>JAOWBC010001255.1:23876176-23888324 GCA_028566105.1 Hypoplectrus providencianus | reverse complement strand
CACACACACACACACACAAACACACACAGACATGCTCTGAGCTTGTACACTAATAAAAGGATCATTACAAGAAAGTGGGTTATGTTGAAGCACAAACACAGTCATTACTGGTTATGGAGCCTTGCTCTACAGGAGACAATGAGGCTGTGGCGTTCTAGTCTGCAGAGCCCTGCTGGTAATATGGGGCAGGGTCATGAATCTGAATATATCTAATCAATACACAGCAACTATGTTGGGAGAATCATTATGCAGAGCCGAGACAAAATACAGAAACGCACAAACACACACTGAAATGAATGCGCGCACCTACACAAGCCTACAGTGTGTAAGCTGTCTGTTAGTGAGACACCTCATTCTGCAGCCCTGACACCTCGTCTCGGAGCTCATACGACAATTCCTTTGGCCTGTCAGGGCTGTAAATTATATACTCGTCTAATCCCTGCTGCCTTAAAAACGGCGGGTAATCAGTCTTGCAGGAATGAACAGGACTGAGACAGGAGAGAGAGAGTGAAGGTGAGAGAGAAGTTAAATCTGAGCCCCTATGGTTTGCAATAACAAAATAAAATCACTACAGTATAACCTGGAGTATTGGTAATAACTCCTGCGCACACAACTGTGCCCTGTAAGTTGATTATTACATTATCCCAGGCATATTATTAGGCTTACTCATATACAGCCGCATTACTCACTCTCACTTCTCGTTAGCCCCAAGCTAAGAACGGGGCTGTGTTATATTTCATTGTTTCATCACCATCCATCTCTGGGTTAAGTTTCATTGTTTTTAAGCGAGTTGTGTTGGTTCTTCTCCATTATTCTGCTTCCACTGCAGAGGGCCTCTCCGCCAGGCTCCGCTAGACTCCCCTCAGCCCCATTGTTCTTCTTTTTGCCTGCAGTATTCCTTTCCATTCTCATTCTGCTGGGCATCTCTCTGGCTTAGTGCATCCCTGCACTGTCTGCCGTATTGTGCGTGCAAATCAGAGAGAGAAAAGAGCGAACGCAGTGCCACATGTGCTTATACTATGTGACAGAACAGCCAAGTTTGTGTGTGTGTGTGTATGTTTGGAGTGTGCATGCAGACATGTTTGACAGGGAGAAGCTTTAGAAAGTGTATGGTTGGGAGTCAAGTCACATGCTGAGTGCAGGCTATGTATAGCCGTTCAAGTGCAGGTGTGTGCGTATACGGGCACACACACAAACAACAGTTAAGTGTTCAGCAGGATAAGCGCAGCAGCCACCTCTACCGCTGTGTTCGAGTGCATCCCTCTGACGCATCCCAAAGTCCCAGTGGAATCTTCCATTCTGCTGCATGAGCTTTGTTCCGGCTGGGCTTAACACCACCATCTATCTGCTCCACTCTCCAAGGATTCTGTTATCTGCATGTCACTGCAGATGCCGATACTGCGACCAAGTCGCAAAGTCCTCCCCTGACCACACTATTGACCTGAGTGCTTGATCTTGGTGTTACTCAATGCGTTCACAGCTCAGCATGAGAGGGAGAGCTGCAGTTTGGTAATTGCTAGTTATTATTCATATTCATAGAAAGCTGACTGTACATATTTAAAAACATTGAAAAAATTGCACATCTCCAGATAAAAAAAAACCTTGATCTAAGATGAAACACAGTTTGTAAGAATGAGAAAATATCATCACTGAGAGACTTCATCAGATCCAAGACACAATGCATGTACAAAGCACCTTAAACTTTCCCAAATGACAACCACATCTAAAACATCTAACTGTTTTCATACACTCCTTCTCTAGCTCAGACTCACTGCAGTATCATATTATAGCTAATTACCCAACATGTGGTTCACCCAGTACTGTTGGATAGAAAAGACTGGAGTCATTTTCTGCCGCGGTGCTGCAGCAGTAGCAGACGTTTTCCTTCCCTAATTACATCTGGCATCCATCCACCACTCAGTTTGACTTCATTATGAGATGGAGGTATTCTCTCGTCAATGACTTCTACTCAATTACTCTGCCAAGTTCCTCCCTACAATCAAACTAAACTATGCATATTGTAATCAAAGACGGCTTTTATGCCGGCTTGGACATATTATACCCCATTGTTCGTTTCAATGGCCCTGGTCATTTAGGCACACTGCAGTTAATTCCACCTGTCAACACCATTGTTCCACCACTTACCAAGTGTTCTGTTCTAATCCTCACCCCTCCATTGTTCAATTTGTACTTTTCATTCTACTCTTAAGTGACAGCCTTACAATCATGAGATGTTCTACATACTGGCTAGTGCTCAAATACTACACCTTGTATCTGTGCTCGGTTGTTATTCTTTGTCTAAAAAAAAAAAAATGCAGTGCAATGAAACATTTTTGGATGCCAAGTTGTCTCCATATGAGGTGAGTCAAAACTCCCAGGCTGTGATTATTCTGTACAGGATGTGTTTTTCTCCTGCCAAAACACAAGATTTAGCTTTAAGTATCGTTTACAACAAGAATACCAAGACCTCAAGGGGCACACAGAGCACAGTGTTATTGTAGTTGCTATGCTACTGTCTAGAATAACTATACAATATCACCACTGAAAGCGAGATAACATCTAAAGTTTACATTATGCGCTTGAAAAACATTTCTAATCCCCCTAGGGGGTTCTGTTCTTTTTTGTAACACAAGTTGAAACAACCAGGGGAGCATTGCAAATTCATGCCGTAAACTGTTTGTAGGGAAACAAAAACCACAGAAAAAAAAACAACAAAAACAAACGAGTCTGACTGATATATTTGAGGGCCGATATCACTATGTCACTATCTCTTAGTATCTACCTATCTCTGCATACATGTTTGGTTAATATATGCAGATATGACTATTTATAGAACATATCATTATTTTCAAACACATTTTTAATAACATATAATATTCTTTCACCGATTGGCCACAATATCTGGGAACTTAATTTTCTGTAACAATATCCTGAAAGGCCTGACTTTAAGCTAGAGAAGCTTTAACCTTATATCTCTGTGATGTAACAACCAACAGTGCAGCTAAAGTATCAACTTATGAGTTTCAAGTTATCGTAATGTTGAATTTACAACAAAACAAGAAAAAAAATATGTGTAGTTGGTGCCACAGGCTGAAACATTGTTCTTGGAGATCACAATCTGTGGTTGATTGACAAAGTGCAATTAAACACTTTTTGTGTTTGATAAAAGGGGGGCATATTAAGTTATTTAAGGATAGCATGATATTTTGGAGTCCTATTGCATTCTGTTTGACACAATTTTGGAGATTTCTGCATCGTCTCTGTTTGACATTTCTTTTCCTCTCAAATGTCTCTGAGCTAATTCAGGCTCCCACTGTTTACGTCATGTTACATGCACAGACCTGACAGCTGAAGACCTTTTCCTCAGAGAAGATATGATAATGCGTTCCACGCTATGCTTCAAGTGGGGGTTAAAACCACAGGCTGTTAGTCTCAGAACAAACACTGGAACCACAAGGCCACTGAGGCGATTTAATTATTAGTCGATACAAATGACTTTGTGCACACCAGAGACCAAGTTTTAGTAATTACTACCTGCCAGCATTTATAGCGTCGTTGAACATTTTTTAAAGCATAATGGGAAGTTCCTTTGATTAATACAATCAGGGCAGAGAAGAGAGTAAGATTTCCACCAGCAAAGCATATGATAAATTTGAACTTGTGTTATTTCTGGTATCTCACTAATGTCTTTCAGTCTAGACAATTACCTCTTAACCTAAGTGCAAGTCTTTCAAGCCAACTCTTATTCAAATCATATAGATCTGTTCAACAAATGCAAAAATGCTCACACATCCTTCATTCCTTTCAATCGCTCTGTAAACATTATTCCTTTAAAGTTAATAGTTGTTCTCGGTTACTTTCTGCTAAGTTTTTCTTCTTTTGTCCTGCTCAGGATGTACCGCATGACACAATGAAATCTCCCAAACCTCATCAATATTCAGGCCTGTAGTGAAGAGACATGGCTAAAGTACAACTTCTATTCAAATGAACGTACTTCAACCTACTCTGTATTAAAAGGCCAAAACTGGGACAAGGCCATCTCTCTCCCCTCTACATCGCTACCACACTCACCCCTAATGCTCTCCCTCTTATTTCTCTCTGTTTTGAATACACACACACACACACACACACACACACACACACACACACACACACACACACACACACACACACACCTAACGCTCTCAGCTCTGAGTTCAATGTACCATGGAGAAGGAAACACTTCAGTAATAACAGTTATTTTAACCACATAGCCATTATAAGAATGTATTCTGGACAAAGAACATTCAAACTACAAAGAAACAGGCATTGCCAATAGCCTTCAAAAGGGAAACGGGCTTCTTTATCTGGGACAAATATAGACACAATTACTTCCTCAAAAATGGGCAGAAAATTGCAACACCATGCAGGCTGCAGAAATTGTGCATTTATCTCATTCTATCAAGAAAATAATCTTCTTACCAGTTTAGTTTAAACGGCCACAATCAGTTGTCATTACCACCCTCCTCTATTGTAATGTGTTATCAGAGTGGCCATTATTTGAATGGATCAAAGGACAATATCACCACTGTCATTTTGGGTTATCATTACCAACTCTGTAGAACAAGAAAGGTCTACACACACCAAAATAACCCAGTGGGGTTCATTACCTTTACTACTTCAGATTTGTTTCATTCAGGGTACGTTTAGATCTACTTTACTCACTGTTGCTGAAAAATCTTTATATATAAAAAAAAATTACCTGTGCATCCACCAATGTGGCGTTGGCCAAGCTCTCGTTAATGAAGACATGAACCAGGGCAGTGGCACACAGAGAGGGGGCCCCACTGTCATTGACCCGGACAACCAGGCGATGTAGACCTCTGTGGCGCCGCTCCAGGGGTTCTGCCAGGGTGATCACTCCATTTGTGTGGCCAATTTCAAACAGTCTGAAGGGATTTCCCCCCACCAGAGCATAGCGAAGGTCTGCGTTCGGGCCGGTGTCTGAGTCTGTGGCAGTTACAGTCCTGACTATGGTGCGGGCACTGCTGGCAGGTGGAAGGAGGGTGTAGGACTCATTGGCTGGAGAGGTGATTGAGGGGGCGTTGTCATTCTCATCTGTCACAAAGAGCGAGACTGTGGCTGTGGCAGTTTTGCGAGGCTCCCCACCATCCACCGCCCGGACACGGAAGGTGTAGGTGGAAAGCTTTTCACGGTCAAATGATGCAGAAGAGAATATAGTTCCTGTGTTGTTCTCGATGGAAAACACCTCTTCTTGCTCTTTCTCACCATCTTCTCCTTCCACCTTCTCTCCTGTTTTCTTCTCATCAACGCCATCCATCTCTACAAACAGACTAAGCTCTGCGTTCTCGCCCTCGTCAGCATCAGTCACTGTGACCATGCCAACCGGGCTGTTGGCAAGCAGATTCTCTTTCACATAGAAAGTAAAGATTTCCTGAACAAACTTTGGCGCATTGTCATTGCGATCAGTCACCTGAATGACAACAGTTGCAGAGCCTTGCAGCGAAGGTGTACCCTTATCTTTGGCAACAACCCGGAGTTCATACCTTTCTCGCTGCTCACGGTCCAGAACCCCAGTGGCACGGATATCCCCATTATCTGCATCTATGTAAAATGGCCCGTTACCAGGGGGGTCAAGGGAGTATGCAATCTCTGCATTCTTGCCGCTGTCTGCATCTGTAGCCACCACAGTCACCACCCTCTCACCAGGGGAGTTGTTCTCCGCAAAGTGGACCTCCACAATGCTCTGGGCAAAGGTTGGAGGATGGTCATTGATATCAACCACTCGGACCATCAGTGAACTGTTACTTGACAGACTTGGGCTGCCAGAATCTACTGCCACAATGGTAACACTGTACTCTTTGGTGGCCTCGTAGTCCAGCAAGGCAGAAGTGTGTAAGAAGTATTTTTTCTTATTCCTGTAAAAAAAAAGAGATAGAAGGGAAAAATGATGAATGTGGTTGCTACTCTGAACAAACATAATGGATTACTGTTTGTAAAGTAGGCAAACCCAATATTAGTGCTGCTCCTTTTTAGTCAGTTTAATGGAATTATCAGTCACCAGGGTGCTGGTGGACTGAAAATTTGCTAGTCGACAATGTGTTAGTCTTTTAATAGGGAATGTTCTATTATATTCTAACATTGTCAAAAAATATTGAAAATTACCATTTTTTTCACAGAGGCCACAAATGCCTTGTGTTGTCTAACTGATTAACAAAACCCCAGATATGTTGATTTTAAAACAAAGAAAAGACCCTAAAACTCACATTTGAAAGCTGGACCATAAATATTTGCTTTAAAAATGACCAAAACACTTGACAGATATCCATCATATAAAAAATCATTTTTCTTTCAGTTGACTACTTTGTTCAGCAATTAATAATTTCAGCCCTTATATGCTTTGGTCTTCAATACACACTTGTTTTTTTTCATCATCTTACATGACTGCTGTCATCTGTAAAAAGACAAAAACACTGGAGAAACTGAGACTGATTTTTTAATTAAATCTACTAATCGATTTGCTTAAGATCTCTCCTGATTGTTACTTTGACTCAGCGTTTCTTTTGTCAGTTACAGTCCTTGAGTCAATACAACAACCGGCCTCATTGCACAGGTGTCTTAAGCAGTAGCAGCAATATCTTCTCTTTTTCCCTCCCTCCCTCCATTCAATAGCTTTCGGATATATCTTTACAATTGACTGAAGATAACTGACATTTGCAGCCTGCACTGTAGTAAAATTGCTAAAAAAAAAAGTCTAAAACTCTTGACTTTAATGAATATTTCTGCTCAAAGTTTACAGACTATGACATTCAAACTACTCTGTAGCCTTAGTGAATGAGTGGCACCACTTGAACCAGGCTTAAATGAAATCTGCATGCAACAACACTTCACTCTTCTCTGAATTCTCTGTGGAAAATAGAAATTGTAGTAATTCCTCCTGGGGCGGTAGTGTGGGTGAGACTCATAGCAACTGCATGCTGATAAGTTGTCAAGGTTAGAAAACATATGGGATAAAAACAGTACCAGCCCCTGGTAATAACAAAAAACAAACAAAAAAAAGCATACTGTTTGTCTAGGAATGACGCAGTGAGAAATGTTTTGAACACATACCTGGGAAGTTACAAAGGTATGAGTCAAGAGTTAGCTTACCATTTTTGTATAGCTCCTAAATATCTCTGAATCAAGAACTAATATAGTAGATAATTTTAGAACAGATTGCTAAATGGTATGGTAATGAACCAGTGTCTAATCACAGGCAACTTTCTTAATGAATAATGGCCTCTTTTTTTTTTTTTTTATTAATTATCCCTAGTCTTTTCAAATATGGTGCTTAATGGCACATATCCAAATATTATTTGCTTATTGTGTACATAGCAGTGGTTTTTCCCCCTCAGGTAACTTGCTGCATTATACAGAGCTATTATTTAAAATGCACCATTACTTCATGATTACCTCATAATTACTACCTTTTTTTTTGCTCCCTTAAGAAAAATAGTGCACCGTGTTTCCCAAATGACAGGGACTTTTTGTTAGAGGATGGTTCATTACAGCAGTATCCAGCACTGTTCACGTGACTTATACCTATGACCGTAGTTCTCAACCTATTTTATGTCATGGACCAATAAAAAATGATCCACAGGGAAACTCCATTTGAACAGATTGTGGTTGTAAGATATGATTAAGACCAGAATTCTATAGCTGTCAGCTATACCTCAGGAAATAACAGTTGGGAAGTGAAAACCATAATTAGAGCTGTCATTCTTATAACCATTACCCACACTAGGCTCACTTCTATTAAGAATTAAATAGCAAAAATATACTACCCTACATTTTTGGAACTCCCTTAAAGATATCTGTGGGTCTCTGCACCCAAGGTTGAGAGCCACTTATCCATTATTTGTTCTTTTCTTCACAGTAATTGAGCAATTCTTAATAAGCAGTGAGTTGTGGTTGGTTTCTGTAACTTAGTGTGATTTGGCTTACCTGTCGAAGGCATCTTCTGCAGGTAGGGGCGGGAGCGCTGTTTCACCAGCTGGCTTCAATGTGAATGGGACGTCTCCTACAACTGTGCACGTCACAGCTCCATTTTCTCCCTGGTCTCGATCAGACACCTGTACCAGAGCTACTGGGGTGTCCACCAGAACGTTCTCTGGTACTAACGCTGCTCCATCTCGAACAGGGATCCGTCCGATCTTGCGGATCTCTACGACTGGGACGTTGTCATTTTCATCCCGGACAGCTAGGATCACAGTTGTCCGGTCAGTGCGGGGTGGCTGGCCCCTGTCTCTGGCTGTCACTGTGAACCTCAGTTGTGCCACATCTTCCCTGTCAATCCTGTGAAGGACACTGAGCCATCCGGTTGCCTCGTCCAGACGCAGGAGTCGCCTGACGGACTCAGTGGCCGCTCCGAAAACGTACTCCACCTGCCCATTGACTCCAATGTCACGGTCTGATGCTCTGACCTGGAGCACAGGTGTACCTGGAGGGGCATTTTCTGCCATTTCAGCCTCATATGTGGACCTCTCAAACTGTGGGCTGTTGTCATTCACATCAGTGATAGAAACACGCAGCAGAGCTTGGGAGGAACGTGGTGGATTCCCTCCGTCTCGAACCCTGAGGACGAGCTCGTATGAGTCTTTTTGCTCACGATCCAGTGTGCCTTTCACAATGAGCTGCGGCTGTTTTTCACCATCTGGTATATCTGCAACTTGTAGCTCAAACACAGTGCTCCTGGGTCCTGCTCCATTATCTCCACTCCTGCCCCTGCGGTCCCCAAGTCCATCCACTCTAGTAATGGGATTTCCTGCTGCTGTGCGTCTTGTTGAACTTGACCCAGCTGCACCATCTTGGATCAGCTCATAGCGATCAATGCCATTTCGGCCAAAATCCCTGTCTGTAGCTGTGGGCAGCAGGTAAAGGGTTCCTATCGGGCGATTCTCCTCAACTGAGAGCTGGAGCACAGGTGAGGGGAAGGAAGGTGTGTTGTCATTGATGTCTGTTATGACCACACGGCCTTCAAACAGGTCTACCCAGCTCTGCAGTGGCCCAATCACTGACACCTCAAAGTCCAAGAAGCACTCATTTTCGTCAAATATCATCTGGCACTGTGGGAGCTTCTCTCTGTCGATGCGCCGTGGGCCTGTTGTCAGCTCACCTGTCACATTGTCAATCTTGAAGAACTCTGAGCCACTCTCCAGGGCGAAGGTGACGTCCCCGCTGCCAGTGCCCGCTGTGAGGCCCAGGTCGGCGGCCACGTTGCCAATCTTGACGTCAGGCGGGCCCTCCTCCGCCACCCGGTACCGGAGAGCTGAGTCGGCACCCGGTAGCTGAGTCAGCAGCTGCAGCACTAAGACCACGAGGCTGAGAGCCTGCGCCGCGGAGGAGTGCACTGCACCAAGCCTCTGCATGGCTCCTGCTTCCACTCGCCTCTCTTCCTTCCCGCTGTCTGCCTCTGAGCTGCGGCTTGACTCTTCTTTGTTGGTGTTTTGTGGTGTGGTGTAGCTCCCAGCGTGGGTGTTTGATTTATCCCTTCTTACCTTCTCCCTATCGCTCTCTGCGGACTGCCGCCTGAGGTCCGGGGAAAAGCTTCCGCACTCTCACTGTAGTTCACTTCAGCGGTGCAGGGTCCTTTTCTTCTATCCTCCCCCCTGTACTCAGCGGTGCTTTATCAACTTCTATAAAAATAATTTGGTCGTCTTGCTGGGCTGTTCGCGCCACAAAGGTATCAAAAAATCCATCCTGCTGCGAAAAGAGGAACAACTAATTCATCAGTCTTTGATTAATCCACTTCACTCTTTTCTTCCTCCGTAAACCGGAGAGCTATCCCGCTGTCACACGAGGACGCTTATCAGTTCATAATGCCATTTGTAAGTTCTTTTTATTCCAGTCACATTTGGGACAGCGGCTTTTCTCGCGTTTTTCACAGTTAGAAACTGCAATGCAGCACCACACAAAAGGAAGGGGAGAAAAAAAAAACACTGCTGTGCTCTCCGGACGCCGAGGAAAATTAACTCACATCCCCAGAAGAGAGAGAGGAATCAGTTTTGGAGAAGAAGAAAAAAAGTATTTGGGATGCTGCTGCTGGATCTCTTCTTACCTTCACATCTAGCTGCGTTTTCCTCTTTTTCCCGCAGTGGAGCAACGTGCCAAGCCGTCGGATTCCTTCACGCAAGTTATGAAGAGACAAGAGGGCTTCTCAGAGCGAGTTTCTCATCAGATGTTTTTTTTTCTAATAAAAGAGAAAAATAGAGCATCTCATGATGGGCTGAGATGAAGGTTCCAACATCATCTTCATTTCGGCGTAATCCTATGCAGCGTGTGTTCGGGATGGATGTCTCGGTGATGGACCGAGTGTAGATGCGTCTTTTTCCAAGAGTCCCGCATTCTCTCTCTCCCTCTCTCTCTCTCTCTCTCCTCCACATGCGCCTCCTCCTCCTCTGGCTTTTTTTCCTCTCACCTGCACTGCTTGGGACTGCTGCTGCCGGTCTCAAGCGATGCTGCAGTCTCTCTCTCTCTCTCTCTCTCTCTCTCTCTCCCTCTCTCTCTCTCTCCTCGCTACTGCAACATTTTTTCCCCGGCCGCGTAACTCGATCGCTGAGCTGTAACGGGAGAGGCAGCAGAGGCGGTGTTGGGTCGCCGTGTGTGTATGTCGGTTACCCGGGACAGACCTCACCTCCCCCCCTGTCATATAGGAAGATTAAATGGCTTGGTGTCCCGGCTGCTGACAGCTCCTGGTGGGAAAATATCTTTATTCACACATTCATACAAAGGACAAAGAGGGAGAGGAAGAAAGGAGAGTGTTCTGGCTTTAATACAAGTCAGCTCACTGCTCAGTCATAATTCTGCTGGTGCAGCTATTTTACCGGGGCAAGTGTGGAAGGCTTCATTCATTCTTTTCTGAAGGAGACACAGAGATTGTCACATACTCTCTAACGTAATGGGGAGTTGCTCTGATGTCCACGGCCTTCAGACATTTATACTGTATAGTGGCGAGTGGTATAGATATACTAATCAACTGAAACCAACATAATGGGCAAAGTAATATATAAATAACACATAAATCAGAATAGAAGAACAAAAGAAGTATGGAGCATACACACACACACACACACACACACACACACATATATCAATGTATATATTAGTGTGTGTGTGTGTGTGTGTGTGTGTGTTTCTTTGTTTTAGCCGAATGCTCCAACTTATTCGCCTGCACGCGCTCACACACCACTAGGATGTTGTCTCTCGGCGGACCGACCTGCTCGGTGAGGAGCGCAATGCAGCATCGGTCTGCTGCTATTGAACACTACCGGGGCTTCCACGCTGCCGCTCTGCTAACTCCCACCTCTGCATTTCTAATTTCCGAGCCAGTCAGGACCCACTGTGCCGTCCGGCCTGGCTAGAAGGAGAGGGAGTTCCTCCAACATAGTGTTATTGACCGGGAGAGAGTTCTGTGTATTGCTAGAAGTGAGCAGTTTGTGGCTGGCAGAGTGTAAACAAAGACTGACAAATTGCAGAGAGGGGTCACATAATTCTTTCTCTCTCTTTTGTTCCTCACATGAACCACACCACCACCAGTCTTGCAGACTTTTCCTCTGTGTTTCTCCCTCACTCTCTTTCTTTTCCATCTCTCACTCTCTCAGCTGCACCAGGAGGAAATTGAGTGTGTGTTTAGCATTCCAGAGGCATCGGCACGCGCCCGCTCCAAGCGCACCCACGCCCTCTGTCGTTCGACCTGTACGCGCGCTTTCCTTTTTTTTTTTTTTATTTCCCTCGAAATCAATCGAGAGCTTTGCCCTGTGGTGTGTGTGTGTGTGCGCGTGCGTGCATTAGCATGCATGTGCATTTCAAGGGGAGAGAAAGTAAGTTTCAGAGAAAGACCCCTATTTGCATGTGTGTAGCTTTGGCTTGGGTCAGGTCAGTTCACATTTACTCCAGTTGATTTTTTTAAGGGGAAAATTTAAGTCAGATTTGACCTAATGAAAAAAAATCATCTAAAATAAATCTGTTAGAGCCTGAGCATGCTGTTATATCCAACCCATTAAGATATAATTGAGCATGAATCCTCTTTCATCAGCAAATGAACTGCAGTTTCAATTTGCATATTGAATGAAAAGTGTGTGGTGTGTGTGTGTGTGTGTGTGTGTGTGTG
>JAOWBC010001255.1:23864415-23876076 GCA_028566105.1 Hypoplectrus providencianus | reverse complement strand
AGCAAATGAACTGCAGTTTCAATTTGCATATTGAATGAAAAGTGTGTGGTGTGTGTGTGTGTGTGTGTGTGTGTGTGTTTGCGCGCGTGTGTACATGCACTTGTGTGTGTTCTCGTTAAAGGCAGGATGTTCTTCTTTGGAGAAACATAACCTAGGTTGACATCCGTTATAGCCTAAAGGCCTAATCTACTGTTTGTGCCATCACAAAAGAGGATCACAGCCTCACCACACAGTCTACAAGGACAACTGTGGAAAAAAATAAAAACAATCTTGACATACATATTTGATAGCATTTGGCAACTGCAACTGTTATTCAAGTGTAAAATGGTGGGTGTAGTTTGCCAGATATCCCGAAGACCTTCTGTGTTCGTTCCCCGGGCTCTTTAAAGGCACTGGTATCATGCACTTGTGGATATAAAACTGTTCATCCATCCATTTGGTTCATAGCCTCTTTGAAGCGACGGCAAAAATAACTTCCACCTGGTAGTTTCAGTAGACTGAGTTTAAACTCCCAATAGATGAAAATGAAAATAAAATAGTTCCTTACTTGAATGCTAAAGCATCAGTCATTTTTCTATCAAGTATTATTTCGCAATTTGGGGGTTTATTCTCCAAAAATATAGTTTCTACAAAAATGGTTTGATGACATTTTTCAGGCTGTTGTCCAGTACCACTGACTGTGTTATTGTGTAATTGCATAGCATTTGATTAAATGTAGATCAAAGGCACTTCTACAGACTTAATTTTACTAATTTTTCTGTGATTCTCAATGTTTTTATTGACATTTGAGCCACCCTGTCTCCCTCTTAACGATCATTTTATTTGAGCCTAAATAGCACTTTCTAAAATAAGTTCCCACATGAGCACTGTCAATAAATCCTTAATTATCCTTTTATTTCAAAAAAGGAATATGATGATTGACATTTACCAAGAAGGCTTATTTGCCATATTTTTACATTGACATGAGTGGTTGAGCAGTCACAACTTGGGTTGAAAATGGGTTTAATGGGCTTCCTGTTTATATTTAAGGCTGAACTGTTGCTGTGGAAATGAGGCTTGGGCATGTGCACTTAGCTCTACAATGATCGAAAATGACTAACAGAATGTGGCGTACATGCAGCTTTATAAATAGAGCCAAGATTTGTAAGAAGGATGAATTTATAGTTTGTTTGTTTTTTTCTCCTTTGAAGTGGTTGAAAAAATAAAAATTAATAATGTGTTATCCTTTGATTAGGGACAGCTATACACATGCTTTAAAGGCACAATGAGTAGGATTTCCACATTGCGAACTGTAAACAAAACATTCAAAGTTGAACCCCCCAATTCTCCCTGCATCAGTGACAGCAGAAGCACTCACCCCTGACTGTGGTGCTCTCGAGCGAGTTAAAGCCAACCCCAGACTCACTCTCATTTTGGAACAAGCTTTGTCCACTTGGCGTTTTGCCTCGCTATGTTTACGTTTTTTCAGCTCTGTGACCGCCATTTTCATAGCTTCCCCTTGGATGTGTGCTTATGATCTGGCACCTGATCACAATGTTTTTATGGAGTCAAGCCATTGGCTGGGGGCTACACACCCAGTGTCCAAAGGCCGACTCCTAGAAATGTCCGGAACACAGCAGAATGAAAAGAAAATAATAAAATGCAGGCAGAGATTGGCTCTGTAAATACAGACACTGCCACAGGCTTAAGGTGAGACAGAAGTGAGGACTGAAAGGGATTATTTATGAAAAAAACATACTCATTTTACCTTCACTAATGGATTTTTAAAGGGCGATTGGAAGGGTATTCAGTTAGGTAGGTTAACATTACTGATGCTGTAAACCACTAGGTCCTATTCTTTAAACAGGTCTTGAACAAAATGAAATGGACTGTCCTCTTTGTTCTAACACTTGATGTGTGATCTTAGTGAAATGTAATTCTTTGCATTCTAAATCCACCCACTAGCTTTTGCATTTGGATTGTTTTTAAATGTTGGGAGTTTTCAGCTGAATTCAGGCAATGTGGTAGTTTAAATCTGTAAGAGAATACAGAAAGCAGTGGTGTTATGCGGCATGAGTGAACGAGAACTACATCATTATCCATTTCATTTATGTTTCAGTGAGTCTTATTTTACAATTGACTTCATCCAGAATTCACCACAGTGCCCAGACTTAGTTGAAACTCAAGCAGCTCTTTCAAAGTTCACTCACCTCTAGTTTTAACAATCTATGCAATGCCTCTTTGTAGCATCTCCCAGAAAATTCTTAAGCTTCCTCACATATCTCATGCACAATTTGCAGCATAAATTAGCACTACTTGTTGTTTATTGATTTGTGTTTTGGTGCAGGCACACACATGAATTCCTGCCCTTAGATTTGACAAGGTGTCTGGTGACAACACTAATTGTAGTGTACTCGTGGCACTTTTGCTTGTTAGAGCAATAACAGTAATGATGGAACTGCTAATTAGTTGATCTCAACCACAGTAACACTATCCACAGAAGACTCTGCATCAAAGCCTCTAATGACTACACGCTTGTTGGTGCGACCTCAGTGGTCAAAAAGCCCTTTGACAGTCGTACGTGGACTCACCTGACTCACATCACAGACCACCCACTGGATTCTGTGAAAGTCACCTCCTACGCAGACCAGTGGATGCATGTACAAGCCCGGGGATATATGGAGAGATCCTGCCTGGTGGTGGACTTTAGCTCAGCATTCACTGCTTTGATCCATGAACTGCTTCACACTAAGCTCTCCCACCTCACCAAGCCTGCCTCCACCTGTCATGGGATCAGCAGCTTTCTGATAGGTAGGAGAGAGCAAATGGGGCTGGGAAGAGCCAAATCCAATACTCTAACAATCACCACTGGCGAACCCCAGGGAGGTAGGCTGTTTCAGCTCTGGCAACCCCAACATCCATGAGCAAAGTGTGCTCAAAACAGTGGAGATGAAGCTCAGCTTAAAAGCAGCTCCACATGTCTGCATGCTTTTTCTTTCCTATGGCTGTAGTGACCTTTGAATTCCTGTCAACCACAGTCTGAGCTAAAGTGGAAAGCCAATTAATGCTCTGCTGTACAAAAGGAAGAACTATAACTTTTGTTTACAACAAGTCCTCTACATCATG
The DNA here is from genome assembly GCA_028566105.1 of Hypoplectrus providencianus. Classification (NCBI taxonomy): domain Eukaryota; kingdom Metazoa; phylum Chordata; class Actinopteri; order Perciformes; family Serranidae; genus Hypoplectrus; species Hypoplectrus providencianus. Next base: position 23,872,971 of record JAOWBC010001255.1, on the reverse strand, counting down.
CAACCATGTGCGCTGTCTGCTCCTGCCCTCACATATGACCCCCCAGGAGTATCTCCAAAATTAGTGCACTGATTGGTTCCAGGACGTCGACACATCCTCGTACCTAAATGTAAAGGTCATCACTTTATACAGGTTGTTCACACTGTCAAAACCTTCCCTGAGATTAGTGCAAAAAAAGGTACGGTGTTACAAAAGATAATTAAAAAAGTGAAGTTAGTGCACATTTCTGCCAAAAGTGAGGTACTTGGTGACGTAGCTATCAGCAGAGATGTAGTTAAATTTATATGTTAACTGTGATGCAAGAACGTGTAGTTAAATTCTTTCAAAAAACACAATTTACAATACTTTTGACATTTTTGGACACCAAAATCAGTCCTGAGTGGACCATGTCAACCTTTATAGTTGTACCTTTGTTTTCCCCTTGGGCACTGTACACATTTATTACAGCCACCGGGGAGCACCAATAACTACAAATTTAAATATGGATCGTAATATGCTGCTGTAAAAACAACACACAGGGTCAGATTTTACGGGAAGAGCAGTCTTGTTGGTTAACTACACCGAATTTGAACTCACATCATGGACACATACTCTGTCAAGAGCTTCAGATCACAAAGCAGCAAACTGATGTGATGAGGCTTGTCAGTTTATGCAGTGGTGGAACAACTATATGTACCATTTATTTCATTTAAAGTAGAATTAATACAGTGGAAAAATGTATAATAGGTAAAAACCCTGCAACATAAATCACTCATAAATTAAAGTACAAAAATCTATTAGCATCAACCTATGCCTAAGGTATGAAAAGTGGACGTACGCATTATACAGAATAAAATATTATTGATGTATTAATTTGTTATTCACTAGCTCATCTTAATTGCTTTCTATACTGCTGAGTAGACTATTCTATTTTGATACATCATTATTTATTGGTTTATTTATAGTATATGTAATATAATCTCAATATGTAAAGTAATCAAAAAGTCTGACATGTAGTGGAGTACAAGCATAAAGTAGCAGTAAATAAAATACTCAAACAATAAATTGTACTTAAGAACAGCACTTAAGGGTAAATGTACAGTGATTACTTTGAGTGGTTTGTCTGAAGGGGTGCTTAACTTAAGGTCAACAGTAAGTCTGCTTTGAAAAAGTTATAATGCACATATTATGTCTCTGTACAGACCATTTGACTGCACTCATTTATTATCGTCTGCAACATGCTGCATCAAGAACACAGAACGAAAAGTACAGAGTCGGCAGGAAGCTCGTGTCCTCCTGTGTCCTGGGTACATTCCTTCACACAGGACACTCGCTGGCTGGTGCACTCTTCTTTATGATGTGCTGAAGAGACAGCGTCAAGGTTGGGAAAGCTAAATGACTCAATAAGCTGGTCAAGAACGCCTGCTCTGATGTAGGCCAGAGTCCAGATTGTTTAGCGGTACTTTCTGAGAGTAGGATGAAGACCAAGGTTGGATCAATCCTGCACCACCCCCATCCTCCCTGTCAGCATTAAAGAAGCAGGTATAGCACCCTCAGCACCATGGACATCGGGCCTTCCTTTTTACCCACATATATTTCGTCTGTAATAGTTCGTGCATGCACTTCCCATGTTCTTGCTTCATTTAATTGGACTGTGGAATAGCTTAATCACTCCTGCAAACACTGCTACAGAGGTGGGCCGCATTAGGTGGAATGCCAATTAGTCGCTTTTGTCAGCAGTTTGATGTCTTTTCAGAGCAACATGAAACAACTACTGTAACAGAGCTTTAAAGAGGCCAAGTCATTTGCGCTCTAACTGCAGGAATATCAGTAACAAAAAAACAAAAAAAAAATACTGTTAAAATATTTAATATGTCCAAGGGAAGAGCTCAAAACCGTGACAGCATATGCCAACATGGACAAACTGCAGTGACAAAGAGGAACAGCAGTCACAAGCTGAGACTAACCAACAGGGATGTGACACATTTACAGTGTGGGGGGGTTGACAAATGCTGCTAATTGTCCTGCAAGCAAATATGACCAGCTGTTGCAGTATTCACTTAATTTATAAAATACATATCTTCTTGAAAGTGTGCCCGTCTTTTTCTATCCTGTGTTGTTCCTGTCTACTTAAACTGAATTTCATATTATACTGCTGATTTCCTTTTGTATTTGTTGTAGTATACTGACTCATATTTAAATACATTTGCATTATATTTATATTATGCTATGATGATGCATGTTATTTTCTGTATTTTCCATATTGACATGTTAACTTGAGTGGTTAAATTGCCTGTCAGTAATGACTGTAATAACTGAGTGATGGCTTTGAATGCAGATTGACTCGTTGATATGGCTGGTACATGGGTTTTCACATGGTTAAGCTGTTAAAAAACACCTGACTATTTAACTCTTGCTTTGTAAAATATTGTTTTGTTCAGCAGAGACTTGCAGAGGATGGTGCCCAAATAAAAAAAAGAAGATTTTGGCAAAACTTAACTAAAGATATCCCTGGAATTATTCCCCTTTGCAACACAGATTTGAGCACCAAACTCTTCATGTTAATGCACTTGTCTTTGCTTAACACTGGAGTTAAATAGCTCTTATATGTTTCAGTAAATGTGTCTCATATTTAAAACTTTCCACACATGCAAAACATATCCCACTAGCTATTCTTTGACATCCCAAAAATAAATATTTAAGAGGATTATACTTTATTTGCAATAGTTGCAATATGTTTGCTATTATTTTTATTTATCTGAAATAGAAGTTTTTGAGAAACATGAATATTTAAGACTTTCTGAGTATTCCTGAGTGTTAAAGGTGGCAGTTAAAGGTATTGTTTTACACAAGTTTATTACCTGATGGCTCAATCCAAGGTCTAGTGTGTTTACTTCTACCAAAAAGGAGGAAGGGGAACATTTCTTTTTGTATTTACTTGAATTTTGCCTGAGAACATGACAAGCAAGAGAAATACATTTTACTTTTCTTGGCCTAAAATTTACATAAGTTCAGTCGTGGCTTGAATAAAGAGTTTTCTTTTGTGGTGTAGTTCTGCTGTTTTATCCTTCTTTCTGTTCACAGCCTTACTTGAAAGGCAAGGGGATGCTGAATGGGTTAAAACTGCAACAGAGGTGAGTCACACACACTTAGACTCTTCATTTTACTGTAAGTAGGCAGTCACCAACTCAATAACACAGAAAAGGCACACACGCTAGAGGACATTTCTTTTGAGTTGATAGTAAATGAACTTACAGCGCTGTGCCCACAGGCTGCCAGAGCAGAACAGTGCTATGACTCTCAGATTTATATTCTGATCTATGCACTGTGGGTTTTCCCTCGAGGACATGTTCTGTAGTTTTCTAGCTAGTGTATGTAGTGACTGTTTTACCTTTCATGTTTTAGGAGAACAGTCTTTGAGTTATTTTGTCATGCATTTTTTTTTCCCCAGTGGACAAATCGGAAACAGTCTTCACTGGGCCACAGAGAAAGATCTCCAGCGGCTGCAACTACTGTGAATGTTTATGAGGAGATTCCTTTGGGATTTATTTTCAGCACTAGCAGGATGGAATCCCCTGCAGGGAATACCAGGTCAGGTGGTACATGTAGAGCCTCCGACCCATCCCGGTGTTTCAGCCCTGGTTCTCATCACTGTCACTCTCACCTGGTAGCACAGGAGTAGGTTTTAGTGGATCTCGGGAAAATGCCCCCTTAAGTTTTAGAATATATACACTATGTCCCCAGTAAAAACAACGAACTAGCCCAGACTTTTATTTTGGAGATTTGCTTGAATGCAATATTTAGACACAACAAGGCCTCCGGTGAAGGTCGTATGCGACCTTAAAAGAGAAATGGTTGCTATCTGCCAGAAAATAGGATGAAGCTGAATTGCTTTTGTAGCTTCTACATATAGTGTGGGGAGAAAACATAGCAAAAGCTACTCTCATGCTGGAAACACACCACGCAGCAGCAGAGTACGGCCTGCAGCGAGCTGTCGTGTAATGTCTATGGAAAGCTGCAGCTATTTGATTCTGGGAAAAAGTGTGGGCGAACTACAAGTTGTGGATAGTTAAAATTTTGGTGGTGAAGTCTGGCCAGATAATACCTGTAGCCAATCAGTAAACAGAGTCCTGTGACATGTTGATCTATGTTCCAAAAAATTGTTTCAGAAAAACACAGGGACAAGCTTCCCAGATGCAGAAAAATGTTATTTGGTGAGCTGCACTTGGCAGCAGTGTGTGTTTGGCATAATGTAGCTGCTTATTAGGAAAAGAAAGATAAAGAAAAGGCACAATTCTAGTCGAGTTTGAATATTATGAGTCCTAATAGAATAGTTTCCTTAAGTTCATATGTGCATGTGTTAGCATTTTCTGACAGTCCATAGCTTCTGAAACCTAAAGTTACTCTGACATGTGAAAACTTTGGACTGCAGTGTAATGTCTTTTCTCTGTAGAGTTCCTTTTTTTGTCATTGTCTCTGCTCCCCCTCATTTAGGGGCACCTTTGCTCTGTTAGATTCTGGCTGCCTCTCCTCTCCACCATGACTAAGCTTTGGTCGCAGCTGTCTGGAGGAAACCAGGTCCCCAGATGTACTCCAGCTGCTCCTTTATATTGACTCATACATCTTGTAGCGAGTTTAATTTTCTCCCATAATAACATCAGGTGCTTATTGGTGGGTCCCATGACTTTAGATCACAAACATTCATTTGACACGACTGCTTTCTAATGTTTACTGCAACAGAGTATTAAAGTCTGGACTTATTCTAGTTTTTTCTTGAAATATAATGTTTTTGCGCTCATTGAACTACATTATTCTAGTAATTTAATGACTATATTCTCAAAATATTCCATCTTTATTCTTATTTTCAAGAACTGCATATATACAGGATATGTTTTTAATGCCCGTAGAGTTTTATAACTTGAACACAAACCTAATTAAACGCATATGTGCTACAGTCCAGAGTTTTATAAATTACCTGTATTCAGAAGTAATTGGTGCATGAAAATTCAGCAGAATACAGGGCATTAAGGGCATTAAGTGCTCCCAGCCAGCACCACCACCCTTATTTTCGCCACATGGGTGCAGTGACAATTTATCCCCTTTTAAGATTTAAGAAGGCAAGTATTTGCCTTTGTACACTTGCAGCCGACATGGAGCAATATTAGCATTCAATTGAAGTGAGATGAGAGTAAGTTTCAATAGAGAAGATAAATATTTACTCTAGCTGTTTCCACCAACTTTTGAGGGAATGTCTTAATGTCTCCTCAAGCAGCTATAGCAGTCATAACTTGTGCATGTTAATCTGAAAATATTAATTATAATATCTTTACAAGTGCTTGTTCCACATAAACCTGTGGCAGTTAGATGTTAATGACCATAAAACAGGATTTACCCTATTTGTATTTGGCCCTGGTCAGTCCCCGTCTCTAACACTGCCTCTGCTGTAGAAACATCTTTAATGGGATCCTGCCGGCTGTGAGTGTAGTGCAACAGAAAGCATGACATGAGAACAAAGTTTGGAGAAACAGGTGAAAAGCACTAGATTATTTAATATGCCTTAAGGCCCTGAAAGGTCATTAGTATAGGTATATGTGGAATGTGTGTTTGGCTGAAATATCCTCTGGCTCATGTCTCTTGCATGTTGGCAACTTTCTGATGAATCAAAATGAGATTATGTACCAGTTGCTTGGTGGATTTTGCTCTTAGGAGGCAGACAGCATGCATGTGTGTGTTTTTCCTCATTGGGACTTCTTCCAGTACCACTTCTTTTTTTTTTCCTAAGGGAGATATTTTTTTTGGTAATTTATGACTTTATTGATAGCGGTAGAGGGAGACAGAGGGGAAGAACTGTGGGAAAGGGCCTCGAGCCAGAGTCGAACCCAGGCTGTCTGCTTATGAGACCAAGTTCTCAAGGGGGTGCCCCACCGCACTCCCTGTTCCACACACACACACACACACACACACACGATTGAAACTGGGAAAATGACTTAACATGGGTCAATGCTGTAAACTGGGGGACTTTGAACCCTTCCACACTTCCTGCATCCTTACTTCCTGTACCATTCATCGCAACCACACCCATCTTTGAATACAGCATTCATTTTGATCTCAATTACACACTTGTGAAGTTTTGCAGCTACATCATGCACTGAGTTGACTGTGTGTGTGTCCAGGACAACATTTTGCAATGATGGCACACACACACACACACACACAGACTTACAAAACAATACCAGCCATGTGCTGTCACAATTAATGCACAAAATTCCCAGAAAATTCCGAATAAAATCCAGATTCCAGGTAAAAAAAAAAAAAAGGTGCAAAGCTTTGTTGCTTTTAGTAAAGTTATCTATTACTGCTGTAATGCTGTGCTTTCATGATCAAAATTATTAAAATTAGTATTGGAATGTTTGAAATATTGTTATCGCTTTCTTCAATAGTGAATGAAAAGAAAAACGTTTACTGTTAAGTTCAACCACCAATGTGTCTGTTTTACATGACTATCATATTATTTATTTGTTTTTACAAAGGGCGGAATAATTTCCTCCGGCCTCTGTGTTCACAGAGGCTTCTTCTTCATTTCTCATAGCTTTCATAAAATGATCTTTCAGATCGTTCTAAAGGACCATATCAGTCTTGGAACGGATCCCCAGTGCAGTTAGAAGTACAAAATCCCCCTTCATACATTTTTTAAATTGACTCTTTTATTCACAGCAGGAGATATTACACTTTTGTGTTTTGAAAAACATGCCAGAGATCCCATTATCCATATTCATTTCGATATATAGTGTGATTCGGATTCACTGCAACATACAGGACGTGGATAGGGAATCTCTGAAGGAAGTCTCAGACCAGACAGACAGAGAGCAAGAGATTCTTTCCTCTCACTCTCACTCAGCCATTCTCACCTCCACACACATCCACCCACACGCGTGCACACACACAAACACACTTGAAGATGCAGGAAGTGGAAATTCTAGTCATCTGACATGCATACAAAACAAACTTGGACTCAAATATGAATCCACAACATACATAATTGCACATATGCTATTCCTGTTTCCTTTTACGATCTCACTTACTGGAGTCAAACAGGAAAACACACACACGCACGTACATGCACGCACACACACACTTTCTTTCTTCTTATACAACTTTTTTACTTCCGACCCTGTCAGCTCGTGAAGAAAGGTATGAGAGCACATAGACTCTGACAGAGCAGTGAGCATGCACAATGCACGCACACACATGCACATGCACACCAAAGACAGTTACTTTATTTCCTCATGATCCTTCATCTCTCTGAATCCGTCTCCTCGCCTCCTCTCCTAACCTTCTCTTATGCCGTCTATAAAGATATCTCCCATTCTTTTTTTTTTCATCCTTCCTCTGACAAGGCATTGAAAAGGGTTTCACACATCTCTTTCACTCCTTACACTCGAGCTTACACATTCAGTACATTATAGCTCTTATGTCTCCCTGAAAAAAAAAATAAATAAAAGAAATCCCCCTTGATCCACCACAGTGGCCATTTGCTTTGTTAATGCATTTCAATTCAGTCAGCCTTGCTGCAGTGGAAAGAGAAAAAAAAGCATCCATAATGCTGAAAAAAAAATGTCAGCATTATTGTAAAAATGGAGTCTATGCCAGTGTTTCATACATAGCTGCAGTTCCACGCTATCTGAGTTTGAATGTATATATGCTCAGTTAAAGAAAGCGTTTAAGAATTAGGGAATTGTTATTATTAAGCCCACATTGCAAAAACCATCCAGCAAAAACAAAAAATCTTGGAACATAAAAGGTCTATGCTTCAATGTAATATAATGATATATGTCTCACACACCTGATTATAATTCACACTGCTTTTCTTGGCAAGAGACGCCCTGTGGAGCATCCTGATAGGCAGAGGTAAGGCACTGACCTCAACTAATAGGCCCAGGATAGCCTGATGATCAGACCTGAACTAGTCTAGTTTCTAGTACCTAACATATGCATGAACACCTGGCAGGTCCTCATACTTAAATACCGAGCAGGATGGTTTATAAAGTGTCCCACACATCCAGAAGTCATTGTGTTTCCTGCTGCAAGCAGTGGCTCATCATCACAGCTGCATACTGTTATGAAGAGGAACCAAATTCTTCTTGCATCTTAGAAAACATTTCTGCTTAACGAAAAGAAAATTTGAAACAGGTTGAAACAAAGTCCCTTTAGGAAGTGAAATTACCTTTTAAGTAAAAGCTTTATTCAGATTTTCAACTGGTAATCTTACAAATCAGATTATGATTTAAAAACATAATCAGTGTACCCATCATTAAATTGTCTTTTTTAAACCAAAAATGTCATTGAAAACTGACATAAAAATCCCTATGTCTTATTAAATTCATATTAAGACTAATGGTTGACTTATGTCTTAAGAAATATTAATATAAACCGCTTTTGACGAGTTCTTAGTCTCTGACTTAATCACCCCCCCTGCCACACACACACACACACACACACACCCCCACACACACACACACACACACACACACACACACACACACACACACACACACACACACACACACACACACACAC
>JAOWBC010001255.1:23834131-23855267 GCA_028566105.1 Hypoplectrus providencianus | reverse complement strand
TGTGTGTGTGTGTGTGTGAAATAAGGGCTGTGGCCTGGGAGGAGACAGACTTAGGGGTGACTGAACAGTGTGGATAACAAGAAAGTGGAAGAAAATAAGTGAATCGGAGCTATAAAATAAAACCAAAACTCTGGATGCTGCTTATCCGCATTTATTGTGTTCCTGTTTTTCATTTGAGCATTGGTATTATAAATAAATGATTTAATTAATAATTTAAATGTGTTTATACTTTTTTGCATTGAAGACCTCAAAACTGCGTGGGCTTGTTTATCTCAGCGTGTGGAGGGCAACTTTACTGAGGCTCTCTATGTTCTTGAGGCCCTCTGGATATGTTCGCGCACTATTGATAATCAATAAGCTTCTGTCCCACTATTCTCGACATCAAAGCACTTTTAGTCTCCCTAACTCTCAATGTCTAACACATACAGACATGTACGCAGGCACATGCACAAAAACCCAAGTGAATATACCAATCTGCATACTGATGCATATAATATGAATATGCACGTACACAAACACATGCAAAATAACAGACTGCGAGCCTTCTCCTGTGATTTTGTTTTATTTTTGCAGAGCAAATTAAAAGCCAAGGTGGTGTCAAGAGTGCGCTGTTGAATCTGTGCTACAGACTTTTACTTTGAGTTCTTCTCTCTCTCGGGAGGATTATGAGCCTTAATCATAGCACCTGCCTGGTGTTTAGTGTAATTCTTATGTTTTTGCAAGAGTTTACGGCACTTTGCAGTTTATCCTATTGTAAGAAAGACAATGCCAAGGACAATCCTCTCAACAGTATACAATAAAGCGTCACAGTTCTCAGGTCCATTAATACTTTTCCAAAGGACACACAATAACGCTTTCCACTTCAGGTCTATCTTCCTCCGTCTCCATGATATCTACAAAAGCCATGGTAACAACGTTGCCATGACCACCTTAAACCGCTGGCAACAGAGAACATATTGGGAAAGTCAATAAATCAAAAGTGATGTAGAAGATTTCTAGCCGAGGACACAGTGTGACGGATGATTTGCAGTTTTTTTTTCAATTGTTTACTGACTCTTTCTGAAAGCATACCTCATATTCTCAGAACACACAAATCCAAAGGCACACACACCAAAGGCAGAACTCCAGAAATGTTCTGCAAGATGAGAGACTGCATACAAAAATATCCTGTTGTTTTCAAGATGGTATTCTGTGTTCAAATGGTACCTTCATAGAATCAGGCAAGAAAAAAAAGATAATAATAATCTAATGTAGTAAATATAAAACATTAGTATGAATGCTTTACCAGGAGACATGCCTGTTGCATATTCAATGTTACTCTTGGACTGTTGTAAAGTCTGATGTTTGTGTATTTCTGAATACTCGAGTATAGGAACACAAAAAAGCTTGGTGAAAGGTATCAAGTTCATTGCCAATTCCAAAAAGTTGGGCATTGTGCAAAATGAAGATAGAAACAGAAAAAAATGATGTTTATATTGACAATTAGTTTCACTGTTTCAACATCTGGTATCTTGCAGATGGACTGTTTATCTTTGAAATTAGATTTGTATTTTCAGTTTTCAAAGTCCAGGTTATCAAGGTTCAAGTCTTTTTGTCAAGTGGAGAGTAGTCATAAAAATACCTGCTCAACTCTAAGTCACACCACTGGAATACAGTTGATGTCAACAAACACAAAGTTGGATGCGTAGTGTTCCTATTCCTTGGTGTTTTCAGAGTGAAGGCAAAATAAAGGCAAATGGCTGGTAAAAGCCCCACAATGCTACGAGCAGGGTGCTTTTAACTCCCCAGCCAGAAGGTTAAATCCTTTGGAGTAAATGGTCCATTTTCCCAGTATTTTTATGTTGTTCAAATTGCCTTCTTCAGGGAAAGGTTAATTTCTCCATCCCTGTATTTTTGCTGACAATTGTGATCCAATTGTCCTTTGATGGCAGTTTTGCCTGAAGTTACTTGTGTGTGATGGCTTTTCTTGCTTGAAACCAAATAAAGATATTCATTCTGGGCCATAACTTTGTTCAGGATATTGCCAAGGTATAATATGAAGAAAGAGCAATCGACTTCTATTCCAAAAATGCTCCTGATTTCTCTTGCCAAGATTAGTGGATTTGAGCAGAACAGCACAGAATCCTGGGCCCCTACATGAGTACTCAGTCTGGACCCCTCCACACATCAGAAACTATTCATTCCTGTGTCTTGTTTGCCTTCTCACATGAGTCGTGCAAACTCAGCCCCCCTTTATTCCTCAGTCACTACATCTCTGTGAAGTGATCCATAGTTTTCTGAAGGGCAATGTGGGTGGCGCCCATGGCTCTGACTGTTGCTATACTGGCAGTGCCTCACTCTGCTTAACTCCTGGCTGATCCAAACATCTGCAAAGGGGTTTGTCAGCTGAGGTGGGCTGAGTGAGGCCTGGTTGCAAAGAGGTTACAAAGAGAAGTAGTCATGGGGTCAAATGGTGTCATATCTTTGGGGTACAACACATGTGGAATAAAATCTGGTCTGCACTCGCCGGAGGCAAGCAACAGGTGGCACACGATCATAACACACCTGGGTTCTGTCAGGCCAAGTGCACCCAATGAGCACCTGAGCGGAAACCATCCCTCTGTTTTTAGTGCTGTCTGCTGTAACCCTTCAACTTCACAGCTCCAGTTACATCGTGTTTGTTTTGTAACACAATGATATGATGGAAACCTCCTGTAACTTTAAGGGCCCAATCGTAATTATGCATAACTTTCAGCCTTGATATCATTTAAATAGGTAAATATTCCCCCTTGTAAAGTTGTTATGAAGGGGCAATTAGCAAATGAGACCAAACAGGTGTTTATACCTGGCTGCAAATTAATTTTAGCTTGAGAGTCTATTAAGATCAACTAGCTTTTGGAGCCAGCCTCAAGTGGCCAGTTCTAGAACTGCAGTTTTTTTTTTTTGTTTTGTTTTGTTTTTAAAAACGCCATTTTTACACTCAACACGAAACAAAATATGCACTTTCAAATATTAAAGCATGTCTTCGTAGAGGGTATCAGGTACAACTCAGAATCTCCCCAAAATTGTGACATTGTGCAACATGCAAATAAAACCACAATGATTAAAATTGCTAATGTATACCCAAATGGAAAATTTCCAGTTTGAAGATGCGATATCATGTCATTGCAGTTTTAATTTTTTCACCTATTGAAATCAGGGTTGTAATTTCTGATAAAAAGGCTCAAGTCCAAGTGAAGTCACATGTCATTGATGTTCTTCTGTAAATCTGAGCATTTTAATTTGGGAGTCTATGAGGATCTGCTCTTTTTTGAGCCAGCCTCAAGTGGCCAGTTGAGGAACTGCAGTTTTGGTACTTTGCATGAGCTTAAATTTTCAGCTTATGTTCGGTGTAAGAGTTAAAGGGGAAATGGAAGTTGAGTACTTTGAATGACAGGGTGTTTTCTGAACAAAAGCTTTTATTCATTAAAAGAGGGGAAATAGTAGAGAATTGTGCTAATATTCTGAAAGTGCTTTACAACTACAATGTAAGTGTAAGAACAAAAACGTGTTTTTTATTTATCTGACAAATAAAGCAGCATCAATAATGTAATTTCCAAGGCTGTGTTGATTCAGAAATATGCAAAAAAATATAGCACACAAACATACAAAAACATATTGTACAACACATCCTGACAGACCGTCTGTTCATAAGTAGAGATAAATTATGGATCATGTTCCCACTCAGAGCTTGTGCCTGTGCCAGACAGAGTTTGGGGCTAAAATGCTGAGACAGTGTTTCCGCGTCTCGTCTCAGTCAAAAGTGAGCAAAATCTTGTCACAGATGTCATATAGATTGACACTCAAACATTTACCCTTCAGTATTTCTGGATAGTGTTTATTTTTAAACCAACCCAGTGGGCACATATGGGAATATTATTAGAAGTTTGTAGAAGTCTGACTGGTAATTTTTAAAGGGACACATATTTCCTTTATTTAACAGCATTATCCAACACAATGTAGTATATGCCGTGTACCTAACACTGAATAGGGTTTATCTCCTCCGAAACATGTGACATACTTCTGCAAGTGCATGTGATAAGTGCTTTTTCTTGGATCAAAATAGCCAGTGAATTGTTTTTTTTTTTTTTTCGAGTGCATGTTCTCCTGCAGCTTGTGGGCTCTTTGGTATTAAAATATACATTAGGAAAGAGTTCACCAACCTAAAAGTAGAGGTTCGCTTTGCACATTTATTGCGACTTAATAAAAAAAAGCATCTCCATAAATCTTGTGGATGAAATTCTTTCTTTCTTTCCATTATTTAATAATTTACATGTTTGGGCAGGACTCTGACTGTCCAACTTTGGCTCTTTCTTTTGGCTGTCTCATCATAAATTTGGGGCAGGTGCTTCTGGAGATCAGGTGTCATGTTATTTCGAGTGGGAGGATTGTTTTGGACCTGTACACATTTTGTCTTTGTCACTTTACTTTATGTTCTTTCAAAGAAATGGCTATAGTTGCACCTAGAGAAAGCACAATGCCCTGCCATTTCTCATCCTAACTAGATCACTGTGAGAGGACAATGCCAAACTGTTCCAAGAAAAAGTCCCTGGACGAAGGTGGGCTTTAGGTTTGACGTATCTATTAAGGCAGGCTGAGCAGGGGAATTAAATATTTTACTGCAAAAACAATGCTTTTCCTGCTCAGGTCTGTTTGTAAAAGAAACATTTGCTTAATTATTTCCGAAACTGATTCCCAAGAAAACTAATAAGCACAGTTCTTCAAGAATCCATTTTTCTGTAAAAACCTTTGTCCTCACCCATGAATTATTATACTGCTTATTCTGGTACTTTTAATTAAATCCCACCATCCTTATCCAAATGTCTTTCTCCTTAAGGGCATTGCATTTGTTTTTTAAATAAACCCTTGTTCTCCATCCCTTGATGCAAAATCTCAGTTCCAACATTGTTTGTTTAATAGAGTGGAAGGGCCGATCAGCCTCATCCACTACGTGATTAACTTTTGCTGCTGAAAAGTCAATGAGTGCAGGGAGCTTCGACATTATAGGTGAACAGTTAGCCGGGTTTTTAAGTTTCCATTTATTCAGAAGCAAAATTCAGCAATAACAACAACATGCTCTGTATTTGTTTACTACAGAATATCAGGACCAAATGCAGATAGATAAAATAAAAAAACAGGAGGCAAGGACACAGAGATAAAAAAGAATTATCGGCATAAACAGACAATGAAGATTCTTACTCCTGAAAACACTATATATATATATCAGGTTACCTATAATAACAACCATATTTTGTCACTAGATACTCTCATCCACCATAAAAACAGGCAGCTCTCTTTGCACTTGGGAGTCTTGGGTGATTTCAATGACACATAAAGACAATAATGCAGCAGATACAGCGGCTCCCTGTTTGCTTCTTGTAGTAAGTAGGGACATTGAGTGAAGGAAAGCACAAAGGTCACATGATTGCAGCCAAATACAAAGTCTTTATCTCTATTTTCTAGGAGCAGAGAGGGAATTACTGATAGAAAACATCCAAGTCGCATAATGGTAACTTAATAATGCTGCCTCCTTCTGTGCCCGTCTCTCTACAGCGCGAGCGTGTGTGTGTGTGTGTGTGAGTGTGTGACGCTGTCTAAGCTGCTGACGCTGCAGAGCTTTACATTGACCAGCGTTCTAATTATAGCCCACGCGTGAACTTGTTTGACTGGTATGTGATTGTGTCCTTCCCTGCGTACCTTTTCAGTCCCCGGAGGGTTTAAATGGTCATGTCTGTGTAAAGGCACATCCATGCACATATAGGCTTAGAGCACATAAACAGCCTTTTAAGTGTGTGTGCTGCTTCGGTGCATGCGTCTCTGCGGATGCGTGTGAGTCACTTTGGGCCAGACCCTTTTATTTTTTTTTATTTATCGCTAATCCCAGTCTCTGGCCAGAAATACAGACTGAATTGTGTCTGTCCATGGGACTTTTGGGAGGCCAGGAGGAAAGGAGGAGGAGGGAAGGGACAAGAGAAGGGGTGAGGAACGTATAGAGGGGGAGTGAGGGGAGATAGGGATAGACTTCAAAGAGGAGAGGAGAGAGGAGGAAGTGAGACTCTAGGGGGGTTATTTAGGTGAAGACAGAGGTAAGGAGAAAGTGAAAGGAGAGTGACACGCACAAAGGGAAAGGAGTGTGAAGAAGCAGCAGCCCTGAGGAATATAGTGAGAGAGCTCCTTAAGTGTTCAGGTGGTGGTGTGCTTGAGACTGCGTTTGTACAAAACGTCTTCTGACCATGGCTGAAGGTAAAAGTGTGGAGCTGCCTGTTCCAAGTGGGCAAAGGTGGAGCGCAAAACCCGCCGCCTCAGAGAGGAACCAGGCGATAATCGCTCCAGCGCGGATGAGAATTCTCACTTCCATACAGTAATCGCCTCACAGCCATTCGTTGTGTTTTCACACACATAAAAAGCAAAGGACGTAATTGTGTGAAGAATTAAAAAAAAAATGCATTCTTCCACACCTCCTCCGAGCACAACCGTTCGCTGTGTGAAGTGGCTGTGCTTGCTAGATTGTTGGTTAGAAAGTTACAGTTGAGTGTGTGTGTGTGTGTGTGTGTGTGGGGGGGGGGGGGTCTGAATTGTTCGGACAGCTCTAAGTTGTTCGACAGCGAAGTCAATTATAAAGGCAACACTTATGCATGTAAATTCAAGGTAAACAGGTAAGTGGATGTGAATAGACAGACACAAACAACAAAGATGTTTGTTGGCAAGTGTTTACGTTTCAGAAAATGGAGGACTTTCACCAGGGAGAAGGGAGCTTGTGTCCCACGTGAAAGCAAAAGGGACTTTTCCGCAATTTATATATTTTTTTGTAAAATAAATTTTTTCACATAACTTACCTATTTTTAAGTGACTTCCATGGCTCACAGTTTGAGATTCATGTTTATTTATGTAGCTTTCCTTTCTACTATACAGTAGTCACGTCAGCCTCGTAACTACTGCACTTGCAGCTTATACATTCATTTATTTATGATTCTTTTTTTTTTTTTTGAATGCTTAACACTTTTTACAACCATGAACTGTTTGTGTATAAATCATGATGAGTTTGTTGGTGTTAACAACTGTGGTTTAGGTTGGACATCTTGGTGCACATGAACAGACACATTATCTCTCTACAGCTCTCCTTTATAGGAGCAGTGGACATCCTTTATAGTTGTTTTTCCTCGTTTTGGTTTCTCTCTGTGGTCCTCATGTGTCTCTTTGTGGTCACTTTGTGTCTCTGTAAGGTTTTTTCTAACTTTGTCTGTGTTTTGTATGTTTTGGGGATGATATTGTAAAGCTGTCTAGCTGTGTCCTCTCAAAACTGTTTGAAATCTCTAAATAGTTATTTGAATTTCCTTTCCATACTTTTGAAATCTCTGCAGTCGTTTTGCACACCTTTCCAGTTGTTTTGGTCTCTTTGTGGTCTTTAAGCGTCTCTATGCAGCCTATTCTATTTTCTTTGTGCTCTCCATGATTGATACGTGTCTCTTCGAGTGATATTCCAATCAGAAGGCCAGGGTGGCCCGGCACCATTCTGCAACCAAACAGTGAGAAACACGTACTGCACTCCAAAATAGTACCAAAAACAGGAGGCAGATATTTGGTTCCCTATAGGAGAGAGGGAAAAAAGAGGCAGCACAAATAGAGGAAGATGAAGAAAGACAGGGGGGCCTGGTGTAAAGGAAAACTCCGTCACGGGTGAAAGTTGGGATAGCGAAGAGAACAAGTGGACCTCCTCTCACTATGGAAACAAGGTTGGAGCTCACTGAGTGCAGCTCATTGTTGGGGGAAAAAAAAATTTAAATACTTGAAAGGGAAAATGAAGAGAATTTTGCATTAGGGCAGAGAGAGATGAAGGAGTAAAAGAAAGAGGGAGGGAGAGGAGAGAGGACGGGAGAAAGGGACAGCCAAAGTGGGAGGCTGAGGGGAAAGAGAGATAAAAAAAAATACACAATGTAAGGATTTGGAGAGAGAGAGAGAGAGGAGGGTGAGAAAGTTTGAAAGAGAAGGAGAGAGGGAGCAGGAGGAGAGGAGGAGAGAGGGCTGGAAAGTCAGAGAGAAAAAGGGAGGTGGAGAGAGAATCAGGCCATTCATCCATGCCTCTGGAGACGGACGCAGTCTGAATTCAGGATAACTCATTCAAAACGCCAACTCCACTTTGTCCCACAGCACCTCTGTCAGTCTCTGCTATAGTTACCAAGTGGCTGGGACACATCCAGAATACCTTAACACCATGACTGACAGCAATTTGCAGTATGTGACACCCACACACACACTCATACAGACACATACACACCCACACACACTACATAACATGCTGCGGCTTCCTTCTGCGATGTTGTTTGAGTTTTGGGGGCAATAAACATGATCAGAGCAACACCCTCAAAAGCCATGTTTGTTACTAATGTGTAAGCTGATGGGGATTTTGATGATTAATAATAAACATGTGTGCATTCCCGAGCATATGCAGGACACACACAGAGACACACTCAGCATGCCCGGGGAAACATGCTGGAGTGTTGTCAGAACCCCACAATCTCCTTTCTCTGACACCAGAGAGTTTCCTTAACCCTGTCAGATAATTGGTCTCCAGGGATACAATGTTGCTTAAAGCTAAACGCTAAACCTTAATAAGGCTGTAAACACACACGCACATACACAGACACACACACAGACACACACAGATGTAAAAATAAATGTTCCAGACGTATGCAAGACAGAGGCACGCGAGATACAAGCATGCGTACGCACAAACAGGGACATGAATCATTTAACTGGGTTGTTACAACAAAAAATGAAAGGTGATAAATATCAGAGTAATAAAGAAACAAGTCAATCAATTCTGCTGTCTTTGTATTTTTGGCTTTCTAAGGCAACAAGAGCACCACAAACAGGAACCCTGGCCTGGTTCTGCTCTGTTTTTTCCACCCAGGCACAAATGTTTTCTTTCTTTTCTCCAGTTTTTTGCTTTGCAATTCTACGTTTCAGAAACAGCAGCGCATCCCAAAGGTGTTTTGACCAAGCTCTCAGCGTGTGTGTATCCATGTGCGCCTCTGCGTGTCTATATGTGCAAGTCTGTGTGACCTTGTCAGCAGCGTTCCTATTTAATCATCTCGGGGAAATCTCAAACATTCCTTTAAAATTGAACATGAAAGGTAACCTTCTCTATTTTTACTTGCTGTCTCTCTGCAGAGAACCAGGGAATTATCTTTTTCACTCTGCCTCGGATCTGTGGAAGGCGCATGAATAGGATGGAGAGAGAGAGGGAGAAAGGAAAAGAAAATCACACACACACACACACAGGAAGATGGGGACAGAGGAAAGTGAGAGTGAGTGGGTAGACAGAAGAGGGAAGAGAGTGACTGAAAGAGGAAGAGTGACAGCCAGACAGGAAGTAAGTTAGAGAGAGAAAGTGAGGCATGAGGGAGAAGAAGAGGTAGAATGAGGCGCTGGGGAAGAGGGGCTGCTGGTTAAGCACCTGCGAGACAAATATTTGGTGTATTGCAGAATGCTCCAGTCCTGAAGTGCAGAATAAGATGTCCATTTAACAAGGTGCGGAAGGAAGATGCTATAATGAGGCGGTGGTTCATTGTAACAAAAAGGAAACTCCATTTGAAGTAAGGAGATGCAGAGAGACAGCGGTTTAATGACACCCTGTCATAATGATATACTGAGTTCCACGGATGGATGTTACCAACGCTTTCACACTTGGGTCCCCACCCTCAAAGGTGCATGTGAGCATTATGCATGCTTATGTACTGGTAACCCAAATCAGGTATGCTCATTAATGTGCTATATGTATTGTGTTTCTGCAGCCGGAGGTTTCTCATTCAAGACAATAACAACGCATGAAGCTGCTGTCATTTCAGTCAGTCCTTAATTCCTTTAGAGGTCATTGTTGAGGACGTTTTTACCAGTCGACGAATATTCCATATAGTTTCCTGTGACCAAAACAAACAATTCCAGTGGTTAAAAACTAGTAAGATACTGAAAAAGTTACCGGGTAAAATTCAGCTTTTCTCTTCAGCATGTTTGGCAGTGCTGCTGCTAGCCAAGCTGCTTCTAATGTGTTCTCAGCTTGTGATTTTTCTGCTAACTTGAGATCCAGATGTTCAGGAGGATTTTACCAAGAGACAAATTATCCGCGGAGGTCTTCTCCTCTCCAAAACAAATGGATGAGGTGATTTACATATGTAGAAAGAACTGAAACAAGCAGTTTCATTTTAAAAATCAGGGTTTTTCTAACGCTGCCTGGTGCGCCATCAGGGGGACTGGAGCTGGAAGATTTGTTCAGCTTATTTCTCTGACAACTTGAGATCTAAAAATCACATGAAAAAGCTCTTCAATACAGGTAAAATATATAGTAGAAACTAAAAAAAAATATCATAAAAGTGTGATTTACAGTGGCTGAAAACTCAGTTTATTAAACCACAGTGTTGCAGACATGAAGAAAGGGATGCCAGCGACAGGCATGTTCCTGATTATAATGACAGGCTCCTCAGGGACAAAGCATGGTTGAAAAATCGTAGGATAATGTAAGTTCACAACTCAACAAAATATATAACACTTGTCTGATCATTTAAAGCCATTTTTTGGGGGAAAATGTTCCATATTATACTTCTAATGTCTGTGGGGCTTTCATTCCTTTGGTTGCTCTGTCACAGGCGAGGGCATCCCGATAAGTGGTGGTGTTGGCCCAGCCTAAGGCGAAAGCAGAAAGACCTCACGTTGGCTGTGCTGCAATATTTAAGGAAGCCATCCAGAGCCTGTTTCACTCAGCCAGTACCCAGTGGGTCAGTCCCATCAGAGACCAATTACAACTACCGCTGAGCTACGGCTGAAAGGCCCGATCAAAGGAAACAATGCATGGGGATATAGAGTGTGCACATAGCGGACATAGTACTCCCAAATTGCTCTCTGCACGTGAACATGCAGTAAATGAGAACATGTATGCAGCAGGTGCACGTACATGCACACTCTCCTTTTTTTCTTTTCTTCCATTTCTATTGTCATCTCTCTCCCCGGCTCGGTCTGCGTGTCTCTTGATACTTATTTCTATGTTTCTTAACAAACACAATAATCCTTCTGTCTTTTACAGCTCCACCAAATCCCAAAGGCTTCACAGTAACACTCAGAGAGACCCACATACCAAATGTTCCGCTCCCAAACAATATTTACCAAAAAAGTGTCTTCCATGAATGCAGAATTAACCAAGGACAGTGAGAGGTGAGCGGGTGCACTTTCACAGAGCACACACACACACACACACACACACACACACAGTCTGTCCACTGGTGACTCACTCTGTCTGCGGCGCACACTCATATGCACATTATTTTCTCATTGTGACATGCAGACACATACACACACATGCCAGCAGAGCATAAATCATTCATAATGATCATTAAAAGGAGAGCGAGGGGGGATAGGTAGGTGGAATAAATCGCTCCTCGAGCCCCCTCCCTTAGTCACAGTGATGTGAACTGACAGGCCACCAGATAAGGAGCAATTACCCAGAGTCATTTGGGCCAGGGAGCATAAGGCTTAGACACACACTCATACACAGGTGCACACACACACATGCATGCGTGCAAACAAAAACAACCACACACACCAGGACTCTGATACTGATGCACATGCAGATAGAGTGACGCGCATAAACACACACCGACACAGATGATCTCTCTCACTCACACAGCGCGCTACGCTTTCCTTGATTTATTCCTCTTTTTCTCCCTGGCTAGAGGGGGAAAGGTTCTGTCTCTCTCTGTCTTCCTTTTCGTAAGCCCCAGGGAGAAAAGGCACTTAAGATAACATAGACACGACACATGTTGAACTGAGGCTGCTGCTGAGACATACGGAAGCAGAGGCGAGGGGGAACAAGAGAGCTCTATTCAAACAAAGATAAAATACCTCTTCTTGACTGGCAAATGACAAGCCTAGAGGCTAGGACTGGATTGGGACAGTTTAGCACTCACTATATTTACATTGTTCTAGCAGTTTGGCAGTAATGAATTTCTATTTCATGGGAAACCCTATTTATTGTGTCATTTACAACACTTTCGGTCTCTTCAAACGCCTCCGACAAACAAACAAACAAAAAAATTACAAAACACAGAGGTAATAAGTTATTTAGCTTTGGTTGACGTGAGCTGACCTCTATTTCAATTTAGCCAGGGAGTGCTTTTATTTAATATTCGTATCCTTTTCAAATAAACATGTTTTATATGCTGGGCACGATGAAATTTAAAAGCACATAATGTATGTCTACTTTTAGGCAGGCCACTGCGTTATCAATTAGGACTTGGCAGATTAAACAGAGAGTGTTTTAACTGCAACCTTAGGGAGTATATGGAGAGGATGAATGTGGAACAAACTGCAGGACTAAACAGGCCAAGGTATTGTTGTATCCACGTGTGAATAGCACAGCCTGCTTGTTTTAGGGGCTTAGCCACATCAGATCCAACCTGAAAGGTTTTGTTTCCTGTTTTGGCACATGAATACGATGATCTCATCTTCACATCTGAGATTAATTAGTTTATCTACAAAAGCCCCTTTAGAGTTTACCACAGGGAATGTGCTATAGGACGACAGCGGTTGTTTAAACAACCCATAGAAGAAGTTCCCAGTCAAAAAGAACATGTAGAGGCCTTGGTATAATTTGATTTAGCTTATTTTTTCTTAACATCTCTTTAGTCTTAAGGATATGACAGAACAGCACCATAGGAATGTATCACAAATATGGAAGTTAAATATGTTAAATATATTTGCAGATATAGATTTGTTGGATTGAACATGTAAACTATTAAAAACATTATTATTAAACATTATTAAACATTATTATTATTATTAAACATTCAACAATTTGTTGAATAATGAATTCTGTTGTGAATATAGATTTAAAAGGCATTTAAAATAATATTAGATTAAATCAAATAAATATAATTAAGTGGACTCCCAGGCATGGACCCCCGAGGGTCCCCAGACCCCTCTTAGAATATCCCTGACTTAAAGAAGAGGAAATGGAGAGCAATGCTGTCATTACAACCCACATGGATGTCCTAGACCTTGTGCATAGGGGATGCCAGAGTTGAGCTCACACAGTGTGATTAATTACGTCTAAATTATTTTGCTTAAATTCTGTGTAAGGCTCATTAAATGAAGCCTTGGAGCCTTGGAACATCTGCAGGAGCTGTGAAAGAGACACTCACTGAAAGAGAGGCGGTTCACCAAAGAATGCAAACATTCAAAAACAGGGAGAGAAACACGCTCGAAGGTAACTGAAATGTGTCCTCACGATAACAAATAAATGCCTCTTACTGTCAGGCTTATGTATTCTGAACTTCATTGAAAGGGTCAAAAGTTTACAAAAAAAACACATGATGGATGAATAAGAAAATTTCTTAACAAGTGGGAATTCATGGTTTTTCTTTTTGAACTGTAAAATGTATCATACAATAAGTAACTATTCTTTAAAAAATAGCATCGCTGATGAAAGCATTGCAGTGTGAAGGCCTTTTGAAATCTAGAAATGTTTCAGAATGCACATTTTTCATTTCATTTTTTTATTGCCAGCCCTAGCCTCGCAGATTTCATTCCTACTGAATATGCTCTTGACATATAGGCAGCAGACAACTACAGACAACATAACGGGGGGTCAAGTAGGGACATTGGAAATTGATAAGTATGTCACATTTCAATATTTCATATTTTTGCTCCCTTTTTTATTTTCTGCTATTTCTCATAATTGTTATTGTTCTTTGTCTGAATGTATATGTGTAGAGGTTTATATGTACTGTGCAATGTTACTATAAGGTATTAAATAAAGGTAAAAAACAAAACAAAACAAAACAGAAATTAGTGGATATGATATCTGCAACACATGTTCTCACAATGTGTCCTTGTAAAATATATTAAACCTCTCTATCCGTGTACACTTCAAGGTCCAATAAGCAATGTTCCAGAAAATAATAATTTCAGTGAACTCCCATTACAAGTTACACTTAACTGCCATTAATCAGTGCATAATAATGATCCTACAGAGCGCAAAAAAAACAACAGCTCACTTTAACGAAAATGCATTAAAGAAGGACTTAACCTGACGCGACTTAATCATAACTGCAAACGCTGCTACACAGGTGTGTCATATTAGGTTGAGTGGCAATTAGCAGTAATTTGCCAGCTGTGAGGTTCGGAGGCAACATCAGAGGACTAATAGGCTCAGAAGTGCCCAAGTTTGTTCCCAAATTAAAAATCGAGAAATCATGACAACATGTGCAAAGCAAAAACATACTGCACTGATAAACAGTGGCTGAGCTCAGAATAACCACCGTGGATATACTGTACACACTCACCCTTACATGACGCACTGCTGCTTTATGGCGATTTATATTTGCTGTCTTCATGACTTTGTCTACTTCTCAAATCGTGGCTAGAAATGAAATGAAATTCGAACTGAGCTCAAACTTCGAATGAACTCAAACTTCTTCAGATGTCGCTGAAATAGAGGACACAGCTGTCATCTGTGCGGGTGGTTGGAGGTTGCTACTGGGGCCACGAGGAGAACTATAAATAAAAGACAGCATCAATATATAACAAAGAAAGTCAATATTCTCTTGACAGCAATCAAACTGTGAAAGCAGTGAAGAGAAGAGATGCAGATTTGTTTTCAGTTGTTTATCCTCGATCAGAAGACAGAAACTAACATGTTGATTTAGTGAAATTACTTTATTGTTTTTTATTTTTTTGTTCCCCCCCTATTACCAATCTTTTACCCCTCCTTTTTATACTTGCCTCAGCCTCCCCGCTTGTTTGAAGACATGTAGCAGACCATGTGCCTGCCCAGTGCGCACTGACACGCAGCAGCGCCGCCGCCAAAGCGATGCTGTGGAGATGATGTAGCCCCCGGGCCACAGACGTCAGGCCGGGGTTCAGAACAGTAAATAGCAACGCTATTATTTAACAGACTGCAGAGTCAAACGCCGCTGCAATGTGTGACCTTTACATTGCTGGTGGGCTAATACAGAAATGAAGAGCGAGAGCAAGAGAGGTGGAGGGAAGAAATTGGGGGGAGCAGACACACCCAGATGAACACACACACAGACACCCACGCACAGGCCTATTTGCGCATACGTTCGCATTTAAAATTAAGCACTCATGCATGAGGATCTAATATTGTTATTAGTGATGCAGAAGATACTCACATGCACAGCCGCACACACTTGCTGACTGTTCTGGTTACACTGTGTTAGCACCATGCACAAAAGGTTGTGTGTGAGTGCATGTGTGTGTGCATGTGGTAAATCAGGCAATTCTGCAGTGAAAGTTACTGTCAGACCCGACTATTGCAGGGATGTGCTGATAGAGAGGTTTTAGAGCAGCAGACTACTGCCTGAGGCCTAGAGGAACTCGGAAAGGAGGAGGAGGAGGAGGATGGGGGCAAACAGTGGAAAGGAGGAGAAGCAACAGAGATAAAGAAAACAGGAATGCGGCAGAAAATAAACAAGGTTATAGAATCGGGGGGGAGGCGACAAGCAAGGGATTTGAGTGAGGTGGGAACCAAGGTCAAGTCAGTGAAGCAGAGAAAGAAACGGAGAGAGAATGGTGACAAAGGAAGAAAGAAGGGACAGAGAGAGAATGAGTGACAATGAAAGAGAAAGAGGAGGGAAAGAAGGGAGGGCGGAGGGGAAGAGGAGGAGGAGAGTGAGACCTTCGCATGATAATTCGTTCATTAGGAAAGACCTTGACCGAGAATCTTCTCTCTACATCCTGATCTCCTGACTCCGCTCCTCCTCTTTCCTCCTTTTCTCCTTCCCTGCTCCCTCCACCCAGTCCTCCTCCCCCATCAACCCACTCTGCTTAGTTTTCTCTTTTTCTCCCTCTCAACGTCACCCTTCTCTCATTATAGAATCCCTACTCAGCAACTCTAAGACATGGAGGCATGGAGAGAGGGCAGGAGAAAGAGAGATACAGAGAGAGAGAGGGAGCGAGAGAGAGAGAGAGCATGACAGGCTACCATCATGTGACTTCTTTCTATTCTCCCCTTCACCTTCTTCCACAAGCAGACTGTGCATGCACATCAAATAGCCCCTTCTAAACTGGTGCTTTCAAGGGCCCCGAGCTTAAATGAGATAAATAAATCCTTTCAAAGAGAAACAAGAGGAGGGAGAAATAGTGATTTTTTTTTAAACAGGCGTGCACTTTGGCAAACAAATGTGAAATCAATAAGGAGTACCCTCAGCCACGTAAAGTGTTCCCCATCAGCTGCATACAGAAGCAACAGCAAGTGAATCTCTGGGCTCATAATGTGAAAAATAAATGCTTTGAGTGAATAATTTACTTAAGCAAGAAACTGATGACAACGGATTTCTTGGAGATACCGTGAATGGCTCAGACTTCATGGTTTATTTAAAATTTTGTAAGGAAGAGGGTGTCACACACTCCAGTTACAAGGAAGTCTGGGCTCTACGATTCTGACCCATTTCATAAGTAGGGAGTGCACGTGTAAATATGGAATTGCAGAGGCAAAGATTTAGTATGTTAGTACAAAACTCCATCTGATGCTGGTGGCAGGACAGTGAAAATGACTTGTAAAATGCTTAAATGAGGAAAATAAATAATCTACTCAAAAAATACATTTAAAAAAAATTAAATCTACAATGCCAGAAGTCATTACAACAACAGTAAATGAAAAAATAAAACAGCAGCAATCTACAAACATCCTTTAATGCTTCATGTGAAATCATCTCAGAATGAACAGAACATGTATTCCACACTAAACCAACTTCTCAAGACACAATCAGATATGTTGTCAGTGCAACTAGCACATTACGGTCTGTAGTTACACAAATCAATCACACTTTATTTCCTAAAACTTATCCCTAACCCTTAAAATTTAGTTTTGGCACCTCAACAAAACTATGTAGTTTTGATTCCTAAACAAGGCCGACTAGTTTTCTTGTCCTGTTTTACAGACTGTTTCGAGACTTTCAGATCCTGCTACAATGTCTCTCAACGGTTATGTGACGCATGTTGTGGCACAATACATTGTAAAGCTACAATTCCTAAGCCTTGCTAGTGAAACTACTTGTACTGTACACATGCAGCGGACAATAGAGCTATCTTTGAAAATAATATAAAAAATGATGGGAACTTTGAGTGTAGTAGTAGTGCCAAAAGAGCCATATGAAAACGTGTTCTGATTGGCAATAGAGCAAGTGGCAGTGGAACAGTTACCATTGTTCAGTTTGGAATTTTTTGGCCTCACACACTAGAACCAAGGATAGTATAGAGGTGCAAGGAAATAGTCAGAAAAAAACTAAATGGGTAAAACAAACCAAGAAGCCAAGGTATGCAACAGCATAGGTGTCTTTGGCGACCTCTGGAGGCGGCACAAGCCCAGCAGCATCGTGAGGCAGTCCATGTCTGGGCCCATGGTGTTTCACCAAATATTTAGCTCTACAGCAAAGTGGTCTGTTCTGTTCACAGAGGAGATCAATAATTTGAATGACAACAGCAATGTCAGTCCAAGGTTCTTGGGAACCTATGGACAGGCCAAGCTTTTACTGACCAACACTATATGCTTGCGTCAGCCAAACAGTGTTCAGAGAAGTTGACTTCTTTCCCCTCTACATTTTAAAAAACAGATGCCGAGTACTAGCAAATACCTCCAGCTGGAGTGCAGCAGTATGGGACTAGGTGGCGAATGTACGCCCTGGTGTCTTTCCACTTGCTTGGCCACATCAACTAAAAACCTTACACCAACGAGAAGCGTCAGGTAGCATGTGTAATGGGCCATTCAAAGGCGGTATCAAATAAATTTTACATGTCTCTGAATACGGTAAAAGAGATGGCCCGGATTAGGGAAGAACAGCTGGCAGCCTTGGGGAAGACTCAGAGAAAAGACAGAGCAGCTTGCAGCTCGTGAGCCTCTCTGTGTTCACTGTAAAAAGCTCCGAAAAAAAAAAAGGGTCTGAGCGCAGGAGCCCTCAGGCAAAGAGGAATTTGGCTTGACTACTGGATTTGGACAACAAAACAGTGAATATGACGTCCAGGTCTGATGCTAAAGATGTAGCTGAGCACAGTTCAGATAAAACAATCTTATAATTGTCAGATGTCATATTACTTAAATACTATTTCATAATCAGGTAAAATACATCTGAGAAAAAGTGTTTGCTTATCAAATGTTATTATGGCAGTCTAATCACTTGAAGGCACCCTCGTGGAGTTATGGAGCACTAATAGAGCTATGGAGCAATCAAAGTCCTACTTCACTGTCTGTCAGTGGCAGACCTCTTAACTTAGCATGTCTGTGTCTGGTGATATTCAGTTTATGACTGAAATTGTAGATATGGACCAGGTCAAGTCTTACTTTGTTAATCTAAACAATCTAATCTTAATACACACACACACACACACACACACACACACACACACACACACACACACACACACATATATATATATATATATATATATACAATTAATTAATTAATTTCTGTTATATAGTTTTCTATATGTTATATTCTATTATCTTCTAGTCTGTTATATAGTTTTTTCTGTTGTATAGTGTATATTCTATCGCACAAAAGTATATGTCTATGTATTAGTTCAGAAAATAAAGGAAGTTTTTGTCAAAATGTGTCAGTAATAATTAAAGTATTGTGAGAAACCCTTATAGTGTGCCCAGTATTGTGAGCTGTATCAATGGAGGCTTTGTGTATCATGAGCGTACTGATCTAGAGAACCACAGACAAATAAACCAGAGCAGACTGAAGTTGATCCAATGTGAGCTCTGCGTGTATCTGAACAATACTAATGTGTGTGCTTTTCCCCTCTGACTTTGACGAAGCATAATATCATTATTATAAAGTGCATAAGGTGTTCTTTCATAGTTTTGTTTTCCCTCTTTTCAGTGCCAGGCCATAATTTAATGCCTTACCTTTACACATCAAATTGAATGCTTTCATTGACATGATTTGTGGTGTTAAAATACCAAGGCTGTTGAGTTGTTGGTTTGAATATTCAAATGTGCCATTAAATACTTTTCAGGATTAAGAAAACATCTTCTATTCTCCGCTCCCTCAGTGTGTATTGAAGACAAACCTTGAGAACTGTGAATGCTGGTGTTACCTGCCATGGACTATGTGCTACCTGCTCAATGGCTATTAGTGCAGCAGTGTGTTTGCTTTGTGCCTGCTCCCAGCTGAGACTATTTGTGTACTAAAGGCTGCCTTCCCCGCAACCACTCCTACGCCATTTTGCTGTGATAAATAACACAACCTTGGTTAACTTGTTTCATTAGATGGACACAGTGGGAAAGGAGATGTAACAGGGGAAGTGCTGTTTTATTTTATCTTTGTTGTACAGCATAATATCACACAGCAGACAGAAATGTTTTGTCATCAGGAGCGGTCGAGTTTGTGAAAACATTTTGCTGGCTTAGCTACATTTAACTTCTCATGGGAAATTCCATTTTCAGACTGCAATGCTGAAACACAGCATACTGCTCCGAGGTGTCCATCTTTGGGTATGGATCAATATGGCTTATAATAGATCTGTTTGGGTATGTTTCACACTGCAGTCTGTGCTCATCTTGATTCCACATCCCTAAGCTCAAATAGCTTAACACAGGCACAGGTATTGTTTATTGGGAGAAAATAAGGTTTATATATTTCTACGAACTGGAGCATCTGCCTTCCAGGAGTTAACGATTTTACCATTTCATGATAACAGAACTGCCAGACTGCAGAAGCGAGTGGATGTCATGTCTTTGAAACACCGCATCTCGGATAAAAACAAAGCTTGTTACATGTAATACTTTGGCCTAATTTCAAAGAACTGAGTATTCAGCTTATATCAAATCCCTGAAATAAACCCTTAAAGTTTCAAAATGTCCTGATGAAAAATGAGCCTCAAACTGCTGTATTGAGCTCCTGTGATGCTGAGGCCAGCATTGCTTCTGGGCCTGATGTGAAAAGAGGCAGGCAGGGTGGTAACTGCTTCACAGAGAGGATGAGGAAACTCTACTTACAGTATCTTGAACATCTTTGCCAGAATGCTATCGATGGTGCAGTGCTAATGGAGTCTGCGTTTAAAATTCTGACAGGAGAGCCGTGAAGGGGCCAGCCCTCTTCTGTTCGGCAAGTCCTGTGTTCAGCCTGAGTCACAGCGCGTTCGTCAGTCAACGAAATTAAAAAACGAAAAGATATTGCTAACCATCCCTGGGCTGTCTCCGAGCTAAGGGGTTGTGTTTCCATGGTAACAATCAATGATTCCTGCTGACAACGAGCAATCAACAGTCAACTAATAGAAAAACTTGTGGTTTGCTAGTATTATTCTGAAGGGAGCTTTGATTGAGTTTTAGAGTTCAATACACCCTTGAGGATATTTTATTTATTTATTTATTTTTTGTGTTTGCTATGCTCATCACTGAATTTTGTTAAAACATTGTTAGAGAAAGGGGCACGGTTTAATCTCCATGTTTTCACTTCAAAGAATGTAAAGAAAAATTACACAAGGTAAAAACTAATTATTCCTACAACTGTATTTAGGGTAGGGCCTGAAAAGTTTGATCTTTTGACAGGAAGTTATAAATACATTGAATTTAGGCTATTCTCATTTACTGTTAATGCTTACACTCATAAAAAGTAGTCGTGTACAATATCGTAAACAATTTCTGTCATTGTGAGTTAGGAGGTGCAGCTCATGACAACTCATTTTAATTTGTTGGTAGCAGCTTCTGGTGGCCAAAACAATTTTGCCGGGAGCAAAAGAAGAAATCAGGTGTCATGGTAACAAAGTACGTGTAGGGATTATAGACTGCTCACAACATGCATGTAGTGATAACCAATAACTTTCTGAAAAGCAAGGGTGAGCGGAGTTGTTCTGCATGAAGGCTGCCATCACTAAAAAAGGCCACGACATTAGATGTGGATAACTCCCAACCTTTTATATATAAATTCTCCCCCTTGTATAGGTGTCATGAACGGGAAAATCAGTCAAACAGACCTGAAACATTTTTGTACCTTTTACAAAATGTACTCACATTTAGAGCCAGCCTCAAGTGGTCATTAGAGGAACTGCAGTTTTTGGCACCGTAATGTTCGCTTCACTTTCTCTGCTCCAAGAGCAGAGAAAG
>JAOWBC010001255.1:23806777-23826875 GCA_028566105.1 Hypoplectrus providencianus | reverse complement strand
TTTGACTTATAGTGCATTCATATGTTTAATCAGTGGCTTGTGGTTGTGATATAAAGGATAAGAACCAGTTGTTTTGGGCACAGGGGAAATCAGAAAATACTATCAGAAATAAATACAGCATTGAAAATTGGCTTAGAAAACACTGGGTATGATTTTTAGGCTCTTGTGCAGTGCCCTGCGCCCTAATACAGCTGGTATTACATGACAAATGGAATTCCACAAGACCGAGACTCAACCCAAGGGCCATGGTGGCCTACCGGGGGCGGTTCAAATATTTTACAAGGAGGCTGGCACCTTCAACCATGGGTCAAAAAAATTCCAGTCTTTCACCCAGGAGAACTGGGTTTGTGTCCTGTGTGAAGCGAAGAGTCACATCTTGGGATTAATTAATTTACATGGTTCTTTGTTTGTTTGTTTTCATGAACCCTAACCCTAACCCTAACCCCTAACCCTAACCCTAACCCATGTTACCTTTGTAAGTGCTTCACTTTTACATTTTTACATTGATGCACATTGACTTTTTACACTTACTTTTTAAACTGTCTTTTATATTTGCCATAAACCTAGGTCTGTAGATTTGTTGCTTTAAATCACAGACAATGCAGCCTTTTATTTTAATAACTGCAAACAGTATGCACATGTATAACAACATGTATGCTATTTTAAGAACATTCTGCTGTTCTGCGAGCTGCGTTATGCTCATATGGGTAATTTTGACAAACAGTCATATGCGTCATTATGGGTGTTCCTGACACCAACTGTCTATTCTGTTGGT
This sequence comes from Hypoplectrus providencianus, assembly GCA_028566105.1. Taxonomy (NCBI): domain Eukaryota; kingdom Metazoa; phylum Chordata; class Actinopteri; order Perciformes; family Serranidae; genus Hypoplectrus; species Hypoplectrus providencianus. Next base: position 23,826,100 of record JAOWBC010001255.1, on the reverse strand, counting down.
ATAGTTGCAGATCTGGTTGTTTATAAGGACATTTATGAACAAATATGTTCAGCCAAGTACAAAGCTTGTTTTCAAAGTCTCTCCTGCTATGACATTCACAGTGTAACCTATACAGCAGATTTTGCAAGTCTTATCTCTTTCATATCAAATTACTAGCATTCAATGTTTAAATAATTCAATTGTTTGTTGTTTCTCACTTTCCCTTTCCACCCTGATAACATTCGTGACTATGGAGCAGAGGAGGTGCAAAGAACTGAGGGACAGCTGCATTACAGAGAGCAGAATTGTCAGGGAGTGAACTTGTGAGTTGCATTTAGAGGCTGCGTCCCTACAGACTCCCACATTTCTGCAAAAGTTCTACAAAGTGTCACTTTCAGCACATAGGCCTTGTTTTCGCTCTTCAACAGCCCATTATTCACAAGTAACCATCTTTTTTTTTCTCTATTCTTCTTTCTGTTGGCTTTGTTGCCATTATTAAATATTTCCACACAATTTCCCTTAAATGGCCAGCCGCTAGAACAATAATCTGCATCTAGATTAAAAACACTGCTTGAAATCTTGCACACTCAGTTGTTATACCTTAGAAGACCCTGCAGACTCAGATGCACAACACAATTGCAGGCTAATAGTTATTACACATAGAATTTGTGGACATGTAACTGGGATCAGACAGTGATTCAGACGGAGGGATACATATTTAGAATTTGATTCATCACCAGCCATGTTTCTACTTGAAAAAAAAAAAAAAAAGATTCAAACCGTGGGTGATGTCTGAGCTTTTTATGACTAAAATATGTGGAAATAGTAGTGTTCAAAAAGGTGATCAGAGGATAGAATTAGAAATTTTTCATTTTACAACATACCTTACAGTATTTGCCATAATGTGGATCATTGACTGTGCACAAACATGCCGTGGTAAATGGGATGTTAAATGTTCAAAAGGTATGTTGGGCCTGTTCCCTTGAGTCTTTTATGATATTTCACGGCTCATCATCTTGCAACACCACTTGACTTTCTATGCTTAATGCCTGCAGGAACACTTACAATGTCTTTGTATTTGAATTTCTAAGAGGCGAGGGTACTGTAGAAGGCTGAACTGAGTAAATGTATGAATGTACAAGTGTATGTGCATAAGCTTAAGTAGAGTGTGTTTGTGCTGTGGTGCCGAAATTGAATGTGTTTGTGTGTGTCTGTGGCATGCAAAGCGAAGATGAGAGGCAGAGGTGATGCATGTTTTCCTTTTGGCTGAGGAGCTCTGCCTTTAGGGGAATTCCCTCGGCAGTACCCCTCGTTAAAGCCCTGAGGCCCTATTTCACACACACATACACACACACACACACAACAAATGCGCACACATACATCAGGGTGCATGACTTCCAAACACACATCACAACCCAGACCGAAAAACATACTTTTCTCTCGCATTTCATATTCTGCTTGGTCCTTTGCCCTTAAATGAAGAAACACATGGAAAAAGATTAATTAAAAGGAATTTGCAGGATGTGTTTGAGCGACAAAACTTGGACTTTAATCTATTCCTCATTATTATGGTGATCCGGCTAAGCATTCAAATATGTGACAGACAGGTGTCACACTTGGCACTGCTTGACAGACGACCTTTGTGACAGCTCACACAAACATGTCCACAAAAGGTTTCAATATGCTAATTTGACTCTGATTGTTTAGACTTTCTAACACAAGTCATCACAATCTCTGGGACAAACACATGGCGAATTATTCTGAATTATTTCCCCGACATGACATGTTTGTATATTGCTTTGCCAAATATGCTCTGGAAGAAACATAATTAACGTCTGAATTACTTTCACTCACAATATTTTAGTCCCGTCCCAGAAGAGAGATATTAAGACACAGATGGGAGATGGATGGCGAGCAGAGTACAGATTTGGTTGGAAGTTGGACACTGTGGTTATGCATCCTTCATACTTGTTTATTGTGTTGATCAGTGACCTTTAGAGGTTCAGTTTTGGAAGGAGCCAGGCAAGCGCTTACCCTGACTGACTCTAATCTTTGAATCCCAATGTGTTTCTCCAAATTCCGACATGATTCTTGGAATTCTGACTATATTTCAGAATGCTAGCTTTAATTGAGAATTGTGAGTTGAGGCTCAGAATTCTGATTTCTTAAAAAAAATTCTGATTTCAAATTCAGAATTCCAACAATATTCTTTGAATATGGACATTGTTCCTCAAATTCTAAATTTAATTTAGCACATCTGACTCTAATCTTACTATTCTAACTCAATTCTCTGACATTCTGACTTCCACTTCAGACTTCCTACTTTAATTTCAGAATTCTGACTTGACTCTCGTAGTTCTACCTTGATTCTCCGATTCTGACTCTAATTTCAGAATTCTGATTTGATTTTTAGAATTCTTACTCTAATCTCAGAATACTTTTCCCCTTAGTATTTATGAACAATCTAGGAATTCTGACTTGATCCTTCTGGTCATCCTGAGTTCTAAAATTGATTTCAAAATTCTTACTTTGATTTCAGAATTTTGATATGATGATCAGAATACATCAGATTTTTGACCAAAATTCCAGAATTCTGACTAATATTAAGCCAATAACCATACTCTTTCTCTGACCATAACCAAGTATTTTCAGTTACCTTAAATTACTATTAACCATTTCTAAGATTTTAATAGACTAGTTTTAACTCTAAATAGTGTTACTTTTCTTGCAAATCATATTTGCTAGAGCAAATTATATGCACATAAACATCATTTCTAGAAGACTAGGTTTTCAGCATGTCTAGGGACTATACTGAAACACAAAGGTGCCAGATATTGTATTTCGTCTGGTTGTGGAGACAGATTGTCTCTGGGACTGACTCCACTGCTTGACAACCAGGGGACGACAGTGACGCAGTCCACAAATGGAAGGGAACAAGAGAAACGAAGCAAAATAAGACAGAACGAGCTGATTGATTATCCTGAAGATTGGAATGAATGGCTGGGAGGGGTGGAGGTGGATGCTCTGAGTGTGTGTTGGGGGAGAGGAGGGGATGCTGGCTAGATAAATGGCATGATATGTGACACTTTCAAATTTACAATTCTGACCCTTAACTCCCTCAGCTCGTCTCTTCCTCAGAATGACACACACACACACACAGGCACACACAAGGCACGAATGCATAGTAAATCAGGTTTGATCTGTCAGAGAAGCGTGTCTGGGCTGTCAGTCCGTAGCGTTTGAGTGTCAGATGAGTGTTTTGAGTGTCAGGAGATGAGCAAATGTGTGTTGCTGTGTGTGTGTGTGCGTGTGTGTGTTTGTGTTGCAGGGGTTGTGTCTGCATGTTTGACTCCAATTGCTTAACAGGCGTCTGTCACTACTGAGGCTTCAGAGCTCCATCAGTGGGATCCTTACTCATTTCAGTGAACAGCCTCATTGTCTCCTGTGCGGTTTGCAGAGGTGGTGCTCTCGTGTCTGTATCTATCCAATTAGCAACTGTTTTTGTACACATGGATTCAAATATCTCGGGATGTGGGTGTGTTTCAAAGTGACAACTTAGCAAAGTTGGTTAAATTGTTGGTGAAATGCTCTTAAGCGACGCAAGAGCTGCCAGTCAGCTTTGTTAAATGCTGTGGTATGTAGATTAAATACACTTTTTCACTTCCACACCCACAGAAACACTTGGTTTGGTCTGGTCATAAGAGGACGAAGGTCTGTTCTGAAAAATGCCTGCACCACAATTCTTACTCTTTCCAATTTGGTAATTTATCCAAAGAGCTTTCCTGGAGATTATTTAAATGTATACATAAATCATTAAAAAGTAACCTGAGGTGAGGTTTGCTGTGCATAAGCTACAATGACCGTAAAAACTGTAAAACAAATTACTACAATAAAACTGCTTTGACTTTTAAACCTCATTCAGAACAACTCAACAGTCTCCTGAAAGGCTCATTGTGTTATCTTTTATTTTTAACCAGGAAAATATCTAGGGTTTTAAAAAGGTGATCTTTTGTATCTCCCATTGTTGTGTATCCCGCTAAAAGATGCTCCTCATTTGCATTTAATCCTAAATCTTTCTCATTTTCCAAAAGACATTACTCCACATTTTCACACCCCTGCAGAATGCACTTGACCCATCTGTTTCAGTGGCACTTGTGGCTATCATTGGTCAATTTAGATGCCCTTACTGGCTTATCTAATATTAACATCACACCAATTACCCAGCCTTGGTTGGCTTAGCAAAGCCTGGGATTATTTATTATTGCTGCCAACCACTCACCTCCCTCCCTTTGGGGAAATTACTTGGAGCTACCATTAACTACTGTCTGCTGGTTAAGGACTCTCTGCTGGCTCTTTGTGCTATGCTGCATTGCATGTCCAAGGCACTTGTCAATCAAACAACATAGCCAGTAAATAATTAAGTCTGCTCTCGATGTTTTTTGTTTGTTTTGTTCCCCCCCTCATTTGTTCAGCAATGGCGGCTATTACTGCTCATGCTAATCACCCACTTATTCCTTTGTTTGTTCTCAAACGGCTGCTGAAAATGCACCATGAATCATGATATATACAGTATGGTTTGCTGTTAGCTCAGTGACTGCCTCTTTAAGTGCTGCAGCAATTTTTATCTTTAGTTGAAGACTTCTTAATTCTTTCCTCCACTTTCTTCTCCCCTCTTGTCCTTCTATCTCCCCTCTCTGTTATCTCCACCTCTTCTTCTTCTTCTTTGTCCTCAGACTACCTATATCCTTGTTTCTCCTCTACCACCTCCCCGCCTCTCTCTTTAATTTGAATTTACACCTCCTATCACTCTCTGAATCTGTCACTATTTTTCTCTTTGTGTTAAACATTAATATTCCCTTCAATTTTTTCCCCTTCCTCCATTTCTTCATTTCTGTGACAGGCACAAGAGCAAAGGCACAAAGCTTTTCTGTCATCAAGTGAAGGCTGATGAAGAAGAACAGGTTATAATTTTACAGTGGCACACGCGAACAAACACACACACAGGGACACACGCGCGTCCACGCACACATGCAGGCAGACACACACACACATACATACACGCACGCTTTTGATCCATGCCATCAATTATGTCAATCACATATTAAACAGCAAGTGTTATCTTAGTGCTTAATTACCAATTAACAATGAATGATTAACTGACAATTTACAGCACACAGCTAGTAGAAAATGTGGGCCGAGGCACTGTGAGCACAACACAAGGGCACATGGAAATTAGAAAGGATTTATGCCTGTTGGTCTGTGTGTTTCTCCACTACTTTAACTAACGTCTCTGTGTGTGTGTGTGTGTGTGTGTGTGTGTGTGTGTGTGTGTGTGTGTGTGTGTGTGTGTGTTTTTGTACATGTCCTCTGCATGTGTGCGTGTGTGCATGTGTGTCTGATTGAGCGTGAGTTTAATCAGTTGCATTGGGTTTGTGGCATCAGCGTGACTCCCCACCTTCATGGAGATTTATCACCGCAGAATTGTGAACGCTGTCACGTTTTATCTAAGCACGCCTGCTCCATTAATGGAGATGGGAGTGAGGACAGCTTTTCATGTCATTAGGAAAACATGATACGGCAATGATTTAAGACTTCATTGGAATTGTGCTTAATGCATTCAAAACCCAACAATGCACAGCTACTACATAATAAGGAGATGGCATCACATCCTGCAGTTTAAACTGACAGGTGCCTGATTTACTTGTCCAAAGGTGGCATATTGAACAAGCAGTACTAAAGCCAAATAAGCAAGCTTACTTCTCAAACCCTTCCTTTCTATTCATGAGAACCTCCTTCATTCATAATTCATTTAAAAAAGACGTATATCTGTTTAGCTGACAACAAAGCAGCGTGTGGTACCCATTGCGATGGTTGTTCCACCTATGCAGGATTCAGGATTTGTCTTTACCATCATCTGCTTGAGGAATAACGTTCCAAGTGCAGCAGCCGTGCAGCTAAAAGGGCGTAAAAGGGCCTCTGTGATGGCTGAATTTGTAAGTACAATATTGTGTGTGGTATAGGAAACTTAACATCACTGCAGTGGTTTAAGATTATTTGAATCGCACACTAATTGGGTTGCCGCGTTAAAAGCACTTTGATGCTGGATGCGAGTATATTTTGCAACTACACGGAGCAGCGTAGCATTGTAATATTTCTGTGTGTGGCGCATATATTTACATATTCCTTCATGGATTTAGGATTGAGTTGAAATTGAGCCCAGGAGTTTCTGCCTCTGGTGAATTTAATTTGTTATGACACTTTTCCTGCTGTAGAAGACTGAATTATCTTGTGTGCGCGCCTGCCCACTTGCACATTCACCCTTGGAGACATTCCTCAAAGCAACGACTCATTTTCAATCTTTAAATACGCTGAAAGTCAGATAGACATGCCTGAGCACACCGCACGCACACATACACACGCACCAACACCTCTATCTATCTGCAAACAGGGCAGGTATGTGAGGACGAGTGTAGTGCGAAGCATCTCCCCCTCTCGCTCTGCAGGAGATAACACACTCTCCTTTAAACTGTCTCAAGGACTCTAAAAAGAGTGAGACAGAAACAGAAAGAGAGCAGCTCCACTGCCAAGATGTGTCTGTTCTCAAAATCTCCTGTGATTGCACACAACAGTTTGTAGTCATTTCTGGTAATTTGAAAATGCACTCCGATGCACAGAAGGGACGAGATAAGGTTCAAAGCAGCTAGCCACTGTGGCAACGACACATATTTATTGTGTCATGCTGAGGCTTAAGACTTAACTTTGGATTCCAGGCAATAGCTCGGCTTGTGTAACACCACTTCAGCAGCAGCACGCTAATAAGGGACACCGTGTTAATATGATGCACCCACACTGAGTTTTCTTCAAGGGGACACATTTTAACGGCCAGATTTTTTTGTTGGTGAGCAGTGTCCTCACCTGGAATACAGCATGTGCAACTTATTATGATGGCTGGAAAGGGCAGGGGAGGAAAATCAGGGCGAACGCTCAGGGTTCAGCAGTTCCATCAAGAGTTTAAGGATTTAACCACTGCTTTTAACCATTATCACAGCTCTGCTTTCTATGAATAGGATTGACCTTTATGCTTTCTCCATCACAATTGCTCTCTCCAAGGGTCTATGCACTGCTGAACTGACAAAGCAAACACACCTTTCTCAGATGAATTCATTTGAGGCAACAGACAATAGTCCTCATGCATGAATCGCTCGTTCTCACAGATTTTATCTTAAATTGTGCATAAGAGCAGTTAAAAAAAAAACCGTTTGTGTCATTCAGCCCTGAACCACAATTAACCTGACTAGCACACAAGCTGATTCGCACTTTGTGCCTTGAAATATCAATTCAGTATCATGAAAAATTAGCAGTTTAATTATTATTGCTCTGTATTATCACCTCTCAGTAAGATCCATCTTTGAGTTTCCGAGATCGGAGCAATCTGCTTCAACCAAGGCTTATCATACCACTTACCAACCCTCAGTCCCAGCTGAAGGTGGCCTATATCCAAAAACTGACAGGCACTCGATGGAGGAGCACACTATCTGTATACAGAAAAACATGGTGTATGTCTACACACAGCAGTTGGCAAGCTATTATTACAGCCTCAAAAAGCGTGCAAAATAAACATGGCCTGCTGTGTTCTGCACAACACTGCAATGCTTCGTGGTGTGCCACCACCTGAAGACACCGGGATGATGGCATCGTTGATAAATGTCAGTGACTTCTTCATGGTTTGCACACAGCATGCGAGTTTGCTCCCCTTATATGGGTATGTTAAGGGTGCTTCCCTCTGCTGAGTGCAAATTGCCAGGTGTATGCATAGAATTTAAGATCAAACATGGTTCATCAACATATTCAGGTGGGTAAGAGCAGATATGGCAACCAGCACATAGGATTATTGTTTCCCTCCACTGTTTCAGTCTTCAATAAATAGCTGGCTAAGAAGTGGTTAATCCAATGGTTCCCAAACTTTTGCTGCAGGGCCCCATTTTTCTATGTCTGCAAAATATACATTATATTATATAGATTTTAAATTAAGTGTTTTACATTGTGATTCATGTTGATTTATCTGGTTCTGGAACAACAAAGTAAAAATTATGTGGGTGAGTGGTTGTATTAGCTGAATGCCTATAATGTTTGGTAGAAGCTTTAAGAATGAAATTCAGTCTGTATGGAGATTGCCCCTTCATGGCTCTCACTACAGTGTGAAGGCCGTTTAGAGTCTGAACTGAGACTGACTGAATACAGCGCTCATCTCTGATGTCACGAGAAAACATGGAGGTAGCTGAAACCAAATGGCTGTGCTAGCCACTCTCAGATTGCCAGCAGCCACAGTGCTGATAGGGATAGAAAAAAAAATGTTCTAACCCCAACTGATTGGAGCAACCTGGTTAATAACGAAGGTTGGGCACTGATATCAGCTGTGCTTACAGCTCTGAGGGTTCTTACAGGGTTAATGAAGGTCAGCTCACAATCACCAGAGCCACCTGTCTTCTGCAACATCACAATCCCAACCCGCTGTGGTGACCAGCAGGACACGGACACAGGTTCTACAGATTTAAAGGGGGGGCCTCACATGCACTAATATGCATGACAATAACCACCCGTTCTTGCTACATTCACCAAAATCTACTTTATGTGGTGATGATATGTCATGATGTGAGGCTCCTCACTTCAAAAAAATGTTTCCTCAATATAACTTTGCATAATTAATGTAAACATACTTTGAATCAATTCAAAAACACTGAAGTTGGACCCTCACCTTGATTAAGACCCTTTATTTTAACTGCCAGTTACATTTTATATGCCAGCAGAACAAAAACCGATGAACTCAAAATCTGACAACAACACCCGAAAAAAATCTGCATATTTTATGAAGCATGCAGAGCTCCAGATTTCTTGGGAGATAATTAAATCCAAAATGAGTCCAAACTCTTACCTTCATTGGAGATCAGGCTGATTGAATAGATTTTTCCTCCTGCATACCATAACAGGCAGCAGCTCTACTTGACAGCACACGGTTGGGATCTGCAGTCGACTGTGTTCTGTCATCATTGAAAAATAATGAGGAGAGTACTAACATTGGCGCGTGAGAATCATTTTTTTTTTTTTTCGGATTTATGTATCGATTCAGAATCTTTCGGGATAATAATTTCAATTCATTTGTGATTCGAATTCCCACACCCTCTCCCAACAGTCACCTGCTAGTTCAGCGACTCCCTCCCTCACTGCAGATCTGCATATCTGCAAAAACACTCATACATGGTATTCAATAAAAGGAAAGTGAAACCAAGCACAAACACAATTATGAAGCAAAAATGTGATATGAAGCAAGGCACACACACACACACACTCACACACCTCCCTGCGTGGTTTCAATTGCCTCTGTGTTTGTAATTATGGCTCTGCAGGAAGTAGAACGGAGCACCTGGGTGCCCTGCAGTGGAATACACTCTGAGTGAACTCTGTATGTTAAAACCTTTCTAATCTGGGAAATAAAGCTCGAGCTACTCTTGTGCCTGGACAGTTAAATTCTAATTCAAATACAGAGATGGAATGGATTTCAAATATTTATGCATTCCCAAGTGCCCAGTTTTTGCTGTGGAGGTAAATTTACTTGCATACTAAAAAGAAACAGTGACATTCAAAAGATTACACATAATTAACACAAGGGTTTTATGCTGCTGCTTATTTGTTTTTTTTGGCTATCTAGCAATATAAAGCACGAAATGTATTCAGTTCACTATAGAAGAAGCCCTTCTAAACAAAAAACACAATTAGATTACTTATTTCTGTCAATAACTATTTTTCCTCACATTTATAATTTCCTATAAGGCTGTCAAGATATACATAAACTCACAGCAGTGTTTTCAGGCTCTCTGCCTACGCTTTTATCTTCTTACTTACTCTCATCATTTGCCTTTACATTGCTGTTGAAGTGGATTTTATCAATGTCATGGGCTATGGCTTTGAGTTGGAATTGTTTTGCACATGCATTTCATCAGGAAGAAAAAAGTTTTTTCATTCATTTTTCATTCTATCACAGTTTCACTGTGTGGGCAATGTGTGTTTATGCAGTCTTTCAACTTTCTGTGAAAGGATTAGCAGAGTTGAGGTCTCGATACACGGATAAACTCTAGAGGAAAACTTTAAGAAGCATATTACTGAAGATGAACGCTGCAAAAAAAAAAAAAAAAAACCCGTCTGTTTAGGGTGTGTTTTTATCAACATAATCCAACACATTTTTTTTAGTGTGTTGGTATGCTGTTGAACTGGCACAGATATTCGAGGTCCCTTGATGATGAACCACATCAAAATTTTCACATAACCATTAAAATATTTCATCATCTCCCAGGGTTTTCACAACATTTTGTACAAATGTTCATGGTTTTCCTGAATCCAAACGACTGTAATGAGTCTGACTTTTCCTCTAGCACCACTGTGAGATTCACATGTATCATTTATAGATTAATATCTCAACAAGGATGCCAAGAAAATCAGCACAAAAATCCATGTTCCCCACATGAGGAAGTCTATTAGGTTTGCTTCTCAGATGAAGCAGTTCAAGGATCTTGAGAGCAACATATTAACTTCAGCCAAACAATGTTGTCTCAAAGTCAATTTACTCATTTTGTTTTGGGTGGGGGCACCCAGATATTATTGGCAAAAGTCACATGACCTTAGTATGTACCTTCATGTGATCTATAAATCAATTATTGAAACTTGACACCACAGTCACCTTGAACATTATCAATCTAATCTTAAAGTCCAACTGAGATATTACATTCATGGGAGTGGCACAAACACTGCTGGTTCTGTTGTATAAAAATGATAAAAATATTTGGTATTGTTCTGTGATCTCATCTACTCTGTAATTTTTCTAGCACCCTATTGGAGACTCACCCTGAACAATGATGTGACAGGTCACATCACAGCTTATAAAATGACTGTGCTTTGACATCAGGTTCTGACTGACATTGGATGACATGATCAGCAGCATGTCTGCAAATAAAATATGCATTTCCATTCATTAACTGAAGTCAAACCGGACTGCAGATGTATCATTTAGCACTTCCTCATGCACTGAGCAGTCACACTCACACTTGTAAGCACATCGCTCTTGATATGGACCTTTGAAAGTCCTCAGAGTGGAGACTTGAAAGGCCACTTGGACTCTTTCGAAACTGAAAACAGTCAAGAGGAAGCCAGCTTGCTTGTTTGTGCTTTGCGGTCTCTGTATATGGCGCTACAGGTGTGTGTGTCTTTGTTAGTGTCTGTGTGTGTTTGATATTTATCAAGATACAATTCCCAAGAGGGGGAGAAGGAGAGAGTGAGACAGAGGGGAGACAAGGGGGGAGAGAGAAACCTGAAGTCGAACTGGAGAAGTGAAACAGCACAGCCCACAGTTGGAACTAATAAGTTCCACTTCTGCATGGTACCTGTCTGGATGTATTTTTCAGCTGAACAGCACTCCACTCAACCATGTCAACCTGAACATGGCTGAAATCTGTTTCCAGTCAAGACTCCTTTCCATAGACGACTTTTTGATTTTGTTGCATTACAAACTCATTTAAATCTTTTCTGACAGCCAGCATGTATCAGAAGAAAACACTTATTTACAGACTTATGAAAATAAGTCACTTTCTCAGTCTCACTCCTAAAGAAATACTGCACACACCGCAGTTATAAATACTGTAATAAGATGCTCCATTAGTTTGTCAGTGCTAGTGGCAATACGTAGCAGAGGAACGAGAGGTATAAACCGGTGGTAATTGAAAACCAGGATCCCAGTGGGAAGATGAAGGGTAGCCATGCTATTAGACAGAATTAGCCACCCTCTCCCACAGGAGTGTGCTTGTGTGTGCGGGTGTGAGGACCTGCATTTGTAGATGTGTGTATGAATCCATTTACACATTCATGCAAGCTTTCGGCAGGATAGAACCCGGCACATTAAGAGAGCTAAATTTCATACATTACCTTCATTTTGACATCCCTGTTCACGTATAAGCTATCAATGATTAATTACGTTCATAAATTAAAGCATCTGGTCGCCATGAAAGGAGACGAGGCTGGATCCAAGGTGGGTTGTGGGTTTGTACAGAAAGGAAGGGAAGTAAGGGCAGGTAAGTTAAAGAGCAGAGAAAACATGAAATGCTTGGGAGAATGTTAAATGTCAAAGATAAATATAGTGATTTCAGACGATAGGAATGAGTGTTTGAAGGAGGAAGGATGGAGGGAGGCAGGAAGCCAGGACTGGATGGTGGGAGGTAAATTATTGTATTATCCAAATCCAGTCAGGTGATTCCTTTAGCATCTGTGTCACCGAGTGCCAAGTACTAATGGATAGGTGTGTGTGCGTGTGTGTGTGTGTGTGTGTGTGTGTGTGTGTGTGTGTGTGTGTGTGTTTGTATCTATTCTGGCACATTTTAAAGAAGCTAAAATAGCTTGTCTTTTACTCCCAGTATTAAAAGCCTATAATTAGCTCGAGCAGAAGGACATTACAAGCTGTTATGGCCAAGGATGGATGGATGGGTGGATGAATGGATGGATTATGTATTTGGATGGGGTGCATGCTTGAATAGAGTATTTGATGGGCATATTGTGTGAATGGGCAATCTAGGAGAACAATTATCTGTATAAATTAATGAATATTGGGGACTTGTATGTAGAAATTGATTAGGAAGTGAGCCTCTGCTGTATGGTTGACATTGAAGGACTTGTCCTTGGAAAAACAATGTGTTTGTTAAATATGCAAACACACTACATCTAAGTATCAGAGCCATTATTCATCTTAACTTGGTGGTGTTTCTTTTGTTTTTTAAATATATATATTTATACTACATTGCCAAAAATATTCACCCATCTATTCATTAAACTGGAATGGCCACATGTGTATAAAATCAAGGCATGTAGACTGTATCTACAGACATTTGTAGAAGAATGGGTGGCTCTTAGGAGCCCAGTGAATTCCAGCGTGGTACTAACTGCCACTTGTCTACTTAGCAACCAACTCTTAATGATATTATAACCAAGAGGAAGCGAGCGGGAAGTGGTAGGCCACGTAAAAAGACGAGGCAGGGTCATCCGATGCCAAGGCGCATAGTGTGCAGAGGTGGCCAACTTTCCGCAGAGTCTGTCTCTATAGACCACCAACATGTGGCCTTGTGAGAGCCATACAACGCGTCGGGATGCAGTGGCGTAAAGCCCGCCACTGGACTCTAGAGCAGTGAAAACGGATTCTCTGGAGGGAGGAATAACACTTTGTTATCTGCGATGTGACGGATGAGTCTGGGTTTGCCGGTTGCCACGATAACTTGACTTGTGCTAGGTTTTAAATTTGGTAGAGGTGGGACTATGGTTTTGGGGTGGTTTTTCAGGAACTGGGATGGCCATTAGTTACAGTGAAAGGAACTCTGAATGCTTCAGCATAACAAGGGATTGTGGACAATTCCATGCTCCCAAATTTTTGGGAATAATTTGGGGATGCTACCTTTCTGTTCTAACATGACTGCATCAGTGCACAAAGTGAGATTCATTAAGACATGGATGAGAGAGTTTGGTATGGAGGAACTTGACTGGCCTGCAAAGAGTCCTGACCTTCACATTTGGGATGAATTAGAGTGGAGACAGAGAGCCAGGCCCTTCCATCCAACATCAGTGTATGACTGCACAAACACCCTTCAAGAAGAATGGTCAAAAATTGTCATAAACACACTCCTAAACGTCGTGGAAAGCCTTACCGGAGGAGTTGAAGTTGTTATAGCTGCAATGGGTGGACCAATGTCTTATTAAACTGTATGGATTTAGAATGCACTGTCACCTGTGATCATATAGGAGTCAAAGCAGATGAGAAAATACTTTTGGCAATGTCACTTATTAAGTGAGGTTGTCTCACTGTGAACAATACGTCTGGACTGGTCTGACAGAATATCACACTTGGGCCTTCTCTTTTCCGAAAAAAACCCCTGTGGCTTTAATATGACCAAAAGAAGCAGTTTGCTTTAAATGTGACTTCCATTCCTATTTCACTTGATTTCATCTCAAAACAGTATCTAAACCAATTATCCGAGATGTAAAGGCAGTGCCGTCTACTAAACGTTTTGCTTGATAAAGCATAAAAACTCCATCATTTTGTGAATCAAAAGTAGGGTAAACCAGACACAGGCGCTACAAGTGAAGAGAGGATTTGCATGAAAATCAAGTCTCTGTCTCTGGCAGAACTACTGTATCTCTAAGTTTAGCAGACAGTATACATGCAGTATGGTAATGGAGTCTAGGCACTGGGACATTGTCAATTGATGGCAGATTAGGTTATGCTTCACAGTCGCTCTTCCTTTCCCTTTTTAAAAATATGTCAGTCTGACGCTCTCTCAGATAGAACAACTGCTAAATATTTGAGATGCCACACTGGAACATGAAGAATCTATTACAGCTCTGAGCTGCATTCTTACACCTGCATGGCCCTTGATATTACTTTTTGAATATATCCCATTTATTAACTACACAAAGGTTTTTCCCCTCTTTCCCTTCAAATATAAGTCATGGCTTTCAAAGTAAGTATCTCCAGCAGGAGGTGGGACATCTAAAGGCAGGTGGCACTGATTCAGCAAAAGCCGAGTTATAGTGCTGTGACATAATGCCAAGGACCTACTATGCTGATGAAACAGGTTTAACAAGCACGGCCTAATGTTTGCATGTAATTAGCAACTTAGAGGAAGCTGAAAAAATGTTGATATTATAACACTATGGACAGGGAACAGGGGTCTTATGATCATTAGTGTGATGAGTCTTCATAAAAAATAAAGGAATGCATTCAATTTCATACCCGTTTCTAGTGTTTAACCAAGGGGAGCTAAAAACAAAGCAAAACGTTAAATTTAGCACAAAATTGGCTAATTTCCTTTAAAGAACTTAAGCCCAGCCAAACAGGCTGCGTTTGATTTCATCGACTATGAGAAAATAAAAAACATCAAAATCAAGGATATCATTTGTGCAGGCCGTTGGGCAGTAATCTGAAGCAGCTGGGCAGAATGATTCCCTGCAGAACACTGAAGAAAATCATGCAACAAGGAACAAGTTCAATCACTGAAAATTACATTCACTGCATATTGTGGAGTTATCAGAGAGTATTATCTCCTCATAGAAAAGCAGAGCTGGATGGGTGCATATTGTGTATTAGGGATGTTTTTGAGACCAGCACAGATTTTAGAAGGGAAAATTTCACAGATAACCAATCTGGCAAGCAATAAGTGATTTTTGGGGTGGAAGGAAAATTGCCTTTTTCTGGATTGTGCACTGTTACTGTGCAAAGGCACTACAAGGGTGAAACCGACGCTGAAGAGTATCTATCATATTTTACATAATACTGTAAATATTGTAAATCAATTCTACAATTAAAAACTAAGAAAATACGGAACAGATAAGCACTTAACAGCTTAAACTTCCAAATCAACCCACTGTTTTTTGCACTATAATTATAATTATAACTTTTTTTACATATTACCTTTTAAAACCACAGCTTAAAGAGTGCTTTAGCAGAAAATAAAATACAAAATAAAAATAAAAAAAAAAAACAATAGGAACAATGTAAATCAATAACAAGACATTCTCAGATATCACCTTCTTAA
Organism: Hypoplectrus providencianus; assembly: GCA_028566105.1. NCBI lineage: Eukaryota > Metazoa > Chordata > Actinopteri > Perciformes > Serranidae > Hypoplectrus > Hypoplectrus providencianus. The sequence goes on along the minus strand of JAOWBC010001255.1, from coordinate 23,810,501 downwards.
TTCTTAAACAGATTAAGAAGGTGAAGAAAGACTATATTAAAAAAAGGTTATGCCTTTGCATAAAAGCAAGTCTATAATAGTGGGATTAAAAAAGGGATTCAAAAGAAGTTACTAACTTTTCACAAGTTACGTTCTCGGAAAAATCATTCCAAAGCCGTGGCGCTCTGACAGCAAAAGCCCCATCACCTTTGGATTTAAGTTTGGTCAGAAGGATGCCACCTGAGGATCTAAGGATGCAATCAATCCTAAAACGAACAGGGAGCCAGTGTAACGATGCTAAAACTGGGATGATGTGTTGTCGCGCATCCTGGGTGATGCCACAGAGGAGGGAGTTGCAGGAATCTAGTCAGGAGAATATGGGAGTATAATGACTTTTTCCAGGTCTGAGGGTGAACAGCATAGGTTTGGATAGTGGAGCAGGATCATTTTGAAATTGACTAATTGTGTTAGGGGGACCAAAAAGAATGATATTCTATTTAGAGTCATTGAGATGAAGGAAGTTTTGCACCACATAAGACTGACAAACACAGCAGCTAGGCCTCCAGGATCAGCCGCCTCAGGGGAAGTATATCTGTGTGTCATCTTTTCATATATTTACAAAACCAGAAAATGTATGCCTCTCATGAGGGTCTTTCCTCTCCACCCAACGCCACGCAGTTCACATCCAACAGCACACAATAAAACAGGTCTAAGCTGCAGGCAAGCCAACAAATTCAATCATGACCGATCACTTGCTTGCTTGCAGTGTAATGACAAATGGGTGTTTATCTATTTAAAACATGTTTCCCTTTACTAATACATACCAAGGTCAATAACACACTGTAGAAAACAGTCAAAATGTCTGAAGGCCTCTGACTACTAAATAAATGTGATCTGTATTGATGGAGCAGTGCTCATTAAGAACAAATGTGTATTCAATCACAGAGGAAAACACAAAGTTACGGACTGACAGTTTGTAGAAATCCTGTGCAGAGTATTTGCTGTTTATTCTTGTGAGTTATTAATTTTCATGTTGCATTTAACTACATTTTGATTCATTCACTGCATTTAAATCTCAGCTATCTTCATAGAGATCCTGCCGAGAGGAGGATGTTCAGCCGTTCAAAGTGTCTTCTTTATGTCTATGTTGGTTTGAGTGATCCTGTAAACAAGCCGGCATCGTTAAAATTAACAAACCCAATCTGAGTTAGATCTGCTATAAATTCTTCCATTCTCACTTTTATGTGTCCTACATCTCATTAAACATTTTAACCTGGACTGCTGGATGATAAAGTCTTTACTCACAGCAGGGCTTTAGAAAGTGGAAGCTACAATTACAGGCACAGGGATACAGTTTAAAAGCTCAGTTAGAAGTTGGTCACTGCTTATTTACCGGCTCCTCGGAAGCTGCTGTAAAAGCACGGAGGTGGCAAGTTATTGAGCTGTGACTGAATTAATGCCCAACACGCCAGAGGCATAAGATAATTTGGGAGACGGGGATGACATTTTGTTAAAAAATACATGTACTTGGGAAATATTAAATATATGCCACGACACCTGAGACTGATATCACATCGCTTTGATTCATGATGCCTTGATATTGTTGTTGTAAATAGGTGTAGATTAACTCTCCATTAAGCATAAGAGTTTAGTCATTTTCCATTCCAGGCTTACACCTTTTGAATTGAGGTCTCCTCGGAGATAGAGAGAAGCCAAGAGCACGGATGGAAAAATTCTAATGAAATATCTCTAAACTGACAACATGCTGAGCACTGTTTCACAGTATTAAAGGCAAACATAATACACAGCCAATGTGACAAAAGCATGCTATTGTCTTTTTAAAAAAAGTTTCCTTGAGCAAATAGCAGGACCCCCTCTGTTAGAAGCATTACTGCTTTATGTAATCTGATTCTCCTTTGTCTGTTTTTATGAGTTATTGTTGTTTAGGAAATCCAAGTCACAAGGGACCAATTTTATGTATATATTTTCATCAGAAACTGGAAAGAGTTGGATGATTATGCAGTGGGTTTCTCAAACGGGAACTGAAGCAGATGACACAGCTATAATTTGGTCTCTCAGATGCTCCATCGACAGTCTCAGCACACACTCTGCCTCTCTGTCACTGATGGAGAGTCACGACTTCTCAAGTTGAAGAAATATGCAAGCACACAGTAACACACACACTTGCAGAAAAAACACTCACACATGCGCATACAACTTTTCTGTCTGTTTAAGCCTTCTGAATTAAAGAGCTTCCACATACACATTCTGATAACGCTCACACACATAAACACAAACGCACACATAAATTTTAAAGACTCCGAATCATGAAACCACATAATGAATAGTAATCATAGCCATTTCCATAACGCAAAACATAATCCCTGATGAAAATTCAGACGCAGAAATGAATTATAGAGGGGAAAAACAGCCACGCACCAAAACAAGTGCAATAATGTAATGAATGATAATGTGGAGGAAAAGGAGGCGAGGTCGGCAGTTAGAGGAAGCAGCGATGCTCGAGGGGCGCCTGTGCATGCGTGTGCACACGTGTGCGAGTCTGCAGTCGCTCCACATTCATGCTTTTATGTGTCAGGAAATGCAAGTGCAATTTCCAGACATGATATGCCTTTAAATGTTCATCTGCATGCGGAGGTGGGTGTGTGAGCGCCTGTATGTGCGCGCGTGTGTGTAATCTAACGGTTTATGCAGTGAAGTTAGAGCTTATTAAAGGGAGTGTAAAGCAGAGAGAGTGTAATTACCAAACATAAATGAGAAGCTCTCACCCAATGCATTAAATTACCCTGAGAGAGGAATGCCAGCTGATAATTGGACTTTCTCATCTTTGTGTGTGTGTGTGTGTGTGTGTGTGTGTGTGTGTATGTGTGTGTGTGTGTGAGAGAGAGAGTGTGTATGTATGTACATGTGGAGATGGGGATGAAAACCATCTTAAGTCAAAAGATGAAGCACAATTTTGCACTTGTGTCTGAGGGTGTGTGAGAGTGTGTGTGTGTGTGTGTGTGTGTGTGTGTGTGTGTGTGCATGTGTGTATCTGATGTCCTTCCTCTCTGGGAGAAACTGTTGTTGCTACTCCGCTTGCACACTTCCAGGGTGATAAATCCGTTGACGCTCCAGTTGTGACAAACCATGGTTCACTTTAGGCTTCACCTCCCCCGAGTGAGTGTGTGCTTCTGTGTGAAACCCTGTAAAAAAAAAAAATACATACGTCCGCATGTATATGTATGAAGAAAAAAAGTATTTGTTCTTCATACAGAATCCTCTGTGTGTTTCTGTGCGAGTGTGTGGGAGAGATTAATTGTGTATTGGTGTTAGTGTGTCAGCGGAAATGAGAGCCTGTGTGTCCTGTGTGGAATGTTTGGGATAAAGACTGATTGTCTATCGATATATGAGGGACCCGGCATAAATTCAGCCGTGTGGGCGGTTGAGTGTGACCTGAGATATGTACACTGAAATCGTGAATGTGTGCGTGCGTGTGTGTTTCTCCCTGTTGTGTGTCCCTGAGTGCATTTCCCTCCTCCTACTCCCCTCTCTTTCCTCTGCACTGTCCTTGCAGTGTCCTTCTCTCTGCCTCTCTCTATTCTACTCTCTCGCCATCTCCATCTCCTGGCCTTGCTCTCTCTATCTCTCCATGTCTTCTTTCTTTACCCCCCTCCACCCCCTTCACACACACACACACACCCACACACCCACACACCCACACACACACACAAACACACACACACAC
>JAOWBC010001255.1:23765853-23777365 GCA_028566105.1 Hypoplectrus providencianus | reverse complement strand
AAAGGAAGCCATAAGATCCCTTATTAGAGATGTTAAGAATAAGCTATTATTAAATCCATTTAATACTCTTAGGTAAACAGTTAATTCACAGCAATATTATTAGAAAACTAATGTTGGTGACGTGGCTTTTTATTGGAGTAGCTCAGCATGTCCAGAGTATCTCCCGGAGGACTATTTGTCCTGATGTTTAGATGTCATTGCTCATTCAAAGCTGTGTCAAATTATCAGATAACAAACATCTGATGAATGTCAATTTAACTGTATTTTGTAATTTATTGGGTTGTCATTATATTAAAAGGTGATAATACTGTTTGGTGCATCTCCTTTTACATCCATTGGAAGGACAGAATATGACAGTTGTATTGCGTTAGACGTTAAAGGTGGAACTAATGAGCTGGCACCTCACTGCAGTGTCAGGAGTTTGAACAAAGCACTGTGCATCTGAGAACTGTCACCCTTATTTTTAAGGAGATGCTTTATTCACATTGCAGTTGGTATTTTACTCCAAATGAACTTCAAAGATCTGTATTTCATCTTAAATTCTTCATGATTTCCTCTGTTATATGGTCTCTGTAGTGATCATTTGTTATGATTTGACGAGCTACACATTTCTATTTCATCCGTAGAACTGGAATAAGACTGCATTTAAAAAAGTCTTATTCTATTTCTGTGCCTGCAAAACCAGAAGGGCTCTAAGTGATGTCATCAATTAGGATGTAATGAATCTGTTTGTACCGATCGTGACCCACAACTGAGTCAATGAGATCTTCAATTAGGCCTTTTATCAAGTGGCCTTGACGTGGACACACACATGCACACACACTTGCACATATAGCCAGGTCTCAGCACACAACAGATATAGTGTACACACAAACAAGGACTCACACACTTAGTCAGTCATTTCAGATGGCCATTCGTCATGCATTTTTAAGTGCTTCTAACTAGCACCATGGCAAAGACCCTTATTACACAGTATCTGTTATTGGAGAGCTGAATCTATCAATGGATCACGTTTACACTGCAGAGAATTTCATGTACGCTTACATGCACACTACCAATTAACCATCATATTGATTTTAGGTTTTTCCCAGACATGTGTCAGTGGGCATCGGATGCTTGTAAGCATTTTGGCCGACAGGATTGCATTGCAAAGCAGGTGGTGCTAAGAGTTCTAATGCTGTTAGAATTTAGTGCTGACTTACATATCCCATCTCGAATCAATGCACATGTCAGTACTGGTGTCGAGTCAGTCTGACAAATGTATGTCTCGGATGTGTTTAATTACTAAACTTGCTCCTCTGATTTATGACAACATCTTCAGATTTTAAGTGCGGTGCAAGACTCTTGATTATTGGACTGTGAAAAATTAGTGATGCAAATCTGTGCCTCCGTCATCAATTAACCAATTGGCATATTGATTTGTTCGACCACATTCCACAGAGACCGAAACCAATACATTGCTTTGCCTTGCATCATTTGCTTCTCCTAAGCTAGTTAGAGTGAGGGCTTGTAGAAATGACAGACAAATGAAGAAAAAGGGTGCAAGCAGAGAAACACAGCGAAAAGAAAAACTGAGAATAAGATGAGGAATTATAAATACCAATAAAAATCAGCTCAAATGTGTGTTCCACTTTTGTTTTGTTTTCCCACCAAGGATGTACATCAATACACTGATGAGGCTGTTGGAGCACTGAAGCCTAACTTCATCATTCAACATTTTGAGTAAACACACAATCGGGCCACAGTCACTTCATTTCAGTTCAGCTTTCTTTTTAAATGTGCATACCTCCTACACCTAATGGCGTCTAACATATTATGTACACATTGCTACACATGCATCTTAAACACTCTGGTTACACCTTATGCTAGACATGAGCAAACATATTTGAACACAGATGGTATTGCTTCCCCATCCCCCAATAACCTCACACAACCATTCACTTCTATCACAGTTGACTGAGTCAAAGAGAGATGCTGTAGGCACCGTGACTTTGAAAAGACACATTGAGAGAGAAACTCTTAAACTGGGTGCAATATATCAATTCACATGACAGCTTATCTTATTAAATGACTGCAATATTGTTAAATGTGTTTATTGTCAAAGTCGCTACTAAACCTAAGCTATATGTTATTAGAGCTGAACTCTATTGAATTCATATTGACATTGAAATATGGGAGAGTACAATACTAGCATAGCAAATGCTTCAATGTGGACATTTCAAATTCATTTTTATGAGGAAAAATCTGGTTATGAAAGTTATATTGAGAGGTCTTCATAACATAAAAAATGAATGAACATGATATTTGTCTGCATTTAAAACTGGACCATCACCAATGGGCGACAGTCATCGACCACAGCAAACATTGTATTTTAAAGAGTTTGCGATTCCACTTACCAATTTGAACTAATTCAAACCATTATATTAACCTAAATATTCAATCATAATACTACCAGCACCTCTATAAGAATATCCCATTACATGACTCTACCACCACCATATACAGGGTGATGAGGCCCTGCTACTGCCAACATGGCAGCCAATCCAGTATCGTCTTGAGGTGCTTCAGCAGCTAATGCTGTCTATGTAGAGTTGTATTATATGAAGCAAAAAAAAAAAAAAATCAATATCTTCTCCTCATTTATCCAGGGTTAGGGTTAGGGTTAGGGTCTTTTTTTAAGTTGTACAGACACTTTCTCTGTCAACATATATACAACAACAACATAGTGTACACTGGTAGTGACTGGCAAAACTGTTTCCACAGCTATTCTCACGCAATATTGCGATTATTACACAACTTCCTGATCTTCATGGCCCTGTGATTTTGCAAATCCAGCTGCCTGCGAGTAATGTGATGTGGACTGACAAGAGGAAGAGAGGAGGAGGCATCCTGTCGACCTTTAAACCTGTAACACTCACTCACATTTTTCTTCTCAGGAACCTTAAAGCTTCTATTTTGAAAGGATTTTAGTTTTTCTATCAAGAGTCTTGTTTTCTTAACTAAAATGTCGTATTGCCAATTCAGTCAACAACCTCATATGTTGCGATTCAGTATACATGCATTAAGAGAAAAAGTTAAATATATAAATGTAGAGGAAGTACATCTAATTTACAGGACAAATGTTAAATGACTGCTTGTCTCCCCTCTGCACTGTAGTGAATGTTTAAATGACTTGTGCAGACAGAGTCAAGCTGTGTGGAGACTGATGTGAGTTGAGTTGCTTCCTTGATATTCTGACGTCTGTACAGCTGTGTGTCCTGTCTTTCTGGGTCATTTCTGTTTCACTCGCGATCCCAGCGGACTTTACAGAGACGAGGGCCTGCACGATAGACAGTGGCTAAGCCCACGACTTCTTCTGCTTCATCTCACACACACTCACACACATAGAGACCAGCTGACACACAGGGATGTTATTCATAAGTTTCTGGGACAATGTCAACCTCAGTAGAGTTATGAACCCGGTGCCTGTGCGGCTCCCATTCCCACAATGCCATTTCCTCTCTCCTCTCAGCGTCACCTGCTTTCCTCAGGTCCTTTTCTCCCACCTCTTTCTGTGCCCTTTCTTCCCTTACAATAGACTAACATTTCAAAGAGGAAATACTCAGCTACCATATGTATTTTTGAGATACCCAATAAAATGGATTACACTCCACTCAAAGGCATGCTTTTCAGGATTTTGAGCTATATAAGGAGTGCTTAGAAATGTTTTGAACTCTGCTTCAAAAAAAAAAAGGAGGTCTGTTTAGTCTTGCTGGTCGCATTGTGCTCCCTTATGCCTCCTCCTCCTCCTGCTCCTCTTCCTCCTCCCCTGTTCCTCCTGGGTATTCTTGGCCTGGAGGAGCAGAAGGTGACAGATGTACACTCTACCTGCTGTGCTCCCCTCTGACCTCGCCTCCTTCTGCACTTCTCCCTCCCCCTTATCTGCGTCCTTACTCCCTCCCCTTCATCTCTACGTTTCTTGCAAACCAACTCTCTCCCTCGCACTGCACCTCCTGCCACTTTCTTCCTGTCTACGTCTTTGCCAAGCGGGCGATCTCTTCTCGCTCCTCCCTCCTTCTCCTCATCTATCCTTCTGCTGTCCTCAATCTCCCTCTCCTGCCGCCGTCCTGCAACACGTAATACGAGACAAACTGAATCCGTGCTTTGATGCAATACACTTCTTACCACACAAACACCCACACATGCAGGAAAACCAATAGGTTGACAGATGCACTCCTTGTTCTCGCCACCTATCCTTCTGTCTTCTTCCTACTTTGTCTTGTTGATTCTCTTTCCCCGTATTGCAGCTCTGATACCTGATTAAAGCCTTAATGACATACATAAGTGCTTATGCACGATCGCAAAAAAAGTACCCTCACACACCGATGCAAACATACCAAACACACGCACTCTCATTCTGCAGGGGCACAAGATGACAGATGTACCCCTCTCTCTCCCTCTCTCTCAGCACACACACTATCCCCCCTGTTAAGGGGCTCAGCAGGTACAGTGGCATCTGTACGCCCAACCTGACTCATGGATATTTCATGTTGCGGAGCAGCACCGGACCACACCGCACAGTTGTAGGTAGGCAGACCAAAGCTGCACAGTTGGAGTCACACCCATGCTGTGCTGATCCACACTGCTGTATATATGTTGGGCTTTCCTGTGCGGTAGCTACGCAGTTGAGTCATCTGCCCTGCAGTACACCACTGCACTCTACACACCACTACGCCATGGCTATAGCCTTGGGGTGAAACGTTGGTGTGAAGAGGAAGGAGTCGGGCTTAGAAATGGTTATGCAGCAGTAAGACAGAAATAAAAGCCGAGGGTGGTGGTGCGATGAGCACTCCACCTACCAAGGTGCTCAAAGAGCGGCTGCACAACCACACGTTTTATTACTGAAATCATAGCAGGAGATCATGAGAGAGAAAAAAAAACTGAACTGAGAAAAGATTGATGGACTTCTACTAATCTATGATGTTTTGTAGAGAAACTGATTTTGCAGCGCAGCAAACATGAAGCACCCACTGGGAGGTACTCGTGAAGATGAAAGATGAGCAAAAATGGGTGGGGGAGTCAGGAGACAGGATTTACATAAGACAGGTCAAAAGATTTCAAGAAGGAAATGAAAAGGCCAAGAAATCGATATTAAAAGACATTTATCTCACACACCATCACCTTGCCCATCTTTCTCTTTCTTTTCTTGTTTCCCCCTTCCCTGGACAAGACCCTAGGAAAAAGAGAGGGAAAAGAGATTGACACATCTTCTGTCTGCCTCTTCACATTAAATGGGAGCAGACATGGCCAGTCAAATCCAGATAGCCCCGGGGAGAGAGATTGGTGCAGTGTTCGGGAGACTTTTTATTAAATATAGCCACACTGCCATATAGCTATCTGACTGCACTTAAAATAGACCCTCCACTCGCTACTGCAGTGCTCTCACTGGAAATGGGGTATTATGAAAGTGTGCAGACCACAAAGCACTAGCAGTATTTAAACACAAGTGCTCTATCATAAGCTCAGATTTACTGTATGTTGGCAATCTGGGGCAATACAGAAAATATTTAGGTGCTTTGATGAAGACAAATGATATATATTAGAGTGGGGTTTGTGATCAGGAAATGTAGTGTACTGCTGCACTGTAGGAAAGTTTATTATAAATTTTATTGCTGGCCCTCCTTCATAAAGATTTTGTAGGTCAATATTCTTCCAAATCTGGTCTCATTGCCTTAAATCAGGACTAAAAGGTTACACATAGCTGCAAGTAAAATCATTACCAGTCAAAGGTATCAATATTCTCATTCAGTATTGATCAGATGGTGATGCCTGAGGATGAACGCTTCCATCAGTGGTTGTGTGTGTATGATTGATTGTAAATATTTGTTTTTACAAGATAGTTTCAGTGAAATTTAAGTACACATAAAACTATTATATTTGTACAACACTCTAGCACAATACCAGGCTTGTGCCAGCTAGAGATGGGGTCATATATCCACGATGGGAGAGATGATTGAGAATGGGTCTTTCCTTTCCCAATATTAAGGCAATTTTTTGTTATAAAAAGTAATCCAGAGAATCTGCTCCTTATTTTGCATTTAAAGATGTTTCTGTTGGAGCAGCATATTTGCCTGCTGAGCCCTATTAATCGAGCTGTGGGGGGACAGAAAGAGTTACATTAGGTCGGCCCAAATCTGGAGGCCAGCTATCTACAACGACTGCGTTTCTAATTCACCAGGCCTCGCTTCCAACATGGCAAATAAACTACATTTATTACATTACCAAAGAGGCAAAGGAATAGCTAGGGAAAAGCTACATTTTAGGTGTAGGTTGAAATATGTATATTGGATGGTTAGCCGCTATAATAAAAAATATGACAAAAGTTATAAGTATGCTATCATTAATACAAAACCCTCAGTAACTGGAAATGAGGCAAGACTGCAGTATGTCAGCCAAGCAAGAGATGGGACGGTCGAGCCATTGACTATGTGGTATAGTTTGGTGATTTCAGAGCCATATAGAAATGGAAATGATTGCCCATTCCTTTTCAATACTAATACAATATACAATACAATACTGTAGTTGGGGTTACATGTGCAAGAAAGCAAACTTTTGAACACACAAAGTCCCAACTTGGGTGTCATGCTGGATGTGATCAGACATGTTAATCTTTCATATATTTTGTCAATGTTAAATCAGTGCTTTTATTCAGTAAGATTCTGAATATAGGAGTATTATTGAAAGGAAATATCTCTACATTGTTGTCTATTTTCTACTAGCCTTCTCTCTTGACACGAGTCCACACATCACCACCATAATGGCTGGAAAAAAAAGCCTTTTTAAAAAGGAGTGAAAGAACAGAAACCAAAAACATTTAAATGTGCTATTGTGGTCTTTTATAAACTAAAGGCAGAGCATGAGTGGCCACTCTGGCTTGCTGAGGCAGATAAAACATACATAGCAACAAAAACACCACTCGCAATGCTATTTTGTTGCATTTCCCAGAAAGCCGGATGCTACATGTTTTCTCGTTATCCTTGGTTTTGACAAACAACACAGAGTTTGCAGGTTCATTAGAGCCATATATAGACACAGCTCAAACAGGGAACATATGAGACTACTCTGGTGTCCGGAAAGCCAAAACAAGGGCATGAAAATACAACAGCACTTCCACTGATGTCAACGAGGCGTGATTTCAACCAGAAATAAGCTAATATTTATACTGAAAGATGACATGTAGAGAATATCCTCTCTATATTCCATGCATAAATATGCCATGCACATAAATCTGCCCTGTATGGAACTCATTGACAAAAACACCAGTACCTTGTGTGTGTGGGCCGGAAAATAAGTGTCTCATTTCCAAGCTAGCTGACAATGACACTCAGTTCACACACTGAGGGCAGTGATATAGCTCTTCATTACATATATATACAGTACAGTATGTGATGCACAGCAAATCCATTTAGAGAGGCACTTTGATACAAATGGCCGTAGTCAAGTGCATGTATGGGTGGACCATACATCAGCTGAGAGATAGAGCCCCTTTCTCCATTCGGAGGAAAAGCTGACAATAGCAAGCTTGATAGAAGTCACAGCTTCACTCGAGGGATGGATGACAATAACATCACTGTGAGTGTGTAGGTGGGAGACGTGTGTGAGTGTGCGGGAGGGGTAACATAGTGCTATTTGTCATAGCTGTGGGTAAATGGCACCATCATATTGGCAGCAAAAATCTCACACATGCATCACCTATGACCTTCCCTAGAACAGGAGGATGACACATCAAACATGCATAAAAATAAACATGCAAACACAGTCAAATGTTCAACCACTACATCTATTTTATTTTTTTTTTACTTTAAAAATAGAACAAGAAAAAAAAACAACTTCAGAAAGTAATCACTTTTTTTCCATCAAACTCTGGAGTATTGATTGGAAACCAGCTCATTAGATATGATGGCATCCATCCTCATTTTCTGGGCATATTTTCTGATTCGCCGCTATTAGTGGCTTTATGAAACAAGCCTCAGCTGTGCTTAAAAAAAAAAAAAAAAGCTCAAATACACATTTTATGAAAAAGTTGGCTTTCCATCTGTTGTTAATGGAGTGGCTCCAGAATGCATCTCAACATTGGCATCCCAAATTGTCACTGTGGCTCTGTTGATACCAGTGTAGAGAGATGCTAGGTTTTGCAAATATTGTCTGAACTGTTCAATGTCAAAGGAGAAACATATGTAAATTGTTGTTTTAGTGGTGCAATTTGTAAAACCTCCAGTACTTCCGCACGACAAGTGAGGCATTAAAATACCTGACTTCCAACAACTATAGCAGGCATGACACTGAAATGGTCTGCAATTTCAATAAATACTTGAGCTGACGTTACAAGAAACACACAGTATGCAGCTGTTACCCACACAAAGACATATGCACAGACACACAGCCGCACAGTCAGTTTGGCTCTGATGAATAATAAAAAAAAAACCCCTCTCATCAAACGGAGGGAGACATGTCTCATTGGTTAAATGAGCTCTTGCAACTGGTGCATGCCAAGGTCTACACACACAACACACACACAGACTTGATAATATACTCAAACTTATGATATTGCACACACAAGTACACACTCAGTAATACACACACACACACTGACACTGCAGAGCAATCAGTGATGGTTCAGTCAGTCATAGCTCAGTTATGCACTCCGAGTTCCTCAGCCAGCCACTGTAGAGATGGCTTTCAATTACTGTAACTCTTGCTCCATTCTGTTATTTCTCCCCTCTTTTCCTCTAAAATACCCATTTGCTCTGTCCTTTCCTCTTTACTTCTTGACCTCTTGTCTCCTTCTACCAAATCCCCCCTTCATCGCCTCATTTCCCTTTCCCAATCTTTCAACTCCCTCCTCTCTAAATCCCACATTCCCTTTCTGTCACCTCAACCTGTCTGTGCCCTTCCCTGTTCTGCCAATCCTCTATTCCCTGTCCCTGTCACTGCAGTGCTGTGAATTTGCATTTAAACACTGTGCCTATTCACTGGGTTACAATAACACCGCCGCTCCCCTGATCTAGTCTGAGCACAACAGCAAACAACCATCCAAAAAATAAATAAATAAATAAATAAAAAAAGGACCCAAAGGGACAACGCGCACAGAGCGTGCAAGCACAAAGATGGGAGACACACACAGTTTGGCTGTGATTAAATGTGCAAACAGTGATGTAAAAGTGGAAGTGTGTAATGATGACAGACCGGAAGCATTAAGAGAACACACACACATATTGAGGCATGTAGCGTTTTGTTCATCGTAGTTGGTAAACAGTGATGCGCGTCTGAAAGGGATAGAGTGTCAGCGAGGTGTCAGCACAGCACGGCCGACGCGTCAGTCAAAGCAAACAACGGCCCTGAGCGGTTTAAGTGTGTGTGGGGCGTGTGTGCGTGTGAGAGTGAAAAAGCATGTGTGTGTATGTCCCTGAGCTGTCCCCTTAGGACCAAATGCCAGTCAGCATCCTAGCAAAGGAGGAGAGCAAATGAAATATTGATCTCTGATAAGACATGAAGTATCGTGTCGACGGGCTCTTCTCTGTTTGTGTATGTGTGTGTATTTATGATCGTCTTCAACACACAATTTGGATAACTTATGTTTACGAGTCATAAATGTTGTCAACAATAAACAGATGTGACAGGATGGCGAAGGTCTCATGTCTTGGTCATTGTAGCACCTTCAGGGAGACACGGGCAAACTTCCTCATTAGACTATTGTTTGACAGGAAAGCAGATGTACATTTGCAAGTTAATACAAGTGGCTTGTTAAGGAGCTGTAAACAAGAGTCAGCCATTTATTGCACTTTACTGGATTACACCGACCAACTATTTATATATAAGTATGATGTTTAAGTATTGAAAAAAAATATATATATTGAACATCATTTATTTAGCTATTAAGACTATTAAAAAGGATGACGTCACCTTGACATTACCCTTTGTTTTTGTGAACTACTGTTCTGAAGGGGTGATGGGGACCAAGATATAAGCTAATGCTAGAGCTAGATGGCTAGCATTGTTGGTATGATGCATCTAGAATTCAAAAAGTCTGACTGAAAAAGAAAGTGGCAGAGCCCAGTTATAAGATAATAACATAGTTTTGTCTGGTTTAAGGTTACTGTTAAGCTATCAACCAAAGTTCAAATTCTTACCTGATAATTGCAGAAAAAGCCATAAAAATCACCAAATTCTGACCTGAATTCATCTGTACCAGAATTAATTGTATTTCTAACATGAGTTTTATACATAATCCACCCACAACCAAAAGAAGAAGGTTACTTCCACTGCGGAAGATGAACGTCTATACATATGTCTTGACAAATGTAAGTGAAAGTTTAATGGAATCAATAAGTTATTACAATTCAGCCCATGGGGACATGGATGTCCATACTAAAGTTCATGGCAATCTATCCAATAGTTTATCCAATCCAATCTTTCCCAAAGAGAGATTTCACTTAAGATCTCAAAACAACAAATGGGAACCTCATGGTAGTAAAAGTCAGAGAATCACAAACGTCAATAGTATACATTTCAAGGAACCATACATTTTTGAACAAAATTGTGTTACAATCCATCAGGTAAAGGCTGAGATAAGTAAAAACGTTGACCTTCTGGTGGCATCAGAGGAAACCTCAAAGCCACTGCTAGCATCAGAAAATGCATCGGATCAGCCCATACAGTATTGGGAGACCTTGATTCTAAGCCTTACACCAGGAGGGAATCATGAATTTATTCTTTGTCCTTAAAACATGCTCATAAAAACATATTGCCACATAAACCATGAGGACACCAGCAGAGAAAATCTATGTTTTAGGCTCACAACTCCTGCAAAGCAATCAAAAGCCTTGACCTTTAAAGCTCCAACCCTTTCTCAGCTCTGCAAATGACCTCTCACTGACCTTTTAATTATCAATGTAAATGTGCATGATAAATTAATTCAGTGTGGTCTTAGCATTGAAGGGTAAAATAAGGTAAAGCAGAAAAATCCACATTGCTGCAATGGCTGCAGGAAGGAAGTTTAGGGAAAGTGAGTGTGCACTCATGGACAGCACATGTGCACACATGCAGGTGTGGACACAATGGGATGCACAAGTTTAAGCAATAAAGAAGCCGTTTAAAAATAGTTTGCAGAAGCAGCAAAGGGTGTTATAGACCTCTCTGCACTCTGTCTTCTCATCATCACTTCCAGAGGTTAAAGATAGTGTGTGTCAGTGTGTGTGTGTGTGTGTGTGTGTGTGTGTATGTTCACTGAGCTAGCCCATCATCACTTTCAGAGGTTGAAGAGACATTTTGAGAGTGTTTGTGTATGGATGTGTGTGTATGTGTGTGTGTGTGTGTGTGACGCAGCTCTGCTCTGTATTCATGTCTCGTGCTGATTGTGCTCTGAATGAATCTTGCTCTAGCCTGCTGGGTAGAAGGGGGGGGGTGGGGGTGAGAGAGAGAGAGAGGGAGAGAGAGAGAGAGAGAGAGAGAGAGAGGGAGGGAGGGAGGGTGG
>JAOWBC010001255.1:23754286-23765753 GCA_028566105.1 Hypoplectrus providencianus | reverse complement strand
GAGAGAGAGAGAGAGAGAGAGAGAGAGAGAGAGAGAGAGAGAGGGAGGGAGGGAGGGAGGAGGAAGAGAGGGGACAGAGGGAGAGTTAAAGGGATGGATGAAAGCAGAAAGGGAAGGGAGGATTAGGGGGTGTAGGAGGATTGGAAAAGTGCGTGTGCGGGGGATTTTTCTCCCCCCACGATCAGGTGCAATGCGGAGAAGGTGTTAAGATCTGCTGAATTTGCTTACCCATAAGCTTTAGCAGGTCACTGCGAATAGGTCATTGCTAGGAGCAGGAAGTGCAGTTGTTGAGAATGACGCCAGATAAAGAAATTAAAACTTGCATTAGTTTTCTTAAACCTTTACATCAGATTAAAGCCTATAGGGTGTTTGGAGCAATAGCAATTAACAGCTTATGAAGTTGGCAATTCTTCAGACAGTATTTAACACTTCTCCTACACATATTAAATGGCTGGAAGTTATTGTAAATGTTCCCCTGCAAGACTGTCTCCTGCTTGAACCCTTCTTAGGCTCAACACACAGTAGTTAGTCAGAGAGGTAATGAAGCAGTCTGAGTCTCATGGTGTCCTACAGTGCATAAAAGCTGTCCTACATATAAGGATGGCCCGGAAAAAGAAATTTTGCTTCTGTTTGCCACAGTCGAGGTGCAAAGGGAGGCTTTCTTCACAACTTTTACTGTGTTTTTCCACATGCAAATTATAAATGAAACAGGTGGATGGAAATGCACTTATTGACACATTGTGTAACGGCCTGAAACAGTGCTAGCCCTGTGGTGGATGGAAACTAGCCATGTATTGTAAGATCTGGATACTCGCCTGGTCCAAAAAAGTTTCAGGCTTCCGGGATTACTTGAGTGGAAAGTGGTGCTTGTGTGTGCATGGTACTGTTCCTCCTGCTGGCCCCACCTGTGAGTTCCTCCTCCACTCATAGACTTGTTAAGATGTCGCAGTTTTTTAAATCACTTTTTTGGCTCGAGGAAAGTCTTAGAAATACAAAACTTCAAGGATCACAAATTGATAAAAGACAGCGTCATACCGTATTTGACCTTGTTTGCAGTATGAGGTGTTCTGTCTATGGTTTACAGACATCCCTTTTATAATGGTGGTCAATGGGAAAATGCTTTTTGTGCTGTAGCAACTGGAAAACATTGGTTGCAAGGCTGAGCAGTGGCTATGGTTGGTCATTTTTAACCGATACTGATACTGGTACATGGAATTCAGTATTGGTACCTTTTTTTCAGTACTTCACCCTATAACAAGAAAAATGTCATTTCAACCTGCCTGTCAGTCTTTTACTAGAGCCAAGTGCCATTTCGCAAGGTTGCCATGTGTCTCGGAGGCATAGTTTTATTCCCAATCAAGACCATAACAAGACAGGGCAGAATGAAAAATGATAAGGACAAATCCACATCATGAAAAGTACTTTGTTGTGTTGAACAGGGAATTAAACTGCAACGGAAAGAATCATATTTATAACGTTACTGACAACAATAATAATATGAAATAAAAATATAAACAAAACAACTATTCGGCTAACATGCTATGAAAAACAATTGCTGTCTCCAACCAGATGCACTCTCATCCATTTATTGTGAATGGGTACCTGGTGGTAATATTATAATTCTGTCACTTCCCTTTAAAGTACCCAACTCTACCAGCGGTGACATATAAAGTTCTATCATATATCCGTGGCAGAAAATGCACATTAAAAATTCAGCAGTTGTTACAAAACTGAATAAGCAACTTCCAGTGAAAGCAAAAGCTTGCTGTTTATACTTCATTGTAGCAAGACTACAAGTTTGTTATGCAATGTTTTAGATATGTCACTTATCTACCCGCCACAAAGAAGCCCCAAAGCTGATTTCCTGAATGAGGAATCTAGGTTGAAGAGAGCTTGGATTTGTGTAGCCTACTTTTTTAAGTATTGTACCATGCTATTGTTTAACTGCCATTCTAAAGAAAAGTCCAAAAAATAAAATTGGTATTGAAAAGACAAACATTTCAAAAATTGTTCCCAATGGCTATATAGTGCTCTCTATCTGAACCGCACTCTCCGAAATGCTCTCTCACAAATCAAACTCATGCCTGCATCTGTGCAGCTTGACTCAGATGAGAAAAGTCTCAAACTGAGAAATAAAAAATCTCAAACAGCTTTCAGAATAAGGAAATCCAGAGACTGGCCTTGTCTCTCTGGGTGAACTACAACCGCTGCGTACCACACATTGTTCTGTCTGTTTTGAATAAACTCTTCTCTAACTGGAATCACAGATGCCATATATCAGTCAGCTAAACAGCCAGATTCACACAGACTGTGGACTCCAAACCATTTCTCGAGCAGCTGTATCTCATTGGTTCATTCATCAAAGCTTGCTTCCTGTCCTCCGTCTCCCACCGGAACCAATTTGTTCATAACCCCATGAATTCTGGCACCCTCACCCCCAGTGTGGAGACCGTTTCCTACATAATTAGTCTGTACCAGGCATTACCGTCACAGTGACAACACGACCTTATCCAGGATGGTCTGTAATTCTGGTCTGCACAGAAGGAGGCACAGAGGGAGATTGAAGGCACGAAGGGAGGTGATAAGGTATGAGCAAAAAGTGAGTGAAAGATTAAAAATTTGTTATAATTAGGTTGTGCTGTTAAGGGACCTGAGAGAATGTGTGAGACTGAGAAAAAATGAAAAGATCAAGACGGGGCAGAATTAAAAAGGCAAAGGACAAAAAAAAATAATGAAAAAGTGTATTGTCTCTTGGAACAGAGAATGGAACAGCAAGTGAAAGATATGTATGAATAAACGGGCCCGATAACTCAAATAATATGATAGACATGTTCACAAAACAACAAGTTGTACTGGAAGAATATTTGAGATGGATGATCTGAAAGTTTCTGAGAAAAAAACACAGTTGCTGCAGAAAATGTGAGGGATAAATCTACCCACCATGGAGCGATTTATGTGAAGGAGCTCAGGCAAGAAAAAGGTGAAAGATGTAACAGTAGGACAGAAATGCTCTTTGGACTGGAAGAGTCTTTAAGTTGTTGAGAAGGAGGATAAATTCTGTTTCATCTGCCTTTAAATCTGACAACCACCGTTAAATTCTCTACTCTTAATGTCTACTTCAGGGAAAAACTTAATTAGTACTTACATTTCTGGATGCAGAGCACCATGTGGTACTAGGAAGTTACTCAATCACTTTTTAATTAACTGATCCAATCACAGGAAGTGTGTGTACCTCCATGTGATCATTAGGGGATTTTACTGAGACAACCTGAACCAGGATCATCCAGTCAACTCCTCCCTGCCTTGGTTTTATTTAACTGTAAGTAAAACCTGCAAGTCCTTAGAAGAAATATATAATGGTGCCATTAAACATAAAGTGGGGGTGGGCAAGCCCATCAAAAATATCACAGCAACAAAAGTTTGGACACAACTCCTCATTCAATGTTTTTTTAAATAAATTTTCAACATTGATGATTAACCCCGAAAACATCAAAACTTTAAAGAATTTTGTAGTAAAAGTAAAAATTGTTTAACAGACTGGAGCGTTTTATATTTGAGAACATTTGATGACAGCTTTGCTCACTTCCATTCATCTCAGTTGGCTTCATGACGTGAGCACCTGGAACGGTTTTCAGTTCACAGCTGGGCCTTGTCAAAAGTTAATGAGTGGAATTTCTTGCCTCCCTAATGTGGATGTGTTTGAAACCCTCAAAGCAAAAAATGTGGCTACTTGACAGAATAGAAAAAATAAAACATATTCTTGTTAGCACTTTTGTTTACCACACAATTCCATATGTGTACGATAATAGCTCAGACTTAAAAAAAAAAAATGAATCTACGATGTAGAAAATATAATTACAATAAAGATAAACCATTGAATAAGGTGTGTCCAAACTTTTGAATAGTGCTTTATATCACGAAACAGTAATTGATGTGTATACTTAATTAAGAAATTGTTTAAAACAACTATGACATATTTTCATCCCATTTGATTATTTTACTTTAATTTGAAAATGCTGTACAAACAAAAACAACCATCGCCCATTAGATAAACACTGAGTTACATTAAAAAAAGACTTCAATGTGAAAGTGAAATGTGAAATTCTGGAGTGAAAAAATGGGGGGGGTTAGTTGTTGACTTGTGAGGTCTTGGTCATTTTGCTTTGGTAGGTGCATCATGGGAGTGGGAATACAGACAAAAAGTTGCTGTGAGCGATACACAGAGAAGCAAATCAAAAAGCCTGCAAAAAGTGTGGAAGACTACTCGTTTAGGTTCATATGGATATGACACTAAGTGCCTGGAATACATAGTGTCATTTGGCAAGAATCACTGCAAGTCAACATAGATGTTTATATACAAGAACTCCATACGGTAGCTTTAACATTGAGAGATGAGCAACAGTTACCTTTAACCATTTTGTGCCTGTTTGATTTTAGAAACTGGGGAAACAACACGTCCAAATTATCTGCGCATCAACACATCAAAGGAGAGACAACAAGTCTATTTTTCCCTGATGTCTCCTTATTGTCAATATAACTTGAAATTGACAATGACATGCAGGTAGATCTTCATAAACATATAAAACATAGTCAAGAAATGATAGAGAGACCTGAGCACTTGGCAGCATGTGATCTGCAAAGTGTTTGAATATAGTGTTAAAATAAGCTGTATTGGTGAGGAGTGGAGCTCTGAGGTCATGCCCTCCATGATTGCCAGCTGCACAGAAAGGAGCACCGCTTCGGTCCACAATGACAGTAATGATAGGATGGCGCCGAGCAACACCTACCCTCTTATTAAACCTGCACATTCTTTGTCATGGGCTTAAGGTGACGCGCATCCCGTTCCACGAGCACACAACGCAAACACACACTTATGAGCACGTGTACCGTCTGTGTGCGAGTGTGGGCGAAATGCATCCCGCAGCCTCATTACGCTTCTCTAAACATCAGTGAAATAAAACTCTAATAAGGAACGGGGGTGGAAAAGGTTAATAACCACCCTTATTAATTTTGGATTAAATACACTGTAATGAAATCACAGAGCTGTGCTCAATAAACTGTTAAATGTTACACTTCTGAAGAAGTACGCCATCGCCTTCTGATCTCTTCCTGCAGCTGTTGTCTTATCAGCCATCGGAAGGCTTTTATTGTCTTTATTTATTACTTTTATTTTATCATTATTTCTTTTGAGAGAAAATGAAGGGTAATTGTAAGAGCGGATGTCATGTGACCTTAAAGATGTTAAGCAATTGGTTGATGAAGTTTGCTCATTCATGTTAAGGGAACTTTAAGACTTACTGCCATGGTGACTCATATTCGTACAGTTTTTTTTATTTTTATTCTTATTTTTAAAAGGGTTTTGTGGAAAGGTTTTCAACAAGACGCTCTGGGACCCATTGTGTCGGTCTGTCTGTTTGTGTTTATGTGTGTGCCTCGTCTTTTTGTTTGTCTCTTGGGATGACTGGGTTTGATTGCAAAAAGTCTATTATTGTGAGTCACACTTTGTTGAAAATGCCAACGAGACAGTTTGAAGATCAGTGTTGCCCAATAAATATTTGCACAACATCATTAACAACTCATTTTGTCTCACAGCAACAGACTGAATCAGACCCAAATGTTAATGAGTTATGATTGGACCTCTTATCTCTATTTGTCCTTGAAGGTAGCATGCGAGAAGGACGAAGACCACATGATGGGCTCCTAGTACTACAACATTGCTGCGGCTGGTGTTTTCATTTAGCTAAAAGTGAAGTGGGCATTGTCTCAAGCAAGAAAAATCATAGAACTCTATTTTTCGGGGCTGTGAAACAATTAATATTGGTATGTATAATCAATCTGTATTAGTGGTGAACGGTTCACAGCATTGTAGAGTGATGATGGGAAAGGATTGAGAACATTAGATTGATGGAGGAGCAGCCGGTGACATTAGATGATCCTAAATGAGCCAGCACCAGAATAACGTGGGGCAGTGGGCCAGCTACGGGTTTATTAAACCTTTCCTGCTTTTTGAAAAAACGTTTCATTCACGTCACACACATCTGCTTTGTTTACTCTCATCACTGTGTCTGTTTTGCTTAGTGTTCCTGCCTTTATGATACTGTGATATCTACATCCTCCGTCCATTAGTAATTTGTCAACACTGTTCTGCGAAAAAACAGAAATAAAAACTTATCTTTAAAACTTCAACTTTTCCTGAGCTAAGAACAATGTTTGTAACAATGCAATGCATTTATCAGCTTATCCAATTGATTCTTTAAAGGGTTTATTTACATTCGGCAGTAGGGAGAATATCCTAAACCCCCTAAAGGCAAACAACCCTTCAGTTTATCTAAAAGTGTCACAATCACCAAATTGCATGGTTTTTACTGGACAGTGATGTATGATCTTAGAAAACAGAGGAGGCTAAAACTGAGTTGAATACATTCTGACTGGCAGAGACATCATTTTTTTGTCTCTGCTGATAAAATATAACAAATTTGTGTAACTTGTTTATCTTATGGGGCTGCCAAGATTGGTTCTTGGCAAAGACAGTCGACTGTGAAGTTATACTAGTGGAACTTAAAAAAAAAACCCCACAAGTTTCCCTGCTGCCTTAAAAAGGTAAATGAATTAAACTTGAGTAATTTGTTTAGTCTTCTCATGAGCTCTCTGCAGAGTTTTAACTCTCAAGCAGAGCATGCTGGGAAGCCTGTACATATGCTTATCATGTCTCTCTAGAAATTAAACTTGATGAGTTCTCTCAGCAGTAGTTTAATTCAACTCATTTTAGATCACAAGAGTCAGAAAAACTCAAGTTATAATGTGTTTGTGAAGGAGTTTGAGCATGTTTCACTGTCTCGAGAAAAGAAAAACCAGGGAATAATACATTTAATTTAAAAATATATCCAGTATTTACATTGAATAATGTCACATAATAATAGACTTCATTAAATGTGTTTATAATCTTTTACAGATTCAAGGCAAATTCTAGGGCCACAGGGTAGTGTATTGTACAGGCGTAACTTACACACTGCTGGCACAGCGTGTTCACATTTGTTAATTATTCTAATCCTCAAACACTTCACAGGTATCTGACAGTAATTGACCTTGTGTGCTTCTGTAAGATGTTTTACACAGATTCTGGGTTAATACAGAGAGATGATTTAGAGTACAGCCATCAGAGTGAGGATGAGTCTTTTAAAGGTGAATGAGAGAAGCTGATGTGATTTCATTACTGAGGCAGCAGAGGCAGCTAGAACAGGTACAATTATTTTACAGCTCCCCTATAATAGGGTGACAAGTATGGGTTCAAATCCGTGTGCTCCCTTTTTCTCTTTCCTCTGGGTTCTCTGGCTTTCTCCCACAGTCTGAAGTCATGCAGGTTCAGCATACTGGTGCCTCTAAAATGTGTGTAATTATGTGTATGAGTGTATCAGTGTTATGAGTCAGCCTTATGATAGTTCAATGACCTGGTAGACCTCCACCATTTGCACCAATGGTACATTTACAAGTTTTCCAATTTCCTGAGTTGGGAACATGATGTGTTCAATAGCTTTTAGCCATAATGGATGCAGAACCTTAGATTTGAAGTATTCTTTTGTGGGTGCTTGTACAACTTGTTTCCAGTACTTGACAATAAAGAGCAAAGAAAGTGAATCTTGTGTGCTATTAAATATGATTGGGAACACATAAATGCAGCACACCTTTCAATACTATGAAAGCAAACAACAATTGACGCATCCGCTCAATGATCCAGATCGGATCTCATATTGAATGGGTTCTTCCTTGGCCCACGCTGGACCCTTCAACCAAGTTTTATGAAAATTGGGGCAGTACTTGTTCCATAATCCTGCTGACAAACAAAGATGGACAGACAAAGTGAATTGAAAACATCTCCTTCGTGGTGGAGGTAATAAAAGAGCCCGAGCAACAACACACCTTTCTCTCCTACTTGCTGTGGATCAAGCATTTGGCTTTTCAGTCTCTGAGCTACTCACTTGTGAAAAGAGAACAAGAGCTGCAATGTTAACTTCAGTGTTAACAACAGTGTCTTGTTCACAAGTCAACTCACAGTGACACATACATCCAGGCGCAGACAATACAATGTTTTAAATGTCACTGAAATAATGTCCAACTATTCATTCTGTCAAATTCACTTTGATATTTACGTTGGATTTAAGAGGGAAAAAAGTGCTAGTATCTCTCAGATGTTTATCAGTTCAGTACGTAAGAAACTTCACTGATAATTGGTTTATTCTGTTTGCATTAATATTGCATTATGTAAAATTGTTCTGATACAGCTGCAATATGCCAGATAAAATCAGCTGACTGATATGAAAGTCAGGCAATAAAAACTATTGGCTCAATTCTCATAAAACTTGGAAGATTGTAGAACTGGCCAGGGGAGAATCTATTACACGTTGGATTGGATCCAAGTCACAGGGCAGTTACACAAATTAATTTTAACTTGTTATAATCACAAGGAAGACATTTGTATTAATGTGTGTCCCAATCATATCTCATAGATCCAGTTCCTTTGTTCTTTAATATTCCCCTGACCATCAACAAAATCCTGTGTGCATTTTCAGGATTCAAATGGGAAAGGCTTGACTGACATACAAAGATTCTATTCAGCTTTCAAATATTCCATAAGCTTTTTTATTTATTTTTGTCTTTTTTAAAGAAAAATGAATGCGCTAAAACAAACATGGAAATGATTTTTTGCTGAATAAGTTCTGACTTTAGAATAATAATAATAATAATAATAATAATAATAATATATTTACATAGAATGCTTTTCAAGATACTCAAAGACACTTCACAAGTTAACTAATTTTTGAGTAACAATCACATTTAAAATGTATGCAATATAAAAAAAATTCTGACAAGAATATGGTAAAGACAACTTAAAAGCAGTCACACATTAAAGAGATGAGTTTTTTTTTTTTAAGGTGGGCAGGTCAGCACTGTCATAGATGTTTTTTTGCAGAGAGAGGGTGGGAGCAGCAACAGAAAATGCTTGTTCTCCCCAGGTCCGGTGCTTGGTTTGAGGTGGTTGGCGTTTGAGGAACAGAGTTTGCAGAAGGAGGTGTGGTAGTGGAGCAGGTCAGATAGATAGGAGGGGGCCTGGTGGTTTATGAGTCAGGAGGAGGATTTTGAAATGGATATATTGTTTGATGGGGAACCAGTTGAGGTTCTGGATGGGCAGGGGTGATGCGGTCTCATGAGCAGCAGAGTTCTGGATATATTCAAGTTTGTTGAGGACTTTTTGCGATGATAGATGGAAAATGCTGATGCAGTTGTCAAGTTTGGATGTTAGAAAAAACTTAACTCACCCTCTTTCCGCTCTGATGGTCAAGGCAAGCTCAACTGAATCAAGTTCCTGAAGACTTTTCCATGTCACATTGGTGGCCAATGTTGTTCGATCAGGAACTTCTTTTTAGTTTTTGCCTTTTCTCTATTGCACAGTCTCTACTTCTATAGTTTACTGATGGATAAGACTACAATAATATACTGCCTCCTTTTAAAAGTAGGTTTATGCAGCTTTGTTTAATCGCTTTAAACCAGTTGATGAAAACGTACCAAATGTGCATTTACTTTAAAAGAACATTATAGGGCTACTGCCATGCAAATGCTGGAAACAGCATTAAACACTTCATACAACTCATCTCCTGTGAAGTGTCCATTTTGTTTCCATATTGGAACCAATTCCTGTTACAAACCAAAGTCAAAAGAATGACTCCCCAACAATGAGTCCATCTATGGGGCATGGGATTACCCTCTTGGCCTTGCCAGAGGTCCTCTTAATCAGGTGACATATGTCTGAAAAGTTGCCACTCACATGGCAGCAAACCAAAACAGTCATACTCATTAAAACAAGTGGAGCCCTAAGTGGACCTTGTTGTTCTTTGTACTTTCTGCTTTGGCTTCCTTCATAACTTCTATGATCAATAGAAGGTGCCACCTAACAGTCCAGAGGAACATAGGAAAGAATAAGCAGCTGTACAATAACATAGGAGGAAATGCATTCAACATATTTGTTCTGCTTCAAACAATGCATTCTAGTGAGCAATGCTGAACTGAATATAAATTATTGTTGTTTACAAGAAAACTCCACAGGGCCTCTTTAAAGACCAAATCCACAGACACAAATCTAATCAACAGCTCACATTTACCTGAGTGTACCTCTGTGGAATAATTTTGTCTTCAGAGACTTATTTCTTCTCTCACTTAAGAAGCAAGGCATTTCAAAATTCTGCTTGATCACTTTGTGATCACATTTATCTGATACGCTCCTCCTATGATGTTCCCCCGTTATCAACAAGAGTGCGATAACTGAGGCAATTGATTTGTGACTTTATTAGACAAATTTGCTCAGAGATCTTAGATTGAGATTTCTTTTTTAATACTTTTTGGATGATTGTTTTTAATGGGAGAATGAAGCAAAAGAAATTGGCAATTAAGTTTATTGTATCAGGCAATTAGGACACCACTGCGCCAAAACCACCAGAATTGTTCAATAGCTTTGTGTAATCGAAATCTGCCATCTCTTCCAGCTTTTGTCTGTGCGGCACTATTTCCTGATACACTGAAGAAGGATTAGAAATGTCTGGTGACCATGATTAAATGCAGAGCAAATGAGTGATTGTCCTATATTGAATGCAGTGTCCTTTGCTGGCCCAGAATGCAGCTTGGCAATAAATCAAATGTTAAAATTTATTGAAGATGCTCTTGCTATACATCATGATAAGCTATATGGCTTATCATCATATATAACTGCTGCCCTACACCCCTATCTGCCATTGTGACTCTCACTCTCATAAGTTAAATTCAAGATCTAAAATCCCCCTTTCTCATCTTAGTGAAAACATGCCCATTGCAGTTTCTAGGAATAGTGTGGTGTAAGTAGGTGTAAAATTAAGATTTCTTTTTGGATTGTGTTTTCCGTATAGTTTGTTAAAGCCAAGTTTATTGGACTTGTGAGGACCCCTGTTGACTACATTCGTTCCCAAACCTTCAACCTAAGCTTTAAAGTGTGCTCCTGCCAATTATCTTGGTGGCTCCTTCTCTCATTTCTGTTGGTGTGTGGATCCAGTCAGCGTGGTTAAGATATCAGGGTTTGTTTTGTTTCAAAGGAAGTTGGGGTGAAAAAAAATTAATGGCATTCATTTTTTGTGCCGTTTGAAAAATAACTTCCACAGACTTGAAAATTGCTTGAGCCTGGTAATCCATCACAATAAACAGGATGCCTTAATTTAGTTTTCTTATAGTTGCTGTGTTATTGTTGTTTCATTGGAAGTCAAGGTTTTTTTTTTCATATTATTTCACACCTACGCTGTGCTTGCTGTCAATCACCTGACAGCCACAGGAAGAAATGGAAGTCTCCAACAGAAAATAATCCTTCACAAATGTCACCTTTTAAAGACGTAACATTTTATTTGGGGCACATTGGTTAGGTGGGACATGTTTTGATAGCCTAATATATATA
>JAOWBC010001255.1:23730458-23744214 GCA_028566105.1 Hypoplectrus providencianus | reverse complement strand
CACACACACACACACACACACACACACACACACACACACACACACACACACACACACACACACACACACAGGCACTCAGCAGGAGGTGACACATTAAGTTACAACCACTCGAATGCGGCTCAGCATCTTTTCCAACAACATGTCACTTGAAGAAAACAGTTATGAGAGGTAAGGACTTAATGCCCCCACCCCACCCTGTCAAGCCAGCATTGCATTGTGGGAAAACCTTTGATTTTATAACAAGGAAAGGGTTATCATGGAAACCTTTCAGTACGAAATGTGGTGACCTGCTGTGAAAGTACAGAAACTCTGAGTCATACTGAAACGCTGCAATGAACTGTGTATTTATGCAGTGATAACTAAATTGTTGTGTCAAAGCTTAATATTTGATGTCAGGCATCTTGAATTCAAAGAGGACAGCTAGTATTTGCACAATATCATGGTAGAATAAATAAAACCATTCAGAAATGACATTAAATGCAGATTAATCATCGATTCGCCTACATGGGTATGGAATGACAGTTTGCTGCAGATATTCCTACGTGGTTCAAATTGGGATGCGATCCAGCAGTGTCTTGGTTACTTAAGTTCTTTGCCTCTGTGACAACTCTTACTCATGTGTCCTCCATGCCTGCCCACAACACATCAGTCAGATTGGGCTCCTCTCCATGTCTCTGCATCACGCAGAGTGCACAGTGATACTGAGGTCTGCTGTACATTCAGACACCTACATTACCATCCATATGGCTGTTTTATTTAGTCAGTGTTATCAGTGAAACACATGGAGGATTTGTGGCTTCTTGCTGGCTGTTTTGAGATTTAATTGAGAGCTTAAGAATGTACACTGGTATATAATGCTCCTGGAGTTGTTTTGTTGCATTGATTTATACTAGATACTTTTTCCCTCTGTGGAAAGTTGAAGTACCACCTTAAAGTTTCTGCTCAGCCAAGTTACAAAAAGAAATTAAATGGACTTAATTTGCTCGGAGATTTGAATCTCCACTCCAATAAAATGGCGGTAAATGTCATTTTGTTTGAGGTACTCCCACTATTGAATATTATGTTTTGCAGATCAAAAGCCAACATCTCTTTCCAAACACAATGTAGACTGAATTACTTCGGACAGAGTTTGCAAACGGTGCACAGCGAGCATTATTCACTGTAACCATGGCACTGATTCTGAAAAGAGTGGTTGCCATTAGATTTTTCAAGGCTGTGTGTGTTAGAAATAAAATTCTGTTCACAAAATTCTGCTCACCTCCAACAGTACCAGGATGGAGGATGAAATTTCACAGAGGGATATCTCAAATACTGGGCACATTAAACCAAACCATCTCATGGTCAGATACCACCGCAGGTAAGTAAGAAAAGCTGTCTGCGTCAATAATGCATGTGGTTGGGAATCTGCTGCCCAGTTCTATTTGCCTCTTGGTCCAATGGTATTTTTGTAGATTGGGGTTTAGTTTCATGCCCTTCATAAGAAAAGTGTACAGGGATAGGCACATGATAGTTTTCCACAAAAAACTCTCAAGTAAATACAGTATAGTCAATTCAGTATAGTACTTCATACATCATATATACAATATATTATGAGCTAATTTAAGAAGCAATAATTGAAAAAATGAAGACTTATATAAAACAAAATGTATCAATATTAGTACTGCATGTTTGGTTTCAATCGATGGTCATGGGTATTTACATAAAATAAATTACATTAAATTAAAAATAAATGAAAAAATAGCTAAAAGCATCTAATTCAAATGAATTTTTAGTATCATTTCATATCAGCATACATATCTGCATAAATACACAGATACTGATTAATACAATTATGTCTGGGACCATATAATATAGAGATATCAGTAAGGTCCAAACAGTTGTTTAGAGTTATTGCCAAATATTGTGTATGATTTTTTTGTTAGAAAACGAGACGAAATGCTTCTTAAGACTTCATGCTATTGTCTGTTTTATGTCATTGACCTGATTATCATTAGGTTTTGGACTGACTTAACACAAATGAAAATTGGTTGGACAATTTTCCCTCTTATCTATCCCTTTTAAGACCAAATAATGAATCAGTTATCAAGAAAATATAATAATAATAATAATAATAATAATAATTGGCAGATTTATCAATAATAAGAATAAACCTTGGTTGCAGCCCTACTTTTGTTCTGTGGAAGACAGGCTCTAATGTATTACAAGATACCTTTATTCAAACTGGCTCTATTATCCACTGAGACTGAGGAGCTTAATTTTTGCATGTACTTATAAGCAAAAAAGAACAGTAATTCACATAATTTATAGCCACGGAGGATGAGGCAATAAAATCGCAGCCATTAAACAGGGTTTTCAGAGATGAAATTAGTTTTCATGCAATTACGAGTCTCCACTAATTCTTGACACACAGGCACTGAGCATGAAGAGGGGGAGGTGCTGTGCATCAACAAGGGCAAACACACACATGCACACACACTTTGAGAGACACCCACACACACACACATTGATACTGTCATGCAAGGTGCAAACACTCTTTCTGGGGCATGATTGAGTGCCGTTGGTCTTGTTAGTACCTTGTCATCATGGGAGAATGTAGTTAATTAAAAGTACATGTGATGTTTATTAAGATTGCTAGCAAGACGTCCGCCCACGCTTCCTCAAACCTCTTTCTTAACTTCATTAGCTCAATCCAACACACGGCTCCACAAACACACTCAAGATGATTGGTTTCTCACCAGCGTCTGTGTCTGCGCTCTTTAGCACAACCCTTTCAAAAATGCACGAAATTGATCTCATTCTGATTACGCTACTTGAAATTTTACGTGTGCGTGTTTATGTGTCTCTGCCAGCAGCGAGCACACACACACACACACCGGCTTGTGCGTCTGCATGCGTAAGTGTGAAGGTCCTTTGATTGAGGATGTCAAAGGTGGCTGCCCACGCAGCAATTAGAAGTGCTGGGAGAGTGCATGAGTGTGTATGTATGTAATGTGATCGTGGATTCTCTGAAGGAGTTTTTAATAGAGGTGCAGAGACAGATGGCATGCATTCATTACAGCATGATAGGTTAACACATCTGAAAAGCTCCTCTTCCTTCTATCCCTCTCAATCAAATATTATCCAGCCTTTCTTTCTCAGCCTGTGCCCATTGCTTGCCGACACAAAGCCTCAACAATCAGTGTATTCAGCTAAGACACAAGACCCTGCAACGGCTGCAGGGGCTTGTATCATTTTCTCTTTTACTGGAAGGAAGCACCATAATCAGATACTCTGGTATAGCACATATTCCACACAAAACACTCAAACCCCACTTCAACACAGAAATAGGTTTCAGTAGGAAACACATTCACAGCTTTGGAGAGGGATATCACCAGCACAAGGGGAGCTGTGTAGAAGCTCTAATGCAGTCCAGAACCATAATACCTCAATCGGGGAGTTGAAATATTAAAACTACCATTCTGCAATGAAAAAAAACTTATGAAAACTCCTGAAATGTATGAGATTTTGTCCAGTCCCACCAGCCCGCCCGCCCCTGTGCTCCAATTTCCTTTCAGAAGAGATTGAAAAGTCTCTTAGAGTCTTCCGTCTCATTTCTACGCCTGTCAAAGATCTCTACGGTGAAAAAAAGGAGAAGAGTGCTAAGAAGGGTGCGTATAGATCAAACACTTTATAATGTAGCCCAATGAAGCTGGGAACTCCAAACGCCATTACCGGCAATGACACGCTGCCAAATCACCATCAGAACCTCCCTGTCAGCTTTTAAGGAAATAGACTTCATTTCTTTAAAAGAAAAAAAAAGGAGGGCTTTTGACAGTTAAGGGGTATGGGGAAAGAAAAGGAGGCTGCTGAGAAATAAAGTGAGAGAGAAAGAGGAAGAACAGGAGGAGGAGGAGATAGGAAACGATGAGCAGATGAGAGGTAATAGCCTCTATTAGAAAAGAGGGTCGAGATGAGGAGGGGAGTGTGTGGGGGGGTGCGAAGACGAGGATGCGAGATATTAAAGTCACACCAGCCGGCTTTAAAAGGTCACCTGTGATGCCTATATGCAGATGTGTCTAATATGAACACACAGCTGTGCTGCACACACCAGGATGGAAGTTTTCTGCTTGCTTCAGTGGTTTTGTTAACCACTCTCTGTTCTATTATAGTGTATTCGCTATATATACAGTGTTCGTGTATTTTGACCCGCACACAGTCTGTATTTGTCAAATGTGAGCCTGGTGCCACTGCCCTCGTAGCCTGCGAAAAAAAAAGCAATTTTCTCTTTAAATGGAGAGAACAAAAGTGAAATGAGCATCGGCCTTGGTGGTAAAAGTTGCCTCTGACCCCTCCGTATCTCTCTGCTCTATCGGTCTTGTATCTCTGATGCCGGAATGCATAAGTGGCTAACCTGTCTTCACCTCTGTCTTGCTTGTTCAGCTGCCTTCCCTCTCCTCTCCCACCCCTCCTTTCACTCACAACACCCAAAGGAGGTTTATCAGCACGTCTTTTCTCCATTTTCTTATCTGCCTTCACTCTGCACTTTCCGTTAAGATCTCCCATGTCACAGTGCTTTTTTTCCCCTTTTTTTGTTCGGAGTCATCAACATTCACCTTCGTGTTAGCCTTTTCTAGTTTGACTCAATCACTCTCCACGTTTATCAACCTTTTGCGTCCCTCGTTGGCCTTATTATTTTTATGCTATCCTGCTCCTTTTCCTCATGATATTACTCTCCTCACATCTTCCCTTCTCTCTGTCCACTTCACCTAGACCCATCCTCTTAAAATCCCCCATTTCCTTCTTAAATCTCTCCTTTCATCACTCATTTAGTCCCACTCAAATCCTGCCTTTTCTTCCTGTGCTACATCTCTCCCTCAGCTGTGCTTCCCTCCCAAACTTTGCCCTTCTTTTCCTCTCGTCTTTCTTTAGTCGCTTATACCCTTCCCTGCTTTCCTCACTGCCCGATTCCCATGCTCTTCTCTCCTCTCCGCTCTGTCTTTCTCCCTCCCCCTCGCTCCCTCTCGTTCACCTGCCGCTGTACCGCCAGTGAGGCTGTCTGCGAGATAAGCAGCCCCAGTGTAGAGCCATCAGGTTCCTGACAAGATACAGCCCCACGTGTTCAGGCATGACCTACAGCCAGGCAGCCATTGAACTTGTCAGAGAAAAACTGGCGGCTCAGGGCACAAGATGGCTGCTGGCGGACAATGCGCGGCCTCGCAGAGGGGACCGTTTAAAGTATGAATTGTTGTTTAGACACACCGGAGAGGTTTGACCTTGTCCAACCCCGAGCGTGCTGTCAAGAGTTGTAGGCTGGATAAGGTTGAGCAGGGGGCAGACAGAGAGTCTTGGGCAGTGACAAAAGCACAAGCACCAGATTCAGTTGTACTAACTCACTCACTTTTATACACACAGACAAGAAAAGAAAATCACAAATTATTCTGCGTAAAAGGATATGACAGATAATAGCCCACAACCAGAGACATGACAAGGCTTACACGTACGAACAAAATAATCATGCATACGTCTCATATTAGAAAAAGTCATCATCATTCTCGCAGCGAACACATCCGCCCATACACATTCGCTCCTGAATACCTAATCAGCCGCCCACTTACAATCAGGCGCACACACACACACACACACACATAAGCGAGCGCGCGCCACAGTCCCTGTGGGCCTGATGGCGCTGCGTTTGTCTTGTAGTAGGGCCTGTGGCTCTTACCAATTAGCAGAGCAGAAGAGAGAGATTTAAAACATGATGACACCATGGTGTTTTTTTATCCCACAGGCCACCGAGGCCCCAAAAGCACAGATCACAAGTGATCAGATCACATCAAAGTGATAACACAGCCCAGATGACACACACACACACACATACTGTACTTACCTCCACAAACACACACATGCAGGCAGCACACACACTATACAGTGTACAGTGATGCAAGGCATTGTGGAGAAGCATTAAAACAGGACTGCAGTAGACTACATAATGGGAGCCTGGAAAGAAAGAGGCTAAACAGATATATAGTGTGTGTAGTACAGTACAGCATGTCTTGATTCACAACAGTTGTCAGAAAGATGCCACCAAGCTACATTACATTAGAATACGATTGTGTTAAAAACAAATTAACAAAAATGGAATGAATCTTCACTAATATTATTATTATTATTATTATTATTTGAATCATACTCAATGGGTATAGGTACTCTGAAGTCAAGAGCCTTGATAACTGCAAACAAGAGGAAAAGATCTAAGGCCCACAGAGTCCTGAGTTTAATAAAAAGCCTTTAATATTACATTGCTGACATCAATGCATCTCGGCGTGAAGCCTTCGTCACGGTGTTGAGGTGAAATACAAACACAGACACTAAGTAACACAAGGCCCGGCATAAATGAGTTACAGGTGTGAAGAGAATTGAATTTGATGTATAAAAAAAGGTCAGACTGAAACAGGAGACTGCTGTTTGTTTCCTGTTTCAAACCAAAGGTCAAGGGTTTTTTGATTGTTGGTTTTTTTTTTTCAGAGTATGACCATAATAACCATGTGGTTATTAATTATTACAAACTGATTAATGAAATAATAATATTGACTGAAACCAATGTGGAGCAATATTTTATAATACTGTCCAGTTATTATGTCTATGTTTATGGAATGCCAAGCACTTTTGTTGGGTAGTTATATAGAGAACAATGTGGGGGAGTCAGATTCAGGAGAAAGAGACGGCAAACCGGATTGTAATTAATGGTGTAAAAATGTAATTGTGCTGATAAATGGACTCAGTGGGCAGACATGCCGCTCCACCAGATACATCTCTAAATGCTAGAGAATATTTATAACAACCTAATTATCTTGTAAGTTAGTTAACACCACCTTAATATTTGCGTTGAAAAAACAATCATCAATCATCCCTTCAGTTGTCAACACATGAATTGATCACCAATCAGCACAAGCCCATAACAAAGGGTCCAAACCATGATGTCTGCCTAAACTGAACCAAATCACAGTGTTGTTCAATCACAGACCTGATTGTTTTAGTCTGCAGTTCTTGAGTGCAGAAATAAAGTTGTCCTGTTGATAGGGACATCAGATCAGATAACGCTTCCTTGGGATGTTGTGGAGGGCATAAAAAGTGTTTGTCATTGTTTACTTCTTAATTAGAATGTCACTGACATGGTGCATAATTTTGGGGATCAATTGTGATAAGAAAAAACAAAACAAAAAAAAACAAACAATTTAAACGTCAGATGTTACTCTAAGAAAATAAGAAAAAATGTATATTAAGAAATCAGTACCTCAGTAGTAATAGGTCACTTTCAAGTGACTCAATCGAAAAATTCATTAAAATGAAAATGACGCCTCAAATTTAATATCAGAGCTGCTTTGTAACTCACTTTCTGTGTGATTAAGCAACATTGTGGAATTAGGGAAGGCCAGCAGTTTTGTGCTATAAGTTGTTAGAGAGCTGGGTTTTTAATCCAGGGTTTAGCTTTCTTAACTACACTGTGCAATTAA
Source organism: Hypoplectrus providencianus (assembly GCA_028566105.1). Taxonomy (NCBI): domain Eukaryota; kingdom Metazoa; phylum Chordata; class Actinopteri; order Perciformes; family Serranidae; genus Hypoplectrus; species Hypoplectrus providencianus. The sequence continues at coordinate 23,736,721 of JAOWBC010001255.1, read as the reverse complement.
TCTATTTTTAATCACAAGTATGTTTTTTCTGCATTTAAACTACAAGTTTGACTGAAAATTTAAAGACAGGAAAAGCATTCTGTCAAAAGATCATTTCAGTGGAAGTTTCAAAGTTAAAATTACATATGACTCATTATGACAGAATAATACCATCAAAGGTTGATTGACTGTATTTTGAGTAAAACAATATTTTGTGTTTGGGGGAAGGCTGTTAGCACATGAACACATGGTCCTGTTGGGTTTGCATAGTATTCAGTGTCTCTGCAAACTATTTATCATAGTGTTCTGAGATTTGTTAGGAACAAAAATATAAAAAATAAAGAATAAAAACTGAACTTTTTTTTTGTCCATGTGCATGCTCAGTGACTGTGGCATCTTATATTTATTCATGAATCCATTCTGTCTGTTCTCGTCTTATTTATGTATTTAGATTACAGACAACTGTAGCTGTGGCTGCAGCAGGAGTTCCCAAGATTCCCTTCTGCTCGCTGTCCCAAAAGCTTTGTCAACAAATATGGACTGGGAATCTATCTCGATGTCTGCCCTCGCTGTGAGGAACAGCCTGCAGAAAGATTTCAGATTTAAAGAACAAGCTTCTTCTCGCTGAGTTCAAAGCAGTTGGTACAACTATGAAAGATGATTCTATTGGGAGTTGTTAGGGCTTTGAATTAGTTTCTAGCTGTATGGCATTTATATTGTACTACCCCCATCTCCTGCTTTCTCTCTCTCTTTCTCTCTCTCTGCCTTTCACATGCTCTCTCTTCCTCTGGTTCAGCATTTCTGTCTTGTCTTTCTAGCTGTATTGTATGGCTTTGCATGATCTGTACGTCCCGCTGTGTTCTCAGCTTGGCTTTCATCCTGTCTCGCTGGGAATACCTTGCTAAAATAAAGGCTACAGGTTTACACGATGCGTGCCTGACCTTGTAAAGAGCACCATATGTGATCAGTTCACATGTTAAAGGGGTCCTGTTGAACTTGTGAACCTCTTGTGTGTGCTGTAGTGTGCGTGTGTGGCTTCAGTCGTGCTTGTAGTCAAAGTGCCCTGAGGGGGGTCACAGTGAAACCACTCAGAGGAAGGATAAATAACCACTATCTTCAGTCATTACCCCTCTGTTGTCTTTCTCTCCCCCCCAATCTCCCCGTGATTCAGGAAGGAAGGCTTTCAATTCATCTATTTTTCATGCGCCTTGTGTAGTTTTCATCTGTGAAAAGGGTGCAGTCTAAGCTCTCTGCTTCCCTTCTCCCCCTAAGTATAAGACACCCTTAATATCATCCACTACCTGCAACCTTCCATCAACTCATCTCCCCTCTCTGCCTTGGGAGGGGTGTATGTAAGTGTGGTAGCTTCAAGTCTGTGCACCGTGGTGGTGGTGGTAGTGTGTGTGTGTAAGTGTGTGTGTGTGTGTACTTGTGTGTTCCTTGTGCGCTTGAATGTGTGTGTCTGTGCAGGAAAAACAACTCATCTACTTACTCATCTCCTCGCGGAACAAATGCTTCCTGAGTGAATTTTACTTTCAGAGACGCAATCTCCCCTCCAACAATAGTGCTCCCTTTTAAAGACACTGAGAACAACACACACACACATGTACATAAATGAAATCCACCAAACATTAAACCTCCACGCTGGCCTTATGCTTGCCCTAGTTAGGAAGACACGATGTTCACTGTTCCCCAACATGTATGTAGAGGAATAAACATCGGTGTCATGTCAAGAATGACATTAGCGGAGCAGTGGAGTAGAAGGAGGGCAAGAAACGCAAGGCACTGCGTGTGTGTCTCTGTGTGTGTGTGCCTGGTCGTGGTGGAGGGGTAAGGTTTTTATGGATGATTGAGTTTTCTGCATTTCTCCCTTTCATTGGAGATGACCATATGTGATCTGCTTGTGTTCTCATTGTGTCTGAGCCGCCGCTTTCTCTCTATATATGTGGACAACATAAAAACTGCATTTAAATGCTTTTTATAATGAATTGTTTTGGTAGCAGAGTGGAGACACACCACATCGCCAGATCAATTCAAACCTTTGTTCCACGTGCTTTACATCTCTCGCCATGACAGTAATAGTGTGTATATGTGGATGTGTGTTTAATGAATGGGGTGTGTTTTTCTCCCGAGGATATGAGGGGGGAACGGTAGGTGGGTTGTGGAGTGTCCCTAAAGGATAACTTGAAAAACAGGATGGTAAATAAACAGTCTGCCAGTGGTTGTGGTTGTATGCCTCTGCCAGCCAGCCACATTACAGCGCACATTCATGTCTGTCCAGATGCACATGTAGCAAAGACAGTTGAGAGTTCCTGCAATATGGATGCTTCTGCAAAGAAGCTACAAAATGTAGATGCTTTACACACATATTCCAGCCCGCGGCACAGAAGATCTGCACAAACAGCAAAGTCTCAAGGTGGGCACCAAAGATTAGGCTAAGGCTCACAAGTCAGTATCCGACCAAATGTCTCCCCTTCTGTTACTCTGTTATGTATAGTCTCGAACATAGTCTAGAAAAATAGTTTTACGTCAAAATGTTCTGCAAAAAAAACAAAGTTAGCCTTTGACCCTCCGGTACTAAATGCTGCACCTTAAACATTATATCACATTAAGCTCTTGTATTTTAATTAGCATATAAACTGTTAAGTTATGGCCAAAATAGATCTTGTGAGGTTACAGTGACCTTGACATTTGAGCATCAAAATCGAATCAGTTCATTCTTAAAGTCAAGAGGGCATTTATGCCAAATTTGAATAAATTCCCTACAGGCAATCTTGAGATATCACATTCATGAGAAGGGGATGGAAGGACAACCTTAATACGTAATACTTGGGGCCACGTCTGCTGCCAGCACAGAGGCACAATATAAATGATATAATACAGCAACTACTCAATTTCCAATAGAGATCTGTGTGCAAATTATGTGATGTGCCATGTGTCTGTTTGCTATATATTCATAGTCTAATGTTTCTTTTATATCTTGTCTTAATGCCATTTTATGTTTAATGTTCATCACTTGAAATTGCCTTGTTGAAAGGTGCAATATAAACAAACCAGCTTTGCCTTACATGGATATGGATGATTGTTAAATTAAAGGAAGAATCAACATATAATACCCTAAATTGCTGGGCTGCTGCAAGCTGCCAAAACAAATTCAGTGCACCTTGGCTTTCTCATTTGATTTTGATGGTGGTGGAGAGTGCTATCTAAATGTCAGCTAAAAGTCCTCCACAGGTGTTAAATTAGGTTGATATGTGTTGACTGGAAGGTGGTAGCATAAGATTCACATTTGGATTTGTTAGATTTTTCCGTTTCTGTATTCAGGTTCGTCCTAAAATGTGCTGTCTGTAATAATTGTATGTATTTGATAATCACAGCAGCAATTTAAGGTATGCAGAGTGACCTTTACACCTGTGTTTCTCTGCATGTAAAATGTGTTTTGTGTGTATGAGTGTGAGTGTCTAGGGTTTAGTGGATCTAAGCAGCCTTCCTGTGGAGTCCGTCCAGTCATATTGCCATTGAGCCGGCTAAGATGCCCCATAGGTCACGCCTTGTCTCTTCTTGTCAGCGCATGCAGGTAACATCATGTAATGTATCCCTCCTCTCACCATTACCCCATGGCCTGGGGTTTTGGCACAACTTCTGACCGGTGTGTGCAGCAGTGCACGGGCCATCCTGCCTCCTAATTGAATCATCGGAGTGCAAAAACAGGCATCAGACGGGATTCATGTCAGACTTGCCCCTGAGCATCCAGCCAGCCAGGCAGGCAGGCAGGCAGGCAGGCAGGCAGGCAGGCAGGCATTCTCTGGTTATTCACAGACAAGACGAGCACAGTGTGTGTGGATGCATGCAAGTCCATGTGCTAAGGGCAGGAATGTGTGCAAGTCCAAGGCATTGCGCATGTGTGTGAGTGTGTGCCGTGAGGCTCCAAAGAGAGCACTCTAATTTCCGTCTCAGAGGAAAGTGTGATTGAACACAAACCCTTTTGCCAGCGGGTCGAAACAGTCACACGCTGCAACAACACAAGAGGAGATAAAAAAAGGAGAAGTCTTATTTTGTCCTTTATTTTCCCTCTACTCTGCCTTTATACTGCCCTCTCAGTTTTTTCTTCTTTCATCTTTCATTTTCCCTTTTCTAATTGAATATCTTTTAGCCTTTTCCTCGTATTTTTTTTTTTATTTTCTACTTGCACCAATTTGCTGTTAGTGTAAAAGTAATATGGTGTGTAGAGAGGTTAAACAAATTTACTGTATTTTCAGATTGCCTTCCTGTGAGAATTTAGGCTTCTGTCCGTCCTCGTGCATGAATGTGTGCGTGTGTGAGTGTGTGTTGTGTGTGTATTGTGTGGGCCATCTGGCCACGGACAGACCTGACTATGGATACGATCACAACAGATTAGAATGAGGTGGAGGGGAAAGCTCCTCTTCTCTCCTTCATTTAACTCATCCCTCCTCGTCTCCCTCGCTTCATTTAACCTGCTCCACTTCTTCACATTGTGTTTGTGTGCAAAGTGTGTCCTCGTGTAGAGCACTGGAGCATTTGTGTGTGTCCCAGCTTCTTTCTAAAATGTCGCTAAGTGTGATTATCTTGTATTGGTCAGTAATTGAGAACAAGTCACCTATTGGCTGCTAATGGGACGTGTTTAGCTTCTGAGACTGGGGCTGACATCATGACTAACCTGCTGAATGTTAATCCCCACTGGGTCGGCATGCGGCTAACCCTGATGCTAACGAATGTGAACACTCAGCTGATTAAAAAGATTAATAAGGCTAATGGGTGAAAAACAGCGTCAGTTTAGGCTTAAGCACTGAGACGAACAGACATGAGGGGGCATAGACAAAAGGAGGCACTGAGAGAGAGAGAAAGAGAGAGAGAGGAGGAGAGAGTGTTTGGGCTCCCCTCATCTCTTCATCTGCTCCAGTCTGTTTGGCACTCATTCCCCACGAGTAGCTGTGACCCCAGTTTTGGCATGGCGTCAGAGTAAGCTGTACGAGTGAGTGAGTGTTAATATGTGTGTGTGTGGGTGGGTGGATGGATGCTTGCATGCATTATAACGCCACACTTCTATGGCTCTTTGTGTGTGTGTTATTGTATGTGTGTTTGTTCAAAATTGGCTCTGTGTGAAAGAAGCTAAGTGGGAGTCACCCGGAGAATGATTTTGGGCAATTTGTCTCATGTGTCTGCAGCTCCACGGTGACGTAGCTGCTGCAGAGCCGTTCTGTTCTGTTGTCCAGACCTCAGAGTGAGCGGGCCATGAGGACTGAATGTGTCTTACTGACAGACTGATTCCCCGTTGTTAAAATGTGTATTCACGAGATGAGGCGTGCAGTGCACTTGAGGCGAGATGAGAAAGCGCCACAAATTGACCTTGATGGGATGTCGTGGGGAGAGGAGTGGCTTTTAGCCCTTTTCTTTATCTTTCCCCCTGGAGTAGTGCTTGGCACTGTTATACATTTCATTCTTGAAGCTTCATTCACTCCTGCCGGTGGATATTATATTAATGTGCTCTACAGCTTTAAGCTGCTCTCATATAGTGAATGTCCTACAGTAATCTTTATAGAATTCCTGTTTTCTATACATTTAAATACAAATCATCTGCAACACCAAATACATTTGAAGGAAAATCAAGTCCAAAGTGCAAAGCTTTCTTGTAGCACAATAAGGAAATGTTGTGAATTTACAAAGTTTCAAAAATGTTCATGTTGAAATATCAGTACTATTTTTTTTAGACATAATGACCTGGTGTTTTGTGCCAAAATTTGGAATCTTGCAGAACAGTGTCGACATGTAGTGACTCAAGCATCATGAAAGTTTTTATATTTTAAACCTTGGGCCGACACAGTGGATTGGTTGAGGGTTCCTGGTCTGAACTCTCCTGTGTGGAGTTTCAATATCCTGCGGAGCTTTTTTTGAGTTCTCCAGTCAAAGACATGCAGGTTAGGTTAATTGGTGTCTCCAAAATGCCGGAAGGTGTCAATATGAGTGTGAGTGGTTGTCTATGCAGTCCTTCTAGTGTGAATATTTCTCTTCGCCTCTAAAAAATATTGAATTACCCTGCTAACGTTAGCCAGCTAGTCAGCCGCTAAATGAGTAAAATTTCTCAAGTACATGCTTCATTCAGACATTGATTTAGCAGTTGACAACTATTTACCGTCGTACAGTGAAGTAATTTCCTGACCATAGAAAGAAATCACACCCTCTCTGTGTGTGTTTGAAAAGAAGTTTCTTTTTTTGTGTTGTTAAAAAAAAAAAAAAAAAAAAAAAAACAACCCCCATGTGTAAAC
>JAOWBC010001255.1:23720215-23730358 GCA_028566105.1 Hypoplectrus providencianus | reverse complement strand
ATCACTGAGTCTGATGAAGGCCTCTACTACTGTGGAACTACGGGGAGAACGGTGGAGGACAAGGTGCACATTACTGTGAGTAATCTTTACACATATGGAAACATCACAAGGATCATAATCAGTAAGTATTCTGGACTGATTTCTCTTTCTCTCAGTCTACATTATGCAGTATTACTACATATAATGAAAATATGCTTTTTTTTCTTCTTCTTTTTTTTTTTAATTTTCCAATAAAGTTTTAGTTTAACATTCAGAATTTCTAATAATATTTGAGGAGTACTCATGTTGTGATTAGCTTATACAGCTACAAATAAAATGTCTGATTCCAAAGATCTTTTAGGCTTGAATTGGTTGTTTTTTAAGTGCAATTATTTCCACTTTTAGAGCATTCTCAAGTTTCAGTTTTTGGAAAAGTTGTCAAATTAAACTGCAGGATGAGCCTGAGTTGGAAAATGTGTGTTTGGTGCAGGTTCCAGGACAGACTCTGACTCTGCACCAGTCCTGGTCTGGATGGTGATGTTTGCTCCAGGCTTCACTGTTCTCTCCTCCTTCATCTCCTTCATTTTGGTTTATCACTTCTGTCAGAAAGCGGGTACTGTTATCTCAAAGTTGTTATTTGCTTTCAAATTATGTTAAATCAATGATTGTCATGATCAATGATGATGCCATGATGCCTATTTTTGCAAAGGTGTAGTTGGTGCTGCTTTGTAATGATTCTGTATTCCTTTTTACAGCTCAGGAACATCCAGACCTCCAGAAAAAACCCGGCACCACAGGAGAAACAAATTGGCATCAGGTATGAACACTTTGAATTTGTCACAAATTGAAAAGTTGAACATTATTCTTTTGACTTAAATATGTCAAATTGTTCCGCAGGATGAAGATCTGTGTCTTACACGAGTTGTCTTCTGGGTGCAGGATGGACAAATGCACCAATAGACAGAGGCGGACAGCACACACACGTTTGCTTTAGTCAGGAAGTAACCAGAAAAAAACATGAGGCAAAGTTCCAGTTAAAGATGATGTTTTGTGGTGTGGTGTGTGGTGTGGTGTTTAACCTCGATGACGCAGAAGAGTTAGCACATGATTTGTTTTCAGACTCAAATTAACCAGAAAAGTATTGTCTTTTTTTCTTCTGTTTGACATATCCATATATACGTTTTAAAAAAAATGTTTAAAACACACTTTTCTTATTGTAACACTCCATCATATTGGGCATTCCAGCTAATTTACATCTTGTGTTTTTGTGGATTAGTTAAAGAATTAGATACCGTTTTACATGTAGAATATGTATTTCATGAATGTAACTGTGATGGCTTCTTTATTTGTGATAATCATTACCTATTAAAACCGATATCTTTCCCAATTTTGGTTTATAAGATGGAGTAGCATCAATTTTAAGCTTTTATAAAAAGAAATTGTATTAGTTTATAATTATTTTATAAGTATGTTAAGGGTTTTTTTTTTTTTTTGGTATTTAAATCAGTAATGTTGAGCAATGCCATGAGATTCATAATTGAAGTTATCACCCACAACCAACAATGCAACTTGTGAATTAATTGTGATTTTAGTGACATTCACCATAGTCTAAATAGGTGCATTCTGTTTGTTTTTTTTTGTTTTTTTTTCATAACCTGATGCCTCTGATCTGATCGAAGGCCTTTACTTAACAGCTACAAGACAAGACAGATTGAACAAAGAAGCAAATAGCAGCCACAGTATGTGATCAGCAGAGCTTTACAGGAACCCACAGAGATAAACAGTTCCTCATCAAGCTAATGCGCTCAGCCGGTAAAACACTGGAGCTGCAGATTAGTATCTGGCTGAAGGTGTTGGTGTCCCTCTGCTGACCTCTAGTGGAGATGAAGTGAAGAAAACACAACAAAAAGGCCACCAAAACAGGTTTAACTCAGCTGGTTTTATGGTCAGTTGAATGTATCAAATGATGATTTTAAGACTTCATGATGCTGACAGTAACAATAAATCCAAGATGGCAAAGTTTAGGTGTTTTATTGTAGAACAAAGCACAGTATTGTCCAATTTCACCTTCATGTCTACTTCCTCAATCAACTTTTGTTAAATTATAAATCATCAACAGTCTATGAGATCTTACATTCATATCACAAATAAATGCTTGTACTTATGTAAGACAAGAGAAAAAATATTTTATAATTTTCGTGACACTGTCTTCATCACAAAAAATAACATGAAAGAACCTATTCCATTGATATTTTTTTCAAATCAATCAAAAATGACGTTATCAATCTTATAAATCCAATTAAAGTACTCAAGGCTGATTGGCCTGTAAACAATAAAAGAATAATAAATCAAATCATCAACTGAACCATTCAAAATATCCATTCCATTGCAGTAATTTTGAAAAGAAAAAATAAAGCTAGCAAGAAATTATGTTCATAGCCGATTGGCAATTCAAAAAAGAACATCTTCAATAAAACATGGTTGTCCAAGGCTGATCCACAGGCCAGAAGCTTTTTTCCCCCTGTTAAATAGGTTAATATTGGCTATGTTAAGGTTGTCCCAAGCATTAAAAATACAATTAAAAGTAGTCAGCAGTTTCCATTATGACAGAATGGGCACCAGGGAACAATGTCTTACAATAGTTATTTTTTGTGTCTATTTCAGCAATGTTTTCTGAGGTAAACAATACTTTAAAAGTGCTGATGTTGATTGAAAATTGAAATTAATTGGTTTAAAAAGAACTAACAAAAGAAAAAGGAGGCTGCCTTAACTTTGCCCATAGCTTCCTGAAACAACAAATCAACACTGACACACCTCTAACACAATGATACAAAACCTTATCTGAAAATCTCTCTCTCTATATATATATTAAAAAAATATTAAGATAATATCTACTTCTTTCTTCCCCACTTTTTGGGAATAAAATACATCAATATTTGCTGAAGTCAAAAATTCCTAGTGCAGACAATTTCAGCCATGAAGCACAATTAAGGCCCCTGATAAGTTGTTATAAATCCTGAGTACCAATAAATAGTCAAGACTAAAAAAGAAACAACCAAAATTAAGAAAATAACATCCTTATGTAATGTTATCAAGAAATCTAAACATAAATAACTAAGCTAACCTCCATCATCAGGACTGTCGTTCAAGTTTGATAATTTGATGATCAAATAACTCCACAACTGTCCTCTGATTGTCATTCAAATGTCGTTACATTCTTATTGGTGCTTGGAAATATATATATAATATGTTACAACATGCTTTTTTAACAAAAACACGCACAACTGTCATGTTAAATTGTCATAACTCTTGTCCTAAATTGTGTGTTAAAGTAAGACCCGAGCCTAAAGTGAGAATGTTAACAACAAAATAGGTTTTCAGTGCCTATGGGGGAAAATGGGATTGGAACATGACTCTTTAAAAACAAATTTATCTCAGAATAGAATGCATTGTTTTTTTTTCTACTGCAAAAATGTCCTTAATGGAGGTTTGAACTGAATTCAAGCACTGCCTCTGTTATACAGAAGATTCACAACAGTTTAAAACCATTCAATTCTTCAACCAAAGGCAAAGCCACATAAAAATGCACCTAAAATAATACATGGTATCAACCATATATCTACATAAGACTTAATTACAGAAAAGAAATCCCCTTGAGCTTTCCATATGAGCTATCGTAAATAAGGTTCTAAAACTTTTTCATTTTCTGATCCATTAAAATGTTGACTAAAAGAGGATAATATAGTTGATAGTCAAAGTTTCTGAAGACCACTTTGAAGCTTCTCTGGAGGTGACTCAGTTTTCTTTTTAAATGGATTTTTTAACTTTAGGGATTTCTTGCTCTTTTCCTTTTGCTTGCTTTTCTCATCTCTAGTCGCAGAAGGCGAAGCAGGAGATTTTAAGGTGACCCTTGGTGGTGCCAATGATGGCTCCACCTCGGCTAGCAGCCTGCTGTGGGGCAGGTTGGGTGTTGAGGCAGAGAGGCTGGCTGAGGATGTAGTAGACTTCTCAAGGATGCCATCGTATACAAGTTGGCTCAGTGGGCCAGTAAAAAGGTCTGATGACGACTTCCACGACACCTGTGAGGTCACGGTAAGGTCCGGCTGTCGAGTTTGACCCAGAGATAAACTCAATTCAGATGCTCCCAACTCCTCCATCAGTACAGATTGTTCAGGTATTTCTACTGGAATCTCAACTTTGTCCCAGGAGATTTTTCCTGTGGGAGTGTCTATCGAAGTGTCAAGGTCATCTCTTGGCATTCTTGGTATTCTCCTTCTTAAAGAACCAGCCGAAATCCCAAGTTCATCTCTCAGTTTTCTCCGACTTGATGATGGTTCAACACCAAACTCTTGCTTCTCTGTAGATGGTGAAGTATCCATGAGTGCTTCAAACCTCTCTCTTGGGAGCAATTTTATGGAAGAAACATCTGCACAATACTCCAGCTCATCTCTAGATATCTTTCTTGGTGGTGTTCTAGTGGCTTCAACCATTTTTTCCAATGCTAATGCCCTCACAGAGGAATCAAGTTGGCTGTCTCCTTTACTCCAAGGAAGCTTTCTAGAACCTGTGTCGAAGGACGTTCCCATTGCTTCTCTTGTAATCCTTTTGGATACTGAGTCAAATGGAAACTCAACATCATCACGTAGAAGCTTTCTTGAGGCACTGTCCATTGAAGCACCCATTGTATCTCTTGATAATTTCCTAGCTGTGACATCTTTTGTTGCTTCAAATTCATTCCAAATAATCTTTCTCACATCCAGAGGCAAATCACTTCTTTCTCTGGGTACATTCCTGGAAGCAGTGTCCATCATATCCCCAATAGTATCCCTGTCTACTTTCCTAACTGGAAATTCTGCATCCAACTCATTGGAAAGCACCTTTCTAGCTGCAAAATCCATTGGGACATCAATCCTGTCTTTGGATATCTTCTTGGATGTAGCTTCTATCAGAGACTCTTCTTTGGACATCTTCAAAAATGGGGTTTCCATGGAAGTATCCACAAATTTGTCTTTTGCCATCTTTCTGCCACAAACATCTACGGAAGATTCAAGCTCTTCTACAGTAGTTTTGCGAACTGGAGGTTCAACAACAGCTTCTATGTCTTTACTCGGTGGATTTGTGATGGAGCTGTCTGAAAACAGCTCAGTACCATCATGATAGAGCATTTGAGAGGATGTGTCAACTGTAGTGCTAGGGAACATTTTGCTTAGAGAAGCTGAAGTCATATATTCAGCATCTGGAAACTTCTCTTGGGAGTCTCTATTAGTGAGAGAAATTAAAGAAAGTATAGGGAAAGGAAGGAAGAAGAAGAAAAGAAAAGAAGTAATTAATTAAAGATTATTTTCCTTGGAGACAGTGGTTTAGCATGAATAGTGTTTGAAAACCATTTGGCTTCTGAAAGTTGTGGGCAGAAAGACATACTGTTTTTTGAGAGTTTTCAGAAAGAGCCCCTCGTCCTCACAAGGGTATGGGGCTCTGATTTGGATAAGTAGGTCTGGATCCGGGGAGATCATGGCAGCTGGAGGCTGAGTGATCACACCATGGCGACGTGACCGACATATAGTGGATCCCCGTGTTCGTGGAGAGCGTTTCATTGGTGGAACTGAAACTAGATGAAGGCCAAATAAGAACCAATCAGCAAAACAAATAAATCTATACCTAACATAAAATAATACTCATTAATATGTAACCCTGATTTAAGAACTTAAATGTCTGGTAGCAACAGAAACTGGGACAACATCTGGTACTAGAAGCTTGGCGACAGAGGGACTATTTGTAGGGCTTTTTGATGAACTGTAGCTAACCAGTAACATGCTAGCAAGTCATAACATGCTAGCTCCTTTCAGTCAAAATAGCTTTTCTAGCTGCTGTCTATTTTTCTTTACTGTTTCCCTGTCAGTGATTATTGAAAAAGGAAAAGAAAATCCAGCTCTGAGCTAAGTTTCTATGAGCGACTACCTGAACACATTTGTGAAATTTGCTGTTTTCATTTTTTTTTTTTGACTGACTTACAGGCCATCATCTACACGGTAACACAGCAATAGGGATCCAAGTAAGAATTAAAAATTAGTTTTTGCTGTTACTTACCTGGCATCTGTGGTATGATAGGCGTCTCCTCCAACAGATCCTCAATCGATCCTTGGAGAGAGCTTTGGCATGACCAAGATGGCTGGGGTACTCTGGGGAGTCCCAGGGCAATTGAGTCTGAGTAGAGCTGAGCAGTGAGATTTGCTAGTCCAGGATTCCTAATAATAGGGAAGCCACAGAGGCGCTCAATTTGCTGCCAGCGATGCAGGCGCTCCCTTAGGCAGGCTGTTACATCAGACAAGGCATTCCTTTGGGATAGACAAAGACCTGAGTTACGTATGTTCCTACATGACCGTGAAAGAGAAAAATAAAACTTGCACAGGAGATTTTGTGACTCACTTTGCCTCCAGGATCTTCTGGTCAACTTGGTCAAGAGAGGAGCTGTGGGCAACATGGAGAGTCCCGAAAACAGAACTCCTCTTCTTCTTGATTCTCTCTGCCTGAGAGTATAGATGCATGTCAGCTGATAGGTAAAGTTAGAAATACTTATAAATGTCCTTTACACATGAGTTACTTGCTTGTGAATCCAGTCATGCACACTGAATACAAGTCACTGTTCCTTGCAAAAGTAGTATGGTAATGCTGTGTTGATTTGAATAACAATGTCTGTTCCAATCTATTACTACGGTGTCCAATTTTTTTCATCAATTACCTCTTCTTTGGCGTTGGCAAGCTGTAGTTCTGCTCTGTGCTTCTTCACATTGTAGTACTGGACCTCCACCTCATGTGTCAGCTGCAACCACAGCTGAAGGCCCTCTGAGGCTGTCCAGCTAGCCTGCATGTCCTTTTCTGCCTGTTTCAGTGCTCCACGGATCTGAGGAGATGGTGTCGGTTAGATGGATCAGTATGAAGAATAACAGTCACAAACTGCTGTTATTACTAATACTGCTATTTCTTTTTTAAATTAAATTTTTCTAGATTACAGCAAGGATGGAACAGCATCTACCTGCTCCAGCTCTTCTTCTGCATATCGGAGGCGGCTGAGCTCAGTGACAGCTCCCTGCCTCAACTCGTGCAGGCGGTAGGCCTCCTCCTGCGCCCCCATGATTTCATCCCTCATCTTCTCTTCCAGGTTTTGTTTCTCCTCTGCTACGTTACGTTTCTCTTCCTGTGCTCGCTCCAGTCTGAGAAAAAGAAGTGTTGCGCGTGCAGTCAAACAAAACAAAGTAAATTCAACTATATGCGGTAAGTGAGACACTGATAATTTAATACTTACTGTTCCTGCAGATCTATGAGGCTTTGCTCAGCCCTCTGGAGACTTTCCAAATCTTTCATCATCCTGGCAATATGGACTTTACTGGCTTTGTTCTGGGCCTGGGCAAACCAGCAGCCTCCAACTCCCATTACCACTGACACAATAAGCAGCAGGTCTTTCATGTAGTTATGAGGAGGACCTGTGGTGGAGTCGAGGGTCATTATTATAGATGGTAAATGGATCATTCATGCATCTTAAATTCTAAAAAACTTAAGCATAATTCCAATTACACATAGTTAGCAACACAAACAAAAATCCTATTGGCTTAATTTCATTCTTTCTTAAATAATATCACAGTTGGAGTACGTCAGTAGTTGTCCTTGAAATACTGAAAAAAGTCAGAGGGAACTGGGAGAGTTTGCAGGTGTTCAAACTAGAGAGGTGCAAATGTCCTTACGTGTGGGTGGTCCAAACAAAACAACATCCAGAGCTTTGATGTTGAGCTTCTGTTTGTCCCTCTGGTCCTGGACCCTCAGATGGCCACTCAGGAATGAAGGTTCATTCGCTGCAATCCTGCACACAGGTGGCAGAGTTGAGTATGCTAATATGACCCTTGACAGCAACTGCACACTAAGGGTGAGTTCTTGTCACCTATAAAATCCCTGAAACGTGAATAACTTAGGCCATAAAAAGCAGAACACAGTGAAAAAAAATGCTCATGTCAAAGGAACTGTGAACTTAACTAAACATCATCAGTTATCAGTCATTGTGCCGCAACGTTCTAATTAATATTGTTATTGTTGAGTATTAATATTTGATTTATAATTAATTTAATTAATTTATAACCACTAGCAAGCTACATTGCTATGTTGTTTGGTTAGCCAAGCTCATATTGCAGTTACAGCTCAATGTTGTGTGTTCAATATTAAAATATTTGTCAGTGCTAAAATTAGATGCCATTGTTAAAAAAATAAATAACGTAAGCAACAGCTGAGAACAGTAGCTATGCTTCAATTTACAGTCTGCTCTGAAGACAGCTAATTTAGAAAAGCATAGGTATGTAGTACTTTTTCAAAATTATGGAAGGCAGCGAAAGTTTGGTTAACTATAGCATCCTTATTGGATATACTCACCTGGGGAGTGTGTTTCCATTGACCTTAAAGTCCTTAAAGTTCCGTTCATACTGGGGCAACTCAACAAAGTTCTTCAGCCAGCGAACCACGTCATCTTGAGTCCAATTATGTACTGAGAAGTGATACAAGGACATAAGACAAAGTAAGACAAAATAAATCTGGACACCACTGGCAAACAGTCTCTCACACTCACACACCTTCAGATGACTTCCAGCCCCTCCAGAGCTCCTCGATTGTGATGTGCTGGTCTTCTCTGTGCAGGTGTGAGTGTTTATTGGTCTGTTGCTGCTTCATGTCCTCAATGATGAACTGCAAAAGACATGGAAAGAGGGACAAAAGTAGAAATAAGTAAAAATAAAATCAGATCTACCTCTTAACAGCCTTCCACTGACCGGCCAGCAGAAAGATTTCGTTTGCCTCTTTCTTGTTTTTTTTCTTTTTAGAGGCTATAGCTTTCCAAGTTGCATTGACAATAAAGGTGGTGTTACATGCTTTAGAAACTAAATAACAACATATTGACTTTTCTCGGTCGTTTCGAAGTTTTGGTGTATTGACAAAATATTCTGGGGTGGTATTAATCAATTTTTGAAATTAATTAAAATGCCAAATTTGCGTCAAATGGCATTAGCCCAAAAATTGCTGCAATAACTTTGGTGACATTGTTGAGCATGGAAATGGACTTCAGAAAGCCCTACATTTATGTTCTGAAACCAAAACCACTTGACACACAGGTTCACAGCTATTTTCAACCAAAAAATGCACGGCCCACAACCCCCAATTCAAAGACGAATGTCACAAAACACATAACATTAGTTGAGCCGAGCCCCTCCGTCCAAAATAAATTGGGTGAATGCTGCAGTGTGTCATGAAGACCTTCTTGGATTTCAATCTAGGAATGAGGAGTGGGTGTTTTGAGTCTGTATTTATTTAGAATGCATGCAGAAGAGTTTGAGTGTACTGCAAACGCCTCTCTGCCTCTGTGTGTGTGTGCGTGTGTGCGTGTGTGCGTGTGTGTGCGTGTGTGTGTGTGTGTGCGTGTATGTGTGTGTGTGTGTGTGTGCACTGTCTTGGAATGTGTCCTTGGCTGTAAACGGAGGCTTCATATGATGGCGAGAGGAATCTTGGGGCTGTTCGGATGAGCCCAGCTCCCCCACCTCATGAAGTCTCTATGGCAACCGCAACCCGAGCTCCTGGATACTGTATCCCAGAGCTACATTCTAGAGGGCAAAGGGACTCTAGAATTCTGAGTTTACTACCAATGTCACATACAACTTGAAACTCACACACTCCTTGGAAAAAATACTTTTATGCTCTGGATACCATTTACTGAACACATGCAAAAAGAAAATCACCAAGACAAGCTTGTACACGACACAAAAAAGCAGACACACATACACATAGCCGGCCATATGCAGAGAAACAACTGCTCAATTGCATACATAAATAATAAAAAATCTTATTCTCATTCACAAAATGTTTCTGTAGAAACTAACCATGTTTTGGAGCTTTAACATATAAAACAAATTTACAAAAGAAACCAGGAAGATGGAACAAACCTAGCTTTTTCAACATTATTTTGGAATATTTGTTGTTTTCTTTGTTATGTTTTCACCGGTAACATGTAATAAAAGTTTTTTTTTTTTTTAAATGGAATTTCATGCAATTAATAAATGCAAGGTTTGATAAACTTAAATAATAGCATTTAGTATTATTTAGCTAAATGTATTACACTGAAGTAAGCTCAGCACA
>JAOWBC010001255.1:23696878-23710038 GCA_028566105.1 Hypoplectrus providencianus | reverse complement strand
GTAAGGATCTCTTCCATTTGCTACTAGTCTAATTAAAGGTGATAGTTTGAGCAGTGGGCATGTTTGGGATGGTTTTCAGCGCTGGATTAGCATGAAACCTGCTCAGATGACAGTATAAAAAGGTGAACAAATGCAAAATAAATTGCCAGGAATAAAAGCTAAAGGTACAAGTTTGTGTACATCAAGAGGTGAGAAGACGACTTTGATTCTGAACAGGCATTTTAACAAAAATCATGCCATCCCCAAGTTTAAAAATGTGATCAACACCTCAGTTGTTGACTTGAGTTTATTGGGAAATGTATTTCAAGCTGTCTGACACACACAGACAAGTTTCATTTGAAACTAAGATTAGACGTTACTTATCCTGGGAAAATGTAGCTGCTGCAACATTGAATTGATAGCTAAGTTTTTTTTGAAGTGGAGTTGTGTGAGCCACTTATTGACAGCAGTATTTTTGCCACTTGAAAAAATGTGTTATCCAACCCCACTTAGAATACATCCAAACTATTCTTCAAACTAGTAGTCCTATTTGTCCATCGTAAGGAACAAGAGTATCCTTGAAAATCCTGATGGAAAATACCCTTTACAACAGCTTATCACTCTGTAGGAGACATTCTCAACACTGGATATAAATGTATTGTTGTGATGTCATTACTCTTTGAAAAAGTTTGTTTTTCTTTTGCATTAACTTGAAGATATATGTATAAATATATAACTTCTCTTACAGATAGAGTTGGCTATTTCTTTAATAGTATGCAATCATCTTTGCTTCTTATAATCTCACATAGTCTATCATCTATCCAACTTTCTGTCTGTCTCTCTATGAAAAGAAACTGGTATAGGAATACAGGATGAGGAGAAAGATTCAAAACAAGCAGTCACTCTCTCTCGTTTTTTAACATAAAAAATAAAACCCAGATTCAAAAAGCAGAACAGAAACCACAAAAAAACCTACTCAAATGTGTGTTTGTGTGTGTGTATGTGTGTGTGTGTGTGTGTCTGAGCACCTGAAACTGGATGATCCTCTCCTGTGAGAGACAGAGATACATTCGGTCTGTATCTTTCAGGTAGAAGGCACACTTGTGAAGCTGGGACACTGGGTCATCTGCATCCATTAAGGCAGCCTGCTTATCCACTTTGCGAATGACCTGAGAAATTAAGATAAACACACACATAAACATTACACAGAAATACAAATAAATATACCGCTACATAAGTGCAGAGTAACACAATCACATCTGTACAGTTAAACACATGAACTGACACAGACGCATGCATACCAGTCTGGGCAGAGCCATGCCAGTAACAGAACAGACCAATTTGACTGTCTGGCCATAGTGAATGTAGCCATCCCTCACAGCAAACTCCTCTCCTTCAGACTCCTCATCATCCACTGAACAAAACGACAGAGCAGGAAAATCATAAATGTCTTTGACTATTTCATACACATGAAAAGAGGTTACACATATGAATAAAAATGGAACCATAAATGGCTACAGAGGATGAAAGCAAAGGATTTAAAAAATGAAACTTATATAAAGACTTACAGAGGTGGATGTAGAAGGCACCCCACTGTTGGGAGCTGGCAAGAAAGTTTCCCCCCTCCACATGCAGATACCTGGTACTGACCGTTTGAGAGCGCAGGCGGTTAAATAACGCCACCTTAGTCCCTGAAGCTATACACACTGTGGGGAAAGAAAAAGGTAAAGGAAGAGATTTAATTATCAGTATGCGGTTAAACCAAACAGCTGTCTTTTCATGAGCTGGTGCGCATGTGTGTTTTTACACAACTCACAATCAGCATTTTTCAAGGACTGTTTCTTCTTGGAGGGCTTGGAGATGACCTTGATCCTCTTGCTGAGGAAGACGCCAATGTTGGCGCTGTTCCCGTACAACATCTTCACAGACAGCATGAAGTGTTTCCGTTTGTCTGAGTCACTGATATAAAGTGTCTTCGCTGTGCAGAAGTGCTAACATGAGGAAAAGAAACAGGTTAGGGGTTTTTCTTTGTGTGAGAGTTTTTGTGTGTCCCCCTTTCACTTCCCTCTTGTCTCCATCTGAAAGCTCATAAATGAGACTGGTGTTACAAGAAAAAAAAGAGGACATGCAACAATACCAGCGAGAGAGTGAACACAGTTACGGCTGAGAACCAGCAGAGGATAACCCTGCAGTACTGGGTTATTATAAACACGCACTCACCTTCCCCTCCAGATTGAGCTGCTGCATCTCCTGCTCACTGTTGCCTATCCCAATGAAAGCACACGGCTGAGCCTCCTGCTCTGTGCAACCCTCCTTCTCCATATTCTCAGACTTCTTTTTCCAGCCACTGCCCATCAGATACACACACGGTGGAGGGCAGAAAAACCTAATTGATAGAAGCAGCAGTTAAAATGCATCCAGGGCTGGTTTCATTTCTCCATCAAACTCAAAGTATGCAGCTTTTAACAGCACCGACAAACCTTTTTTCATTGCCATATGACTTCTGTGCAACTTTGGCATGCAATATGAGCACCGTTTGATCGTCTTTTTCCTTCAAGTAATTCCTCATTGCCTCCCTAAAATTGAGGGGGGAAACATGTTAACGCCGGCAGAAAAAAAATCTACTCTAATCAAGTTGTTATCACATAGTTTTGCATTGCTTTAAATGTTTTGAGCTCTTTGGACTGTGAAGGGGGTGTTTTTCTGTACCTTGTCAAACGCTGAGGTCGCTCACCAAACTTCCTGCAAAACAAAAACATCAAGGTGCAAGTGTTTATTTGTGGTTTTAGTGCTGGGGTGATGTAGCAGAGATGAAAACATTGCTGACTGAAAGTGAGAGACAAAGTTCCCAATATCAGTGACAATATAACACTTTTTCTATCATGTTATTCTTTGTTAAGACATACAGATCCATAGATGGTCAGGTTTGCGACTGTTTCTCGGCTCTTTGTAGACTATGTATGGTGATAATATACAGTTCATATTCATGTAAATGAAAGGTTTAACAGTACAATGGCGACAATATGAAACGTGCATTCACTTTTCAAGGAAAATAATGTGAAACAACAATAAGTTTATCCTGAGGATGATGCTTAAGTGAGCTTTGACTTTTTAACACAACTGCTGTGACGTTAATACACAATGTTTCAATTTGAGTAGCTCGTGAAGATTTTTACATTGGGCTCAACTTGTTGAATAATAAATTAAACAGACACGGAATAGGTAAAGTTGCCAAAAAAAGTTTTCTTGACGGGAAAAAGTTTCAAAGTGGTTTTAAACGGAGTCAATATCGTGCGACAACTCAACAAATGGCAGAGAAACCACTCGATACTACGAAGAATAGTTTAGCACAACTGTCCCCACATCAAGCCCCACAGTAGCAGCAGTGTGTGTGCTGGGCTCAGTGAGTCTAAGGCAACTCTCCTGACAGCTCAGACATCACTCTAAAACACCACCAACTGCCAATAACTCACCCAACACAAACTTTTTAAAAACATCATTACGCTTTGAATTTCAGCACTTACCCCGTAACAACGGGCGCCATCTTCCAAATAACTCCCCCCTGAAAAAAAAAAAAAAAAAGTCCAACAATCGCGAGATCCCTCCCCCAGCCCCCCCACCAGAGCCAACGGCACAACAGAAGAACCAGACTGGAAGGAAAAGCAGGGAGAGAAACAGGGGGGAGGTGTGACGGGGCAGAGGGGTGAGAAGAGGGGGAGGGAGTGGCGACGGGCAGAGGGCAGACGCCAAAACAACAGGCGTGGGAAAGTTACAAAGTCGCGCGAGAACCCGAAAACTCTCACAATAGACATGAATGAAGTGCACCCGGTTGTATCGCGAGATGTAGGAGAACTCTCACAACTTGCTTTTTTTTTTTCCTCCACAAGGCACCCACACTGTAACTCGATTCCCACGCCTTATTGAGCAATAAGGCAAACTACACCTCTCTATGTTGAAGAGCTGGAAACACAGCTTGAAGATAAACAAGTGGTAATTGAACTATAACAGTGTGAATATCTTACATAAAGTCACTTTTTAAAATTAGAAAGTGTTAGATCCTTACAATAAATACAGCAATAATATTTTGGAATACGTTTTATTACATGTAGAAATTGTGAAATGGTGAGTTAAAAAAATAAATGTATAAAAGTTTGGCACAATGAATTCATCAATTTAGACAGTACTAGATGAACAACTATTCCAAAAAATCCCCCACAGCATTTGGATATCTAAAGATTAAACATGAATTAGCAGAATGTATGAATATAAGTAACATAAAGTAACAATCATAGCAGGGGGTACCTTTATACAGTATTATGAGAAAGACAGCAACCTGGTTTTATGTTGAAACATCAAATATAAATTTCTAAATCTTATTAAACGACTGCACATTGGCAACTTACAGTATCACAGCTTTCTATAACCTCCTGAAACATTTAACAAAGATGTGAAAAAAGTGGCAACTGTTTCTGCCAGTGCTAACATTAAAAGCAGGTATGTGTATCCAATTAAGAAAGGTCAGTGCTGGGGATTCTTTGTTTTTTTTTTAAACCCTGATCAGAAACTCAAACACATGCCTGCTTTTGCATTAGCCAAATGCAAGAGAAAGTGACCTTGAGTGGGGTTCAATAGTCATCTGACATATCCTCCTTCACTTCCCCTCAGTGCTTGGTAACACGCAGCATCATATGTCTCACCACTGGACACTCGCTTAGTGGGGGAGTGGAGGATTGCAAAATGAAAAACAAACAGCTGAGGAATGATTTATGTAGACGTTAAACATTCATATTTTAAAACTAACAAACATAACTCACAACCATCATTATTGGCAGCCTTTTCTCTTGAAGGTACATAATTAAATTCTCCTGCTCTCAAAGAGTCAGTCTTATTAAACCCCACTTCAGTTTTTTTAGAGTACTGTGACAGTATGTAAGATGGCAGCAGGGACTCTCCCAAGGGGAACTCAACAAGGGCTTGTTATACCACAACAACACCCTGCTGCTGTAGTCTGTGGTGCAACATGAGGAATGAAAACTAGTGTCAATAACACGGCCAAACAGCCGATTAACAATGTCAGGTATGAAGAAAAGTTTGTTTCTGGGTTGTGCATGAAGTAGGCGGCGACCTTCTCAATATTCAAAATGCAAGGCCTTGTGGGAACTCGAACTGTGAATTTAATTCCAGCCCGATGTGTGAAAGGAGCGTTTGAAGAAGTGACATCTCTCCTGATGTGATGACAAAAGGGAGGTTAGGGCCACATGAAAACTTGCAGAAGAGTCAATGCTGAGAATTACAACAATCATAAGTCAGCGGTGTATGGGACTTAGTTGTACTTTAAAACAGCCATTTGGGATTGAGCAGGGTATTGAATAAAAGTGTGCTGATAAAACCTTGCTGAACTGAGAATAGCGTGCTCCTGTTAGGCCAGCTCACACGTTAATTTATTGCAATCCACAAAATTGCAACGACACAAACTTCCTGGTTCTCAAATTTTTGAACTATTCTTAGTTCTTCCTGAGTCAGTTAAGATATTTAGCAAGCATCAGCTGCTTCATATCTGAAGGTCTTTGGAAAACATCCTTATAAATATATGGTTCTTTGAAGTAGTGACTGAAATTAAAAATCAAAAATGTGCTGTTTGAAAGAATTAACCCATATAAGCTCAGAGACAGAGAACCACCATATATTTGACAAAATGAAACAGTCTCCTGTTTTCCTGCTTTCTGGATGTTGTCAGTTTTTAAATTCAGCAATTCTGATGTCTGAATGTCCCATCATTTAGAGGCTCCCCTTCTAAATTTTCCAGAATATCTTTTTTCTGTATAGCATGTAGGAGATGAGGACCCAACAGGAAGTAGCCACGAGGTTCTGGGTGAGGTGTTCGGCGTGGGATTGGGTGTTGGCCATGCGCCAGCGGAAGGGAAAGTACTCCTCAAACACTTCATGGCCCACATACACCAGGATGGAGTTCATACCTGGAATCAGGCACAGGAAAGACAGAAAAGTGAATTAGGGCTAGGTTTGAAAAAGAAAGATCTCAGAGCTGCGAAGGGGGGATGTTGATCATTGATATCAGATTAAATGAAAATACTGTGTATGAGAAATAGAAGAACGAATCAGTCAAGGAAAACCAGGTGGACCACTGCTCATCATTTGCCCAATGAACAGAATGTCTGTTGTAAATAATGTATACTGAACCTGAACATAAATCTTACAATATAGTGCAATGCTCACCAGGATAGTAGAAAGGTGCTCCAGACCACCAATTCTTCACATCCACTGTGTAGTAAACCAGCACCAGCAGCACAAATGCAAAACAGGCCAGTGTTGTCACATAGGACAGGGACCTGGAAGGAAAAAAGTTGAATATAATATATATTCAGGACTTCTGGAGCTATCCAGACTATTAATGTGACATAAAATCTAAAAAAAAAACCCCATTATATTTGCAGTGATTGAACTTCTGGTTCAGCCAACTTCTGGCTGTGCTAATGCTGAAGTTTAAGTGTGTTTTTAAAACAGGTCAATATTGTCGTTGGCCCATAAAGACTTAAATTCAAACAAGTTCAAATATGCATCATACATCAGAACAAGTCAACGTTTCAGTCCTGAAGCACTAAAGTACTAAAAACTTCGGGTGATTTGCAACAATCACAGAAGCAAGGACTGCCTCGTACAGCTTTTTAAACTGCCTATTTGGTAAAGGAACTTCCTCATCCAGTCAACTGATACTAAAAACAAACTGCTGAGGAAAGCTTGGTCAATCTGAAAGTGCATGAAAAGCAAACTTTACCATAGGTTCTTGTTAACAGGAATGAATCCCTGGTCTGTGGAACACTTGGTCAGAACTGCTGATATGACTCCCTGTGTGTCACAAGAGACTTAATTATTCACACAGGAAAGCAAAATAAAGCACATGCAGAGTAAAAACCATATCAAGACTGTGATCTAACTATTTAGCAAAACAATGACTCATTTTCTGCATATGTGTATTAAACGATATGATATTATAACTTAATGTACTCACCAATAGGAGACCCCATATAAGAAACCTTGACATGATATTTGTGTGGGCATCTCTGTAGTGTAGGATTATCTTTCCTGCCTGAAAAATAAACACAACAATAAAACATTACAATTCAATTGGTTGTTCTTTTAAGCTCTCTTATGATCAAATTTGACATTAGAAAAATGAATCAAACCAAGAAAACCACATTACAAACCTGTAATCCAAGGAAAGCCATGAGGATAGAGTTGATGCTGCCAAGAATACCTTCTGGATCGTATGGCATGTGAGTGGCATAGATCACCTGAATTCAAATAGAAACAGAAGTCATTTTTTTGTAAATATAGCTAAAATTCCATCATCTGTAAAGTTAGCAATCCTGCATGGGATTCCTAGAAGGAAAACTGATACGTAAGCTCAGGCATCCCAAGTAACAGAAGACTAAATGTGACTACATTTGGAATGTTGGGTTGTTTTGTTGGTCACTGACCCGTGATGAGGGATTCTGGTAGATGTGGTTTTCTCCAAGCAGCCACCGGTCAATGAAACCAGCTGCGCCGCCGGTGCAGTTTGCATACAGGCCCTGGTCCCCAATCCCACCTGGACCCAGATAGCCTCTGTTCAAGAGTCAGTGAAGTCAGTGTTAATTATGTAGCATAAAAGGACATGAAGGGCAACGTTTTACTAGAAATATAAAAACAAGGATGGCATTTAAATGGATTTCATCAGTTCTGATGTAAAGGATCTACACTGTAAAAAAAAAAAAAAATTCTGAGTTGCAACTCTGAATCCCAAAAACTTGGGTGTTATCCAAAACTTAGATAAAAAAAAGAATGCCATCATTTGCTCATACTTTTTGAAATATATTCACTTAAAAAAAGGAAAAAAGCTATTCTGTATTCAAATTGATATACACTTGTAGTAATGAATATACACTAACTTAGATGTGTCCTGTTTTTATTTAAGCTTTCTTGGAATCAGGGTTGTATAAAACAGGTCTTGGTGCTATATACGTATTGCAAACGTATCAATATGGACAAGAACTTAATGGTTGAGTATTTCTCTTTTAACAAAAATTTAAAAAGACAGATAAAAAGCCTAGTTTCACTCACGTTGGGCAATCTGGCACAGGAAGTAGGAAAGTGAGGCACAACCAGATGATTTCTAAGAGAAGCACACACAGCCAGGCTGGCCAGTACAGCAAGATGTCAAGACCAGGAGACCACCAAGCATCCTGAAGAACACAGACACTTCTCATCAACAGTTCTCAACATTTCACATAATTACAAATAGAAAAAGGGATCACATATAGAATGTATTTATGCTTCTCTTTGTCAACAATTTATACATGTAAATTTTAAAGTTTGAGGTTTGAGGTTTGAACACAAACAGGAGTTAAAGGTCAGGGTATAATGGAGCTGCTGACTAACCGTTGTAAGGACGTCAAGATGACCTCTAGCCACCAGCAGATCCAGGCAGGCTACCGCTAAGTAAGACCAGGCCAGGCGCTGCAGCACACCGGGGATCCGCAGGTTGTCAAAAGACACTGTGGAGCAGATGAGTGTGAGCAGGCAGCAACACACAAGCAAACAATGACAGAAGGATGTTTAGTGCTTAGAAGGATGTGTTATCAAAGAAGACAGAGTATAAATCATCCAAAGGGTTAGCCTCACATGGTCCCTGGCAGTAGTTTGGGTTGATGATGAAGATGCCAATGAGGAAGAGCTGCACACTCCTCCACAAAACTTTCCTCAGCAGCGAGCAGCGTGTGGAGCCCGCGCGGAGGAGAGAGTTAAATGACAGGGCGACGGATGTCCCCATTATGAACACAAACCTGTGAAGAAGAGGAATAGACAAAAGCAGGTGTAGGATGAAAAAGTATCTATTTTACACTTGTATTCTCTTTTCTTTTATGGAGTTAGACATTTGAGTGTCTAGCCATCTTTTTAAATTCACAATGTAAATTCAAACTTTTATTCAACAACATTTTGGGTAGACAGAATAAGTGAGTGATGGAATAAAAAAAAACAACTTTTAATTGCATTATATCACAAGCACAAATGTATAGGAAACATGAGAAATGGCAGTTTTGGATCAGGCAATAAAGTCAATGCACATTTCCATGCATTGTGAGTATTTTGGGCATTAGCTACTCAGCAGTTCAAAGTAAGGCTGTGAACTGAAAATATGACACCAATTATAATACACAGTTTATGATTCAATATATTGCAATATGTTGTGATTCTTTCATTTTAATTTTGGCAGCAAAGTGGGATCTGCATTTCAATTTTAACACTCTGTGGTATTTCAATGATAGACTTCCTTTGGTATGTTAAAAAAAAAAATTAGAAATTGAGAAATGACTAACTATCACAAAACATTAAATCATGATACTTTAGTGCCCTGATGTTTTACAACAACCCTCGTTAAAAACCATTTCAGGAAAACTGTCAGTAAATGAAATTGAGCTTACCAAGGGAAGACTAGATCTGCAACAGTAAGACCTGAAATGAAACAAATCGAAAGCCTGCTTCAAAATCACCTTTATTACCGAGGCATGTTAAAAATATCTGTGAGTAATTTCTGAAATGGTTTGACAAATAAAAGCAGAATCAGAAGGGGCTCACCATTCCAGCTTTCGTGTCTGAAGAACCAGTATCGCCCCCCTCCATAGTTCACAAACACCATAATGACTAAGGAGATACTGAGAGGAAACAGAGAAAATGTGACAGGCAATGAGATGAGAGGCAAAGTTACAAAAGCCTGTTTGTTTCAAAGATGCATCACAGTTAAAACAGCACAAACTCACTGAGAAATTGTTCACTTTAAGAGGAAAAATCCTTTGAAACAAATAGTTCAACTTCAAGTCACCGGATCTATGTTAATATCATCAGTCAGGGCTCATTAATGAGTCACGATTCCAGTGTCAGCTTGCCAAAAGTTCACACTGCACTGAGAATCACATGATGCAGTATAATGTTCGATCAGGCCAAGTGGTTATGCAGTTTATATCTTTCTATGGGGTGGGGCTTACCCTCGGAACGTGTCCAGAGATCGCAGCCTCTTACTGGGGCTGGGTGGTGGAGGGAGGATGTTGTCAGCAGCCAGAGACACGGTCCTGCCTGGGGAGCCCAGTTCCTGAAACATTATTGTTTGATATCAGCTCTGTTTAACTGGAAGTATATACATATTATGGTACCTACATTTCCATTAAAAAGTATAACCCCCCACTAAAAAACATTAAAAACTCTTTACTTGTAATTTATTTTGTGTCAACAGCCTAATGTGATGCATCCTAATGGTTATGGTCAACATCATAAAAATTAAACTTTATTTGTGTCACTTTTTCACAACATGCTTGCAAAGTGCTTTATAATGTAAAATTACAACAACTATGCTAAAAAAGTAATAGCACTAAAAGTAAAGTGATAGCACCATCTTGGCTTAAAAAGGTCTTACAGTTGGTTGTACAACACTCACAGAGTTGATGAGCCTCTCTGTCTCCATGGAGCCACTTATCCGGAAGAGGATACCTCTCACTACATCAAGCCTGGACAAGAAACAGTTGAACAGTTTAGAAGTAATTCTTACCAGACTCGAGAT
Source organism: Hypoplectrus providencianus (assembly GCA_028566105.1). Lineage (NCBI taxonomy): Eukaryota > Metazoa > Chordata > Actinopteri > Perciformes > Serranidae > Hypoplectrus > Hypoplectrus providencianus. Next base: position 23,699,450 of record JAOWBC010001255.1, on the reverse strand, counting down.
GCAACAATACAGCAGCAGGAGTTCTCTGTACTTGGCAATAATCTAAGCAAGACAGGTTTGTGCCACTGTGATAAATATCTCAACAAAATACTCGAAATCTTAGCTAATCAAAATGGAAAACATTAAATGTAGATTTCCTCTACTTAAGAATTTACTGAATGAATAGAGAATAACTAAGGAATAGAGAGACTTTACCCTAATATTGTTGTTCCAATAGCAGATGCCACGGCTAATCCAGCAAAGATAAGAAAAGCTACCAGGATCGCTGTGCAGAGAGAGAGGGGAACATTCATTTAATGTAGCATGGTGCATGTAGCCCACAGCAAGACAGGCATCGGATTCTTGACATGCAGCATTTCCAAGTAACAGATGCTTATTAATGCGTTTATTTGTGTGACACTCACGTATGTAACTGTTGACAGGGTCTGCATCAGTCACTATAGAACAGTTGACCATTGAGGAGTTGTTTAGATTCTTTACCCACAGGGAATAGCTCCCATGCTCCCCGAAGTGGAACGGGACCCTGGGATTATAAATGACATGCTTTACCAGGCAGCAAAACCAATCAGACTGATTATATATATCTGTATATGCATATTTGCTGATAGTCTTTCCATCAATCTTTATTTTTATTATGAAGATTGTCTTTCAACATTGTTTGAAGGAGCATAAAATGTTATTTTATGACAAATATATGTAAATCATACTGATAATACTGATAAAAATGATGATTTTTATTCATTCATAATTAGTCAGGCAGAATTAATGTATCCATGTAGCTAAGGGGAACTGTAGTGTACCACTATGTCCTTGAATCCTATAAGATTTGCAATTGTGTTTTATAAAACTTATTTATGTGAGTTTAGCAATGCTATTATTACACTTAAAAATGTACTGCTAATGACACTTGAGAAGATGATTTAAGTGGTAATTGGTAATTAACAGTTTTACTGTATATGCTCTAATATAGTCCCAGTTCGGGTGTAAGTGAGCCATGTGGGTTCTTTAACTTACGTGCAGAGCTCCTGGTTGTCAGCACTGCTGTTGAGTTGTAGCGTAATTTCATGTTGTGTGCCCACAGCAAAGTCTACTGAACTGGGCTGGCCAGGACTGTGCCCTGCAGCTACCATCCCCAACTGCTGGTACAAACACTACAAAAAAAAACAAAACAGATCCAGATCACAAAACCATCATCATCCTCATCTGAAACCAGTCAATAGCCATAGGATCAACTGCAGGGCAGACACAATTTAGGTGTATGTGTGTGTGTAAGTGAGGATGAGAGACTACCTGATAGCATCTCTCTGACATCCAGTAAACCACCACATTAGTGTCCCACTCATTGTGGACAGTCAGAACTGCCTCATCCATCTTCAAGACTGTATGTTGAGGGATGCCAGCTAGGGTACGAAACAGCAACACACAATGTGCACATTAGCTAAACCAATTAGCAGATCCATCACCAAATGCAAATGGGATGCTGATACATTTATATCATCAGAAATAAATAGTATATAGTAACGGCATTGTGCTATTCCGCTGTCTAGAACCAGGGCACATGCGTTAAACAATCCCAGCTCTCCTGACTCCATGTTGACCGACATATTGAGAGGCAGCATACAGTAAAGGCGTATACCCTACAGCTGTGCAACTAGCTTTCTAGAACTTACCTCAAACCTATGGCTCGGGAGTTTCCGTGATGGACCAGAGTGAGTGGTAACTAAATGGGTAGCCAAGGAACAAAAAACCTCTCCCTGATCTAACTGCAAGCTACAGATAGACAGCTAGCGTTGCTGGCTGAAAGAGGAGAGCATGTGAGAGGGCTGAAGTCATGTCTGCAGAGCCGTGGTCACATGCTTTAATAATCCGTACACTACCACCAGGAGGGAAGTTTAAACGACTGGAGCCCATTCTTAGACTGTCAACTGCTCCTTTATGTTGGAGCTGTTTTGGGTTAGCCCCGAGTTAACTTATAGTAACATATTTATATTTTTACTTTATATCTAAACTATCGTGGCGAATCTCCACTTCGTTGATGAAAGCAACTGAAATCGCCGCAAGGCGAGTTAAAACACATGATGCCATGAAAGTGATTTGAAATTGTACAGTAGAAAAAACTATGTTATTAGCTATAGCTAACCTAGCCACGAAGCTCTACCCCGCTGTTAGTTTTCACCACTTGTCAACACTCCTGAATACTTACAGGTAGGCGTCTGAGCGGTCAGTGGTGCCAAGCATACTGCTACAACCATAGCAGCGAATGCAAATGAAAGCATACATTTCTGTGGTTGTATCATTTCCTTCTGCTCTACCGGTTTCAACCCTGAGACTGAAGAAGTGTCTTTTGGCTTCTGTATTTTCCCTTTTGCCATAGCATATACTACTTCCGACCCGTCCTTGTTTTGACAATGTAGTGGAAGCCATGAGGGCCAAAGTACATTACTGTCGCCAGTCACCTGTTTTTCGCCCCGAGCGTCACTAGCACGTTTTTTATGATTATTATTATTATTATTATTATTATTATTATTAATAATAATAATAATAATAATAATAATAATAATAATAATAATAA
>JAOWBC010001255.1:23674772-23692811 GCA_028566105.1 Hypoplectrus providencianus | reverse complement strand
ATTATTATTATTATTATTATTAATAATAATAATAATAATAATAATAATAATAATAATAATAATAATAATAATAATAAAATATACAAGTTAAACGAATCACTTATTAATTTAGTGCTGCGCTCAAATACACACGCTCTTTTACGATGTTATTATTTCAACCCATAAATCAACTTTTCAATTTTTGTTAAACGTCTTTCATGATGAGTTGGTAAAGCGAGGAAAGTTGAGCTCTTTATACAAAAAATGATCTTTTTTTTCTGGGGCAAAGACTAAGAAAAAAAAAAGAGTTTAACTGTATTCTTTATAAATTCAGGCATAGAAGTCAGATTTGTATTGTGTGCTGACGCGTGCGCATACGACTTGGTAGCAAGGACTGCCAATCGATAATCGAGTGAATCAACGGCGCCTCCCATCGGATTTCATCCATCACAATGGCAGATAAACAAAATGCTCAGAAAAGGTAATATTCATGTTAGACTCTAAGTTATGTTTAACCGCGGAGCTTAGGTTCATAATAAACTAAATTTTGAATTGATATATTACCAATGAAATTACATGGATCCAGTTTACATGGCTAGCAAAATGGCTAGCTAGCTACGTTAGCTAACTGTCATTATTTTTTCTCTCATGTCCTCGGTCACTGTTATACCGTTTTTCTATGTTTTCAGTGTCAAAATAGCCGCTGGAGCCGTAGTTTGCGTTGAAAGTGAAATTAGAGGAGATGTCACCATAGGTAAGAGTTTTTCGCTCTGAGTCATTTCCAAGCTGCTGACTTCCCAAACTTGTACTTGTTTACATAAAATCAGATTAGACTTTCAACTAATTCCATAGGCTAAGCTACGTTGTCTGAATATACCTTTTACATGCCGTGTATTCTTCAGGTCCCAGGACAGTAGTCCATCCAAAAGCTCGCATCATTGCAGAGGCAGGACCCATCGTAATTGGAGAAGGCAATTTGATCGAGGAACAAGCTCTGATAATTAACGGGTAATTCAAAATTCCTTATACATCAGTGTTTGTTGTGTTTTGTTTTATGGTTTTGAGATTTTTCTTGACGAACATATAAAAAAGAGGAAAAACATGATCTTACAAACAAGTAATATTTCTATAAAATTTAAATGATAAATTAAGAGAATTGCCAACCTTGGTCTACATGTCCAGGTAGGAGTTAGAGTTAGTACATTCTTAATAATGCCAGCCCAATCTCCATAAGTTGTTGATTTCTTTCAACCAGCTTCCTTATTATTACTATTCAATTCCTTACTTATAAATGTGTCTTAATTAACAGATGCTGCTACAAATATTATATTTACAATCTATATATATATGGGCTGTCTCTGCTTTGAATTAACGTATGCCTGCATCATAACAATTATAAACTTGTTTGTTCTACCTTGCAGTCACCCAGAAAACATCACACCAGAGTCTGAGGTGGAACCGAAAACAATGACCATCGGCATGAATAATGTATTTGAAGTTGGCTGCGGTATCCTTTTGACTTGCCTGATGACATTTTTCTTTTAATAAAATGCTCTTATTATGCCAATATTTTACGAGTCAAAACTATTATCATATCATCATATTTCCCTGAGCTGGCAACCAACAGTATCACAAGCCCTAAAAATTGGGGACAACAACGTGATTGAATCCAAAGGTGAGGAGCTTCTGTCTGCATTTGGCTTTCAATGATTTAGGCCATTTCATAAATTATGCCACTAACTGTGTCACATATCCTCTATTTGCTTATCTAGCTGATGTCGGCAGGAATGTGATCCTCACTAGTGGCTGTATCATTGGAGCCTTCTGTCAGGTCAACACCTGTGAAGTCATACCTGAGAACACAGTTATCTACGGCTCTGGATGTATGAGGCGGGTTCAGACAGAGAGACCACAGGTACTACAGCATTCCAGCACATCTGTGCTTACAGGGGGACTATTAAAATGTATTTCCTGTTGAAACCTCCGTAGAGATGTTGATTCTACTCTCTGGTACTGAGAGGCTGTAGTCCAAGTGGTGTTTTATAGTAGAATACATAGTAAGCATATAGTCAGGGAATGCCCATTTAGGAATTTAGGATGGTTAATTTTTTTTACAAGCATCAGAAAGCTGATATGATACATTTAAGACTGTATGTAATGTTTTTGAGAATCAAATTACCTAGCATAAATACAAAGCAGGTTCCTGAGAATACTGCGTACATCTCCATGCACAAAAGAACACTGCACCATTAGTGTAACAAATTTCTCCATAATATCAGTTGTAGCATTGCAGTTTCCCCCTATATCTTACTCAATGGGTTCATCATAATTTTAGGCGTGCTGTTTTTTTAAGTGGGACTGCAAGATTTTCAAAAATGGCCAGTGTTTGAAAGTATTATGAGAACACCACATATAATTCCTTGTCTTATTAAAATATTTCTTTTGCAATTTTTACAGCCCCAGACTCTTCAGCTCGACTTTCTGATGAAGATTTTGCCAAACTACCATCATCTGAAGAAAACTGTTAAAGCTGGCCATAATGCAAGCTAAATGTAATATTTAACTTTTTAAGTTGAATTGTTAATGGCTACCAATCCCATATTTAAATAGATCACCCTGGAAGGAAGCATGAATGTCTGTAATTAATATATGTACCTAGCTTCATTAATACTTTTTCTAATTTCTGATAAGTATTTTCTACTCTTACTGCAACAGCTGATTAAACATTTCATCTTTCTCTTGCTGTGCTGATATACCCTTTTCTATGATTAATTAAATAATCTCAAAATGCTTGTGTGCTTTGTGCTTAATTTATGATCAGTGGATACCAGGAGTTTCACTACAGTGTACTGTATACAGCACAGGAACAACACAAAGGAATATGTACAATGCTTTAAGTGCTATCCACATTTTAAAAAACTTGGGAAAACACTGAAGGAGCTCTGATTAATTTGATGCAAAAAAAAAAAATGTTAGCATTTAAATCAACAACTAACTGGTCTAATAGAAATATTTCTGTTGCACATGTAAATCAAGCAATGAGGCAGTGTCCTGTAACATTGTCATTTATTAAAATAAGTTCAAAAAGTTTTAGTATTGAAAGCACTATGTTTTGGTGCTGCAAAGTTTAATTCCATGACAAGTAATGTCCAAGATGTTTCATGCCGTATGAGAGACGTCACTGTGATGCACTGCACAACACAAGCCTGTCCTCTGTTCCTAATAAAAGGATGTAAGGCTGCCCTTTTAAAATAAAAGCTTCCACGCACACATCTCTTTGCAAAATACTAAATAAAATGAAGACAAGTATTTACACACGTCAACCTCATTTACATTTGAACAGTAAGGTTGCAGGCAGCACCCTTAAGTGTGGTAGTTTTGGTAAGGGCAGTCAGTGTCCTTAAATGGTCTCAGTACTCTTCCTCAAGTGTCCTCCAGTTATCACTGATCAATAAACAAACTAAAAAAAGGATTCCACAACACAGTTGCTATTCACTCCATGAATTACAAGACCACCGATCACTGAGAGGAGTGCAAAGAAAAGGGAAAAAAGCTAGTTTGGACACAGAGACAGCCATGAAAGAGTCTTTGTATTGTGGTGGGGCCAGGGTCTCCATCTCCAACCATTTTTCATTTACAGCTTTTTGACTCCACTGCTCTGAGGGCATGAAGCAGTGAGGGAAAGGTTTTCACTTTTTAACTGGAACACCGTCTGAATAGTCTTCCAGTACCCCTGCCAAATGGTTGTTGTGAGTCTTGAAGTGTCTCTTCCTTTGTCCACTTTGCTTCTTCCTCTTTTGAACCGGTAACTGCAGGGAGCACAAAAACGCACTTAGTACTGATTTGAAGATGCGTAATTAACAAACTACACAGCAGCATTCAGAATTTAACTGTTTAAACCTTTATTCCTTGTGAAGTAAGCCAAGGAAAGATAAAAGATTAAAATTCTGAATAAAAGTCAAACAGATTGGAGACCAAGGGACACTGACCACTTTCTTTGGTCCCGTTTCTTGCATGGAGGAGATGCCCTGTTTCTTCAGGTACTCCTCAATCTTCTCTTCATCCATGGAATCAACAGGAACACTCCTCCACAATTTTTGGAATTCTGCAATTGAAAGGCATTTTTTTAAACTAGAAGCACACAAATAACACACCTGGACACCCAATTATGGACCAAATATATTAGAAAAGTAGAGACATTTGGAGAGTACAGGCCATGCACTATTTCATATTGTTAACAGAAGGTAAAATAATTAAAATTTCGACTATGGGATTCTAATTTGATCGAACATTCAATAGGTTTTTTTTTCTTGACACATTGTACATCCTTTCTGGAGTTTTTTGTTTTTCCATAATGCTGCTGACAGTCAAAAAAAAACCCCACTTAAAACAAAAGTTGTAAGTTTTTTTTTTCTTTGTAAAAATTTAACATCAATACAGCATCCAAAACAGTCCGACTGAGACACATAGAAAGCCATAAAAAGCTGTCTTGCTCACCTTCGTCTACCACAAACTGGCAGTGCTTGTCGTTGTAGAATAGGATCTTCTTCTTATCTGGTCTTGTCACAAAGATGATCTGATCTCCCAAAGCCTGCGAACACATGAGAGCACAAGTTTCTGCTCATGCACCTTTACTGTGAGGTCTCCACACACTTCCCTTTACTGCTAAACATAATGTTCAGCATACATCGGTTAGTTGATTCAGCCATAATTTTTTTTTTTTGCTACCTTGATGGCCTTGGCTGAGTTGGGAAGCCCCTCCTCTACATCGTCCAGCAGCACTCCTCCCAGGCCCAGCTGGTCGTGTTTGTCCAGCAGCCTCAGTAAGGCTTTCTTGTCCTTCAGGTTGTACTTGGGCTTGAAGCCGTACATTCCATCCCGGACGTCAATTTTGGGGTTGTTGACCAAGGCCTGAGATCATTGGAGAGTCAAGAAGTAGCTGTCAGGCTTTAAGTCTATAGTTGTGGGTGATTTGTATATATATTCAAACAATTATGTGATGTAAATATGATGTGAATTGATATAATAATCCCAGAACTAATACTTGTTTCGTTTTTTTAAATCTGTGGATAAACACCAAACGTACTTTGTTCACCTTTCTAAAAATGCACACACTGAGCTACAGCATAGTCTTGCATGTTCTATGATGTGCGTTATCTGCATTATCACTCAGCCTCTACTCAGAGGCTAGCTTCTTTTCCAAGCAACAGGATGTTGTGGTTGTGGTTCACATAAGCCTACAGACGAAGGGAAATAACTGCTGTGGTGGTGTTGGTTGTAAAACAGGTCAGTGAAATGGCGCATCACAGGGTTACGTGTTGGCTTTGGTTGTATCGGGTATTAAAGTCGCTCATGGTGTTTAGAAATCCAGCCAGTATGGTTTTAAAAACCCTCAGTAAATTCAGAAGCAGCTCTCTTAGATAAGGTGAAATAATATATTGAGGGGATGTATTGCAGCGCGCAACACATGCCACAAGAGTTCAGTCTCTACTGGTGGGACGAGTATTGTTTTCTTCACCCAATTAAGACTGAACCATGCTCATGAAGAAAGACAGAAAAAACAATTATGATTGCTCAATGTTGGATGGCTAGTTAATTTTTCAACTTACTAATTCCACACTGTTAATAAAATTAAAAGTTGTCACTCATTTCACAACAGTGATGAACTACATATGTACTCCTGATGACAAATTAAGGTAGTATAATACTCGAGAAACACAAACACACCTCGGTCATGAGCCACTGTTTCTGTTTCATGCTGATGTCCAGAAGTTTGGTCTCATCCAGAATCTCCTCTAGGGTCAGGCAGTGTGTATCCCCATTCTGATGCCTTGTCTAAGAGTCAAGGGCAGAAAAGTACACAGATTTACATAAAGGTAACCCACAAACAGTAAACAAAATAGAAAAGTCTTCCAAAGCACATATTTTGAAATCTAAGCAATTCTTAGCTCCCACCTCTGACAGGTTTTAAGCCAAATGTCTACGGTGATTTTGTGCCTCAAATCAAACCGTCAGGATATTTTACACAGTTTAAAACTGTGTATTCAACAGATGGCACAAAAAATGCACACATTAAAAGAAAATCTGTCAAGTTGAGTGTGAGATCTGCAGCTAGGGATGAGTCAGACATTGAGCGAGTGTGACAGGTCCTGGCTGCCTCTTTGCGGTGTCACAGCGTGATAAACAAGCTGTTAACATACCAAAAGAAAGACTGGAGACCAAATGTTACGCAGCGGACAAAACTGACTCACTGGGCTGACACAACAGACAACAAGTGAAGCTTTTAAAGAGCTTTGAGTAAGCATGTACGTTCATGCTGTTGTTAGAGCTGAATATAAACTTTGAGAGGAACATTGTCCCAGAGACTGACACGCACCTTTGTCTAAAGCTGTGCTAATTTGCACAGACAAAATCTTCAAGGATCAATACAATGCTGTGTCTTTTTGCTTATTCACAGGAGCTATTCAGCTACTTACATTGCGAGCTCTCAATCCTGCATCGTTATAGATCCCACAGCAATTCTAAACACGAACCGGCCTGTGGTGGTGGGACTGGTCAGGGCTGTGCCAAACTAACCTGTGCTTTAACTTAAACATTACAAAGTGTATACCGTGTGGGTTTCTAACTGAATGGTTGGATCAGGATGGAACTCATGGGGCAATCCAACAAGAGAAACATTTTGTTCAATTTTGTGGGAAAATGCTAAAGAGTGTTGATTGGTTGGTTAATTATCAAATCTTTCATCCTATGTTATATTAAGGTATAGGGTTAGGGTTAACTTATATGACCATGGCCAATGTGTAAACAACATCCTCCTATACCATGTTAATGTAAAAAATATTCATAATAGGTAGAAAATAATTATTTGAATTTGCAGTAAGTCATCTATATTCATTATCCACTTAAAGAGTACTACTTTAATACTTGTTGATATAGACACTGGTCTCTGCTATATTATATCATGAAATAAAACCACATTGGCGATCCACTCTGAGTGCAAATAACATTATTTGTTGGGGACACCTGGGTGCTAATAATATCTGCCTAAATACAATTACCACTTCCTTCCAAAAAAAAAGTTTGTTTATTACTAGACAAAACCTCTTCTGGGTCTTACCTTCATATAATTTACTATCTTGGCTAAGCAGCCAAACTTGTACCCGGAGCTGGTCTTGATGTTGAAGCTGCCATTACTAGACTCTGTGGCAAGAGAGAGAGAAACAATCATTCGGGTGAATATTAAAATGTCACATTATTTACTTTTTATTGATAATACTATACCAACTCCTGAACATTACAAACATGATTGGCAAAAAACAAAAAACAAAAAAAACATCTTATTTACTTTTAGGTCACTTAATCTCTCTTTAATCAGTCTAAAATTGTGTTCATTAGTCTGGATATTCTTAATGATCAACAAATACCAAAGCCCTGACCTTGTTGTCCTGTTTGTAGCATTTAGGCTGCAGCCTATTTATCCTACTGAAGAAATCATTCTTACAAAAAGTTCACAAAATATACTTAATTTATCGTTTTAAATAGGGGATATTATCAGCAATAAATGTACACACACTTGGTGTGCCAATAAGTATTTATGGCAGTAGGACAATGTTAAAATAAGTTAAATGTATTCATAATTAAACACATTACACATTGCAGATGCATAGCACAACAAGAACAATATAGTAAATAACAAGACCGATCCTTTCATGTGAAAAAAATATGGTAAACAATACTGCAGTTTATGAGAGTAATCTGCTAATAATAATTTGAAGTTCAGCCAGCTGGTCCTATTCTCTGCTGGAGTCCAACAATGCTGCTCCCCCATTGAGACTGTCTGAGGTCTGGACTAAGCGCTCGCCAATCAAAGCTGAAAACAGACACTGAGTCATGAATGATTCATGGTGTGGGCGGGCGCTTCTGTATCCGTGAGCTGCACAGTGGGCAGGACTCTAAAATTGTGACAGGCCGCTGAACGAATGGTGCAGAGGCAGGGCTAAAAGAAAAGAGCCAATGATGGAGAGAAGCTTATGCCGTTCAGCTGAGATGAGAAGAGCTGCAAGGAGTGGCGGAGGGAGTGAGGGAGTGAGGGAGTGAGCGAGTGCACGAGCAACGGCTGAAAGTGCGTGAGAGTGCTGAGCAGGAAAACAGGTCGAGGAGTGAACGCGGAGGAGGGAGAGAGTGGAAGACAGAGCAATAGGTGGAGCACCAAAGACAGGAGAGTGCATCTTTGACTTGCATCTTCCAAAGACTGATCCAGACGCACAGGTGAGTCTGCATATTTTTCCAGACTCGCATCATCCGAATAATGCGTGCCTGTTTGACATCAACAGATCATAACAATCCACAATATGAATTTAAGCCACAGGCTCTTCTCGGTCTCACTGTGTAGTTATATATGAGGGATTTTGGTGAATAATCCAGCATTCACAGGGAAAATCATGCATTTTTAACAGCAGCAGATCTATTTATGAAGGCAATACGTTCTCCATTGGAGGAATCTAAAAATTGCAAATCACCATATCCAACAACTATATAAGGAAAATTTAATCATGCTATATGAGTAACTAAGCTAACAGCTCTAGGTGGCCACTGTAAAATTTGGGCCAAGACTGAGGTAACACGCAACGGATTAAATAAACATGGGATGTTCCTGTCTGCATTCTTCCCACAGGAAGACCAAACATTAAAAAGTGTGTGTTTCTGTCTGTTTGTGTTCTCAAATGCATCCTGTCAGTGTTGGTGATGCATGAGGCCGTGCAAACTGCAGCTTTCAAGACAAATCAATGATGGACTGACAGCTGTGAGGAGCCAGCCAGGGGCATTAAGAGAGCATAAGTGTGTGTGTATGTGTGTGTGTGTGTGTGTGTGTGTGTGTGTGTGAGGGAGAGAGCGAGAGGGGAGAGAGGAGAGAGAAAAAAAGCAGCTACCCTGTAGCCATGAAGCAATATATGATCCTTAAACACCTTTAAGAGCCAAGCTGGGGTGGGGCTCAATTTGGGCAAAATAACAGATGCTGTAGGGAGCCAATCTGTCATTGTGTACATGCCTACTCTGACAAAAGATAGAGACTTTACGGGGGGCAATAACAGGCGAGACAAATTAGTAAAAAAAAGAGGGTTGTTGTCATGGCAATGAGTTGAAGTGAAGTTGATATTATGAGCTGGGTCTGTGATGCTAAAGAGGGAGTTTGCTGCAGCAATTGAGAAGAAAATGCCACAAAACACTAAATCACATTCTGTGAATACTGTAAACAATCTGCTCCCATAAAGCAATTACAAGCTCACAAGTGATGTAGTCAACCATGTGTGGCTATTTTATTTTCAATATTTCCCTGTTTTACCTCGCCAATGTACAATCACTCTATTTTCAAGTGTAACTTATTTGGGTTATTCCTGAGTTTAAATTCTCTTGTGAAAATTCAAGCCACGACAAAAACCAGCAATATCACATTACAGTGTCAACTTCCAAAGAAAACCTGGTCACTGTCAAGCAAGAGGCATTCATCTGTGTCTGTAAGTGCACTTAAATAAATCTCACATATTTACAGGACTTAGCCTATTCTAATGTGCAAAAAATCTATCCCAAATATATGAAAGCCACTACTCTTTTATCAGGTTGGAGAAAAAAAACAGCAGAGGGTTATATTATATATCATCAAAATTATATTAAAAAATGTCTCCTGTATATATAGAAAATAGGATATTACATAAAGATCAATCATGTTATTGAGTTCAGACGTATCGTTGTAAAGTTTTTGGCTAGCATAATATAAAGAAGAAGCACGAATGCCCCATCTTCCTCAGTTCACGTCTGTGTTACACTCAAGCAATCTGGGTCAGCTTCCGTGGTCTCAGTCTGTTAATATAAAAATGTCTGTGCTTGTGTGTGCATATGCATGTTCAGAGCATGCTTGTGCACATAAGCGCATGGGTGTGTGTGTGTGGGCCGCGACACTGGCACACTGCACCCTGAGGATTTTAAAATGGGAGGCTTTGGCTGAAAATGTGAAACGATAGCTGAAGAAAGACAAATGGCCTGACAATATGTGTACTGGAGAACAGCTTTTGACTTCACCACTAGATAGTAGTTGCTCAGCCTCTATGTTTTATCAGGTGTTATGTCCGAAGAGCTGCAAACCAAGAGTAGAAGCCATATTTCCCTGTACAGCCAGCAGCTATCCTTTTCTACCAGGCTTTAAAGTCTATTTTTGTTCAGAGCAGATGGCCTCAACAGGGTTTTTTCTCTTTAGCAATATAACCTTTTGCTCTAACACACTGTCTTATAATTAAACTAACAATTCTTTCTCACATGAGACTATGTCCTTATCAAAAGCGAATGTAAAATTCAGGCACATGATCTGTAGAGATTTCTTTTTTGAGACATTATTCGGTTACCAAATTTTTTTTAATCACTCTCACCATGGAAACAAGTACTTTACAACCACTGTTCTCCAATTTGGTCTCCCTGCTGCTGTCAGCACCTCACAGTAAATCCGAGCACTATGACGGGCATTAACAATCTGTCTGTTTCTTCAATCCAGAAATCATGGCCAACATCACGACCACGATACACCCCAGCAATCTCCCATGGCACCAAGAGGCGGCTCTTCTCTCCCGTGTCTCCTTGCAGGTTCAGGAGGTCTATCCTTTTCATGATGGCTGGAATGTGGCCTGCTTTATCATCCTTCTGCTCTTCATCCTCACTGTCGTGTCTCTGGCTGCCTTGGCTGTGCTCTATGAGCTTCTGGACTGTGGTTGCTGTGCCAAAGGGAAGACACATCACCAGCTACAGGAGGAAGGCCCAGGAAGCTGCGGCAAGCTCATGACCAGTATTTGCAAGGAGCCAGAATCCCATACTGAGGTTGTATAGGGGCAGCAGGGATGAAGATAAGGAAGAGTAGGAATTTAGGTTTCAATTGTGAACTGGGCAATACAACATCGACCCCGATGACATGAAAAAGAACTTCTAAAATTGCCCAATAGTGGTTCAATTGCTCGTAGTTAGCACGATGCAGAGGGAAGGCGGCAGTTCCTTACTGATTTTGAGTCAAATTAGCTTTGTTAGGAGTCAGGAGGAAATAGTCCTCCGTCTGCATTTACTACCACTAAAAACACAAGGGGACCCTGAAAGCCATATTTTACACTAGAAACACTACTGAAGAAAGACAGAGCACCAGAGTAGTAAAATAGTACCAGAAATACTACTAATAGTGTGACCACTTTGACATGAAAAACAATAACAACAGCCAATATCAGCTAGTTTAAAAACAAGTATTCTTCTGCCCTGTGAGTACTGCACATACCTGTGTGCCAGCCGCAAATGCGAATGAGCTTCTATGAGACATGACAAAAAATGTTGTATACAGTCAGACACATCTGTCTATATCTGAAGACTTCAATATCCTAATATCCCGACAGGACCTGCTGAACAACAAACAAATGATCAAGCCTAGTTGGACAACATTATTGCTTTGAATAAAGCCTGTGTTTCTCTGTTCTTGTGAGATGTATGCTGGTGTTGTAAACATGTTTAGCATTGCAACGTTTTACTCATGAGAAGTGACAATTGTTTGCTGCACAGTGATGTAATTTATCATGTCATTTCGAGCACAATATATGAGTTCAAAGGCCTTACCACAATATGCCTAATAAACTGTCACTGAAAAACACAACAGCCCATTTTCTGCTAAAATAACAACACTGCATTATACCTGCTTTATGTAAGTTCACTTCTAGGCTACAATGTAAAGTCAACACCAGAGACTTAGTAAATGGAAATAATTTGTGACTGAGCCAGCTAATAAAATTGGTTGCCCCATGACTACTTGTTGCAAAACCTAACTAATTCAGATGGAAAGTTCTAACCAATACAAGTGGCCAATCAATTATGAAATAAAGAAATTCTGAAAGTTACAGTTTTTGGATTCACATTTAACTGGATGCAAGTTACATCACAGATAATGTTGTGTTTAGCCTGTTTGTCCTCATGAGGGCACTGTTTACTATAAATAAATACAGACATAAAAATGTTGAACTACTGTCTCAGTAAAAAGATAAAGCAGCAACTGGCTGTCAGGTATAGTGCAGAGCAGCATTTTCCTTGAAATTGGAGGACTTCGATGCAAGTCGCCGTGGAGACCTTTTTTTTTTACTTTGATATCAAGATTATCTCATAAGTGTTGATCCTATCACAAAAACAGGCTTTCAGCTGTTGAAGTCTTGCTGAAAAAAGGGGAGGAATACCATGACCTTCATAATGTAATAGGGCTTATAATGCCCCTAAAGGCCTTTAGTTTTGGTTTTAAAATAACAGCCACTGAAACCAGAATTGCGTTCAAATGCAATCTGCATTTACACTGAAAATGTTGACTAGCCTCTACCTCCTTTCTAATAATAAAAAGCACGGTGATAATAACCAAAGTTATAATGTTATAAAGACTGAGTGTGTGAATAGCAGTAGTGGCAGGCTTCTATCCCTTCAACTAAAGGATGCCATTCACTGTCAGTCACACATGTTAGAAATAATTCAATTTTCACTTACCAGCACTGTGTTTGGACCCAGAGGAGCTCTCCTTGTCAACTTTGGGCTTCTTCTTCTTGTGTGATCCAGACTCAGATGCAGCCTGCCTCTTCTCTACAGCTGGAGTGGACAGAGCTCTTTTCTTGAAGAGCTCCCTCTCCCTCAGTAGAGCTGGATCCATCCTGGCTGACAGGGAACACATTTACAATGCATGTTATCAATCAGGAAATGATTCTCTCTCTACAAACTGTTAAGGCTACGCCATTTTAAATAATCCATTTGAAACTTCCCAACAAACAAGGCTCACCAACAATCGATTAACCTTTTAGGGGCCTTAAGGGTAAGAGGCTTTAAGGAGCTGCATGTTTGGTCCGTGTGGTTATGCAGTCTCGACTGGCACCAGTTTGAGTTACATTGGCCGTGAATCTTTCCACAGCTGTAATCTATCTTTGAACCGCAGTAACTCCTCTCAGCAAACAGCAGCTATACCTAAAGATGTAAATACTGTACTAACACAAATGGTTAGCGCTCTTACACCAAGTTAAACTGGCGTCACATTAAAATTGTACCATGGTAGGGCTCTCAAATGGAAATGCTAACAGCCAAGTTATCTTACATTAACATTTAAAGTTACTTTGTTGGTTCGTTTGCCAAACGGTTAACAATTAAATAACGGTAGTTATTAAGGCGAAATTGTTGTAAGTTAGCCTTGTTGCTTTATTTCCATACTGTGCACCCACAAATGAATACATGGCTAGCGTTTTCCAACGTTACTTCATCAAACATAACAGTCTTCTTTGGTTATTAAGATAACACCCTCAGCAACTTTAAGCAAACGTAACTACAGAGTGAGACAGTATGTTTGTTTGTTAGCATTAGCTAACCGATTAGTTCAGCGCTATCTTGGTAAGCATACCTGACACTTTGTTCCTGCTCTCGGAGAAAGTGACGTTAGTCCAGGAGGACTGTCTTATTTCGGTAGATATCGAATAGAAAGAAAAGCTTCCTACAGCAATTTGCCGCCTTAATTTTCCCTATAATTATTATGTAAGTTACCGTTTGCTAACTAACTTAATACACTACACATCCCCCTTTCCCTCATGCTTTCGCTTCCGTTTCTTGTTCGATTTGTCGGACAGCGACAGCAATTCCTGCGTTGACGTCACCACGTATGACGCTCACGATGCAACAGAAAAAAAAAGATACCCAAAACAGGATGTAAAAAACCCATCATGATTACAGTACACCACTATTGTACTACAAAAGAAAGCAGCTATTTAAAATAAAATATTTCGAAAATAATAATGATCAGATTTTGTTGGTTTATGTGTAATTATTTTACCTCTGTGACATTTGAAAATGTCCATGGCAAATGATGGTAATAAATAGGGAGAAAATGGCACAAGGGCGCCACTTTGTGGTTCGTTTGTGCTACTCCTTCACAGGCGCATGTTTCTCTTTTTCTATTGTAAATGTAATATTTTGTTCCTAACGAGGATTGACTGAATAAAAGTATTTTGTTTTAGGTTTTAGTTTAAGAGAAATTGTCCGTTGTGACTTAACAACCATCAGATTAGCACATGTATGATGTGATATGTATAAGCCCTTTATCCTGACTCTCAACATGACAATACTGTATTACTAAGCTTAACATGACAGACTGCTTTCATTGCAGGCAAAAGAGATAAAACATTTGACCACCAATGCACCAATGCTTTCAGCTTGTCTGTTCATCAATGTTACCTACATAAAACAACAGACAGGCTGGGGAAAAAAAACAAGTCTAAGTTTCAGGTTTATGTTCATTTGTTGTTTCAGGTGTTTAGAATTCAGTTACAATGAATCTACCTTTATTTTAATTTTAAGTATTAGACAAAAGATACATCTGCAGTGTATGTTATAAAGTACAATACATTATCTGTGTAAGAGCAAGAATAGACAGAGTAGTTTGAATGTGTGGAAAGTTAAATTTTGCAGTGATGAAACACCCTGTCTGCGGCTCTGCAGTGTTCTAGGGATTAATGTATGGAGGCAAACCCTACAGGATTTTTGATTGGAGGCCCTGACAGCACTCAGAAGCCCATCGGTGTCCTCTGGCATCCTTTCAAAGAAAAAAAATCACTCCCTACAGGAATTGACTATCATTATATGCCTATAGTGCAACTTTGGCTATGGCTGAAGCTATAATCTATTCTGCACATTGATCAATAAATATGATTCAGCCTTACTTGTCACTACTTGCTGCATTTCAAAGATGTGCCATATGGGATGCTGGAGTCAGTGAAAGTTTAAAAATGCCATAACGTCCGAACTACTGAGACGGTTGTTATGAAACTGAGTACATCAGTTCATCCGACTGAAGCTGGACTTTGCTGACTGAAGGGGAAAGGCAACCCCAGCACTGGGTAATCAAGTGAGAGGAGAGGTGAGATAAGGCTGCAGTATAACCAGGTCACCAGAGCAAATGGAGAGCTAAGCACCCAGGAGCAGCAGAGCATGGAATATAAGATACAGCAGAGCTGGACCATAGTGTTAAGCTGAAAATAAGAGGGGAATAAAGGGCATTTTTCCTATAGTTCTCAAGTCATGCACATGCATAACCTTCCACACAGATTAATTGGCAAAGGATTTAACATAAAAGATGCTGCCTCATGGTATTCAGGCATTAAATACTAACTGTTTTCAACGTGAATGCTCTTTAGAAATTATTGTAAAAAAACAAAACAATGTCACAGCTTTCTTTTGAGTGTGATTAGTTTGTAAGAGTGTTTTCTTTGTGAACTTAGCTGCTTTGTGATGTGAGCTGCATCACATAGCTCTGCCCCTACCCCTCCAACATAAAGAATATGAGATTTCTTATTCCTCACATCATAGATTTAAAGTGGCCAATCAGGACATGTTGGAAGTGGGAGGCTGGGAATACAGATGTGAATGCTGGGAGGTTATTACTGAGTGAGTTAACAGCCAATGGAAATACAACTGTGGAACTGAACAGTTATGCCACAGAATGCACCCACAATATGAGTGGGCATTTAACACGTCTTTATCATGACCGATAAATTTATGTGCAGTGCGGGCAATAATTTCTAAGATCCACAAATCAGTAGCAATACAGTATGATGCAGAACAACAAAAAGTGGAAGAGAAAGAGAAGCACTCTCTCCTTAGTGCTGACAACAATGTGACAAAGAATTCTCATTTGTGTACCATGCAGCCTAATGGAACACAAATGAAATACATTTCATACATCACAAAACTGTCTGTGAATTATAGAGAAAAGCACTCTCTATAGAAGTCTGGACCCGCTCTATTTAAATTTGTTAAATGTTAAATGTGTTATTTGAGAATAAAATTGCATATTACATTTTGTAATTTCTTTGATAATTTCATAAAATACACAGCCTCCTGGAATCTTTTGTTTAAATAATGAAATTCAATTAAATTCAAATCAAATCAAAACACCAATAACATCTTATTCAATATGTATTTGAAATAAATTTAAAATAATATTAAATATTTTTACTAACACAAATAAAATTGCTTATTGCTTTCCCTGTGTGGGTGTGGTATTATCAGATTTCAATAATATATTTTTTTATTATTATTATTTTAACCAACAACCCACCTGATAAAAAAAATATTCAAAAATTCAAATGACTAATTCTGACTGGTACAGGAAGGTTTGGGGCATCACTCTTTCCACCAAACCACTGAGAAAAACACAAGATAACCATAACTGTTGTAATGTTATCAGTGTTCAAAGAATCATATTTCGTATCATAACAGGCTCATCAAGAAAATGACTTCCAGGTTGTTCAAAGAAAGCTGAAGGCCTCCTTCACAAATATGTTTAATGCAGTCATTGAGGAAATATTCTGAGTTACTTACCAGGCGTTCAGAAGTGGAAGGCCTGAATACAGACACGACCATGTCCATGAAGTGTGGTGTGATTCAGTATTGGGTAAAACAAACAAACAAAAAAGCTTTTGCTTTTATAGTTTAAAGTAATTTACCATTTATGCACCTCAACAGAGGTACTCTAAATGCTCACTGAACTGATTGTACAATGCACACTGAGAGAAAATGCCTCAAAAATTGAAACAGAGTTTGCTTTCCTTTGTTCGGTCTGTATGCTGTCTGCTGATCCCTCATGTATTTGTTATAAGGACCATAGCATGGGGAGCCAGCAGGGCGCAACAGCTCCCTGATTACTTCTGATGTGCATTGTATTCTGAGTTTTAAAAGCTTCGCCAGAGTTTTCCCCTCATACACTGCAGCACATAAAGTGTATTATTAGCTACTCCATAGGGATATGAAAATTTGAATAGAAGCGTGTGTGCGTATTTGTGCACATTAGTCGAATATTCTGCTCGAGACTCATCTTATCTTCCTCGATCTGTTCCTGGGCCTCCATATCAGAAGCCTGAGATGTCGATATTAAACAAATCAGTATGACCTCTGGCTTGTTTATGTGTGTGGGTGAGTGAGTGGACACAAGTCCTCAGTCAGGCGTGTTATTTCAAAAAATGTATGCTCAGTCCTCAGATAACAAATATTGCATAAGATATTGCTGTGCAGGTAGAGAGCAGGACATGAAAAACAGCCATCGGTTCATCCAACTTTCAGATGCTCATGCGGATCATAGAGCAAATTAGCATCTCCAAAACTCCTAATTAATGATTCAGCAGGCCAGTCAAAGAAGTGAGCCCACATGAATGATTAAATATGTGCTAACCTAATTTAGGGCCTTATCCATAATGAATGAATTACACTGTTTAGTCATAGCAGTGACAGAATGGCAGAGCGGAGGAGAAGATTTAGACATCAGAGAATAGCGAGACTTGTGAAGTGACAAACATAAATTATTCTGCCTCAGATGTCTCGACCTCACCATTACTTGGACTGCAGTCGCTGTCAGGCTGCAACAACCTGGGAGAGTCAAGGTATTACCACGACCAATTAGACCAACGCTGTCACTGTGGAGTGAATAGAGCTGATTCATTTCAGGAGCCACTTTGTTCTTTGTATTAATCCATTGAGCTTTAACGTGTTGTCGTTTTTTACAGCTGAAATTGGGAGAGACGGTCATTTATTAGCAGGTGTCCGGGCTGGAGGAATCAGAGAGAGAGAGAGAGAGAGAGAGTTGGTGGATCATGTACTGCAGTAACACACAGAGAGAGTCAGCACTGTAATCTAGAGGTGAGGAGTAATATCAAAGGGAAGAGACGAGTGAAATCCAGGAGCTGCAGCCAACCAGTGCAAATCCTTGTGGAGGAGAAAATCTCAAAGTGACAGCTTTCAATTACAACAGTAAAGCATGTGTGTGTGTGTGTGTGTGTGTGTGTGTGTGTGTGTGTGTGTGTGTGTGTGTGTGTGCCACCTGTCAGCACTTCTGGGCTTCACTGACAGCTCGATGTCACAGCTTCTGAATCGAAATGTGCACACAAGGAAGTCCACCAACCCACACACACACACACACACACACACACGCACACACACACACACACACACACACACACACACACACACACACACACA
>JAOWBC010001255.1:23646313-23656464 GCA_028566105.1 Hypoplectrus providencianus | reverse complement strand
CACGTCGATACAGACAAGCATTCACGCTCTAATTCATCCTACGGAAATCTAGAATCAATTTAAATCAAACCTTAGCTGCATGTGTTTGAAAGCTTTTGTAAAGTCAAATAATAAGCTGTGAAATGTGATATGTGCTGTTTTTTAACACTTTACCAGAGCTGCCATACAATACACCACAACTGCTGTGTTGAACATGGTAATGATGTAAAATGTTACGTTTATACACCAAAATAAAATCAGTGAGTGGAAAAATAAGAGGGTGAGGCTTCAACAAGTCTACCTCTTCAAATACTGTGACTTCCAACAAAAAGGACACAAACAGCAGTCTGTGGTTACAGAGCAGGGCTTTACAGGTGGCTCACGCTGCTTTTTAGCATTACAATGCTTTGAAACTGGAAATTTTCAACAAAACAACAAAATTGGATTCATTTTTAAAACACAAACCATGATCCTTCTCCCACATTCATAAGAACAAGTTTTTTTTTTTCATTGTTACTAGACTAATGGTAAGGTTCAGGAACCAGAAGTACTGTTCTTAGTTTAACTTTGATCAAAGAAAAATACTGGGTTAAGATAAGACAAAGGAATTGGGTTAAAATCATTATTTGCATTCATAATGTCTGGATACAGTTACTGAGGTGATGTACACGTCACTGACTGTGACGTAGGACACATTACGCATAACTTTCGAATGAGACAAAATCATTCGTCACATTGCGACTCAATGCACGTGCAGACCCTGTGGTATATGTTGCTACAAATGGTATTACACGTGTAAGACGCCAAAATATGAATATGTTTCCCTTTAATGAAGGAAAAAAAAATTGCATTGTTGTCCCATATGTTTATAAGTTAGAAATAGCACTGGGTGTCCTGTTTCTGGCATTTTGTGTCCTTCACGGCCAATAAAACTGAATAAGCCGCCATAATGTGTATATGTGCCACTGCATATTTGTTTTTGATGTTGATGAAAAATGAATTATTCATATCCAAAGATATTAAAAGCTCTAATGAAAGGTTAACGATATTGTGCATGTATCAACAAGGTAAGCCAATAATAGATCTGTGTGGGAGAGGAATTGTAGCTATTATTTTTTTTATTTTATTTTTTTCACATTTTCAACACTTTCTCAGACTGCATGCATTGCTAAAGCAATTTCAGAAGCCAGCTGAGCTGAACCCAGCCTCTGTGCATCAAATTCACAACTTCTGCCACCCAACCTCCACTCGCCCTCTCCTTTTAACTCCTGCTTTTTAATATCACTTTCACTTTTGCTATCTTCACGAATCTTTTAGCGCAACCATCTCACTCACTCTGCCGCGCTCGCACACACAACCTCACTGTCTCATTTCCTCACACACCCAGCAATCTTTTCAAAATCACTTCCTTGATTCACATCTTTGCCCTCCCCATTTATGAGCACTTTATTGAGAAGCAGAGAGGTGGCAGAAAAACAGACATAATTGCCTAGGGTGGTAAGTTATTGGAAAATGGATGAATTGCTTTCTTCAGGGAAGAGCTGTGAGAGTGTCAGGAATAAAGAAGGCTCCTTAATAACACTGAAGGTCAGGTGCAGGGATGTTGGGGAGTGATTTCTTTATGCTGCAGCAGTATGGAGGATGAATAAACACACATAGCATTTTTCTCTCCCCCTTGCATACGCAATTTATCAGTGTGTGTTTTTGAGGGCAAGTGTGTTTGTGCGTGCGGAGCATGTTTGTTTGTGTGCGTGTTTGTGAAGAGGATTGGAGCCACTTATAGTGTTATTCTTTGCCAGCTGGGCTTGGCTGACTAAGGTTAGAGCAACTTTGATAGGGTCATTCAAGTTCATCTCCATGGCTACAATCAGATACCACGAGGTGGTTCAGTGAGGACGGGTATAGAAAACAAAAGAATATTGCAGTGAGAGATACACGTAGTCAGCCTAATAACAGCCTCACTCTACTGGCGCTTTATCATGTCTGTGTGCACGGTGTGTATTTTTGTCACTTTGTGACATTTTCAGTGTCTTATTTCCAACTATTTCAAACCCAGTTTTAGAGTTTGGGAAAGTGCATCGCATAGTAAAGGTGCAGGAAACTCTTTTTGAGGGCTGTGTCTTTTTCGAGGAGAGTCAGGTTGTTTACAAGGTTTCAGGTACTAGGGGAGTAATAATGAAGCGTCTCTTGTAGTCGATGCCACTTTTACATTTTTTGGTGGTGCCTGCAGCTACAAATGCAAACTGTTGTTCCCTCCAGTTGCGGTGTATTCTGCCGTGTTGCTGTACAACCATTTAGTAGCTGTAGGTAATTTTAAGCAACAGTCAGAGAAGCAAAAAAAAAAAAAAAAAAAAAAGTCAACATGCAAAAAACATTTAGAATAAAAACTCATTAGAGTAACCAGAAGGGCCCACTCAGAGTGCAGACCTCTACCAAGGCCACGCCATCCTGCAGTGCTAAAAAAGAGAGAAATAATTTGTGTATCTGCCCCATGATTCAGGTCTGCTCCAAATTTTAATGGGATTTTCAGTGGCCTTCATTGCTGCACCCTTCCACCAAGTTTAATGACACAAACAGAAAACCAACCAAAACATAATGCTCCCGAAGGAAGCAGAAAGTATATTTGTGAGAAGAGCTACAACCCTGATTCCAAAACTGTTCCAAAGTTATAAACTGAAAATTAAACAGAAACAGATTGATTCAATTGTTCCTTTGTGGCATATAATTGGTTGAAAACTATATAATGACAGTAACTTTAACCTCCTAAAGGCCACTTTTCGTTTAGCAGGTCAGGACAGGTAGAACCAAAAACATTTTTTTTTTTTTTTTAATTGATGTGGTTTGTCGGTTTATTAGCTAAATAATGAACAAGCAAAATTAAAGACAGAACTATGAAAGTGGTCTCACAATTATTTTTTTGGTCTAATTGACTTTTTGGGCTCTAAAACATTAATTTTCAATCCGATAAACCTTTCTGTTTCTAGAAACCTAACTACATTTGATAGATTCCAACTTCTTTCTTTTCGGGGTTGTATTTTAAAATGTAGTCTCAGCTTTCTTTAAAAAAAAAAAATAAATAAAAAAATAAATAAATGCAGTGATGAGCAGTAAAAACAGAAAGTCAAAAAGTAATATTGCAAGGGAAATACAGTTCTGTACATGGCTGCTACCTCTACAAGCAAACCACTACCCCACAGCCAGGATTAAATATTTGTCTCAGTCCAGCTGACTTAATGCTGCCATTGAATTGTTACACCAGTCAATACTAATCAATGTGTGAAAGCTAAATGTACATAAAAGACAATGAGAGCAAAACGATCTGTTTGCCGTAAAAGACTTCCATTTGGACTGTCAGCAAAATATATGGAGTGCATGCAAAAAAAAAAAATAATGAAATGATCTGAATTAGCTGCAGATGCATTAACCAGCTAAATGTTTTTCCTCATTTTCTATTAAACATATGCTTTCTCAATTCAGTTTGGTGAAAGCTGACTCATTATCTCCAGTTTGTGTGTGATTAATTTGTGCAGGTGTGAACTTTTTTATGACGCTGAACCAGAAGACCCAAACAGAGACCCTTAGAGAAAGTGGCCTGGCTGCAAACCGCAATCAGTTTCCAACCAAGATAAGTACAGTTGAAGTAAAAGCCAACTTGCTGATTGTTCTGGCTGTTGTTGTCCTGAAGTGTTTCGAACTGGCTTCCACTGTGGGGCTCACTGAATGCTGGAGCTAAGGCTGTTATGTGTTTGCTGAGGGAAAATGGAAAGTTTGAGGTATTTGTTTTTTTTCTTCGTGCCTAATAATCAAAGCTGTCCAGTCGAGATCAAATCACTGCCCACATGTGTGCTGGGGAAAGTGATGCAACATCCCAGCGTATAGGTCCTTTGTTGGGTTGCTGTCGCAGTTAGTTACTCCTTTTGCCGATGTGATTAGTAGCAAAGGTAATCTAGATTTTGGTTAATCTGCCAAGGCAAGTTACAGATCATAATCCATGCATTGCTCTGACTTTAACAGCAGTTCAGATGTTCAACAGTGACAATGTTCCCAGAAAAGAAAAAAGGTGTTGTTGTTTTTTTGTACCTCTAAAGACTGTTCTACATTTGCTTTTGACAATCAGTAATGACATCTTCCAACACCTGTCTCTGTGAACACCTTCCCTCGAACATCCTGAAAATTTCTGTGTGAAATTTACACGTTCTCTGCTTTTAAATCAGACACTCAGTTTCCCAACAGGAAACTATATGACTCACTAATAAGTCTCTTTGTGAAATCAATCACTCACCCAATGTGCTCCGTTTCTATTTATTGCATCTCTTTCATGTAGCCCATTAAATTAGTCAGTGTTGACAGATGGACGCCCGATGAAAATAGACGTAAAGGCAACTATCTGCACCTCCAGCAGACCAGGGACAGCCAGCGCAAAGCTGCCATTCTGTGGGTGGATTCCCTGTGACCAATCAGGAAGAAGCGCCCGGGAGCGCCAAGAGACTTGAGATGTTTGCTGAAGTTTTGGAAGCCAAAATGATGGAATCTTCTGCATTTTCTGTCTGTTTCTGTCATTTTCATTGGCATGTTTTCACCTCTCCTATTATGAAGTGCTGCAAATACTTCTGTCTCGCTCTACGGTAACTTTAGCCCTGAAAGTCATGGCGATCACCTGTCATTGGTATCTTGTTCAGATTTTGACGGATGACGCAGAGATGGGCAGCATTCCTTCCACCACTCAACCTGACACGAGGCATCGTTTCTCTCTCTGTTGCTGCTGCTCCACCTGTCAAAAACTAATCTCAGCTTGTTCGGTCGGGGTGAATAGAAGATTTTCAGCCGGACAGGTACTTTTGCATTTTGATACTGACAGTAGCGAGATGACACAAAATAAGAAGAGAGGGAGAGAGGACGGATTTGAAGCACGGATGTTGCAGTCGCATGATTGGCATCTTAAACCCCAAGGCCACCTGGATTCAGCTTAATATTCTTCTCTTCATGTGGCACCAATTCAAAATGCAAAATCTCCACTTTTTGCCAGGCAGTGAGGACAAGGAATTCAGCCAAATTGATTTTTTTCTTGATATATACCAAAACGTGTTTCAATTAAATTGAAATAGAACAGCTATGCTGAAAAAGCAGTGTAATTACATTAACGTCCAACACTGTTTATAGGTGTTGCCATTGCATTTCTGTCCGGCTGATGTAACACTGAATCACACCAGTAATGAGCTCAGCTTGGGGGCAAGTTGGGGTAGTATGTCGGGGATATAACAACAAGAAATAGTGAGGTAGAGAAGTGTGTGTGTGAGAAAGAGTGGGATTTCTATGGACTAAGCCTATGATAATTACAAGCCTCCCAGACAGCCCCTCAACCACGAACGCCAAGCAGCGCTTATGTTGTGTTGTTCTGAGAGTTCAGCGTTTTTATCTATATGCAGGCGACGCCTCGTGCCTTCACTGCCTGGTCCCCCCAGGGGATGCAAGACCTGACATTCACACATAGGATTCTGCAGCAACAGTGTACATCCATCTTCACAGTGAAAATGCTTGTACACGCGCACACGTTTCCCCAACAAAGTCTATAAGAGTTTCTCAGTGGGAAACTGGGACAAACTGTTCTGGCAGGGGAAAACGTCTGTGCTCAGAGAGCAAATCTAACTGTTTGGCAGCCAACGAAGCGAACGGGCGGGCAAGCATGTGCGCAGGAGTGACTCCACACACACAATCACACACACACACGTACGTATGTAAAATGGATGACATCTGGCTGGAGCAAGGTTCTCTCTCTGTGCTCATGTTTGTGCTATTACCCTGAGAAATGGAGGGAGAAGTGGCTAAATTTGGCATGGCTTCAACAACCAGAGGCGAACAAAATTTACGTCATGGAAGAATGTTTTTTTTTTCAGTTGCTCTGGTACATTTCTCAGATAAGAATTGAAACGAACTAACTGCATGGTCAACTTTATAAATATTTATTGCACATCATCAAAGCTGTTTCTTGTTATTTTGAACAAATTGCAAAATCTTTGGCAAACTCATTCAAAGAAAATTATGCACAATTGTCTGCTTTTGTCAATTTTTTTTATCCACTAATGTCATGTTTTTCCAAATGCATTACAGTTTTATAGCGCTGATGCATAGTCAAGCCCACTAAAACATGAAGGCATGAGTTCATTTTATAAATCAGTACATGCAACGTGGTTGAAGCAGTTGTCGCAATTCCATCTCATCTAAATGTCTCTGAAACTTTATTTTGTAAATGTATCAAAAATGGATGGTTTTGACAAGGTGCGGCTTGACTTTCACTATTGAAGGGGAATATGTGAAGCTTGAGGTTAACCAATGATCAACCAGCTATCTCAGCTCCATAGTCCACACTCCATATAGCAGCATATACAGTTCTGCCTAAGGGGTGTTTCTGTGTTTACATTAAAATTAATTTTATTGAATTTACTGCTATGCACCGCTGTAAAACAGCCCCGCACGTGTAGCTGTACTGCAATGCAATAACACATTCATTCCTTTTCCTTAACCGCTTATCTAAACTCGGCCCCGCAGGGCTGGAGCTGAGCAACGGTGCTATCCACGACGGCACCATACGGCTGAAAGTACTAACAAATGTGGATCCGTCCTATCTCTCGCAATCAATCTACAACATACAGCAATGTAAGAGAAAAAAACACAGCCTTGTGCTTTTTCAATCACTGTCATCAACCCTTTGCATCTGATTTGCACCAGGAACACTTAAAGGCTAAACTGTGTGCATATTAACTGACCTTAATGTTGACTTTTGAGGGTAAAATATGGATTTTGAACAAGTTATGGGCTGTTGTTTAAAGGTAACCCATTTTTTTGGCACTGTTTGTCAGAACTGTTTCATAAAATGCACTCGCTGTTATGCAAATTTTTCCGAAATGATTTGAGAAATGTACCACAGTGACTGAAAAAAACTGACATCTTACCTGAAGACAAATAGCAACCCAACGTATGGCAGATAAACGAGAAAAGGTGGAGGTGAAGAAGCAACGAGAAGAGCTGAAAATAGGATGTTCAGGAATAAAGGAGACACGACACGAGAGCAGAAAGAAATTAAGGTAGATGGGAAAAGCGAGCAGGGGAGAGAAGTAGGAGGAGGAGGAGGAGGAGGAGGAGGAGGAAAAAAACAGAATAGGAGCTGGGAAAGGGAAGAAAAGAGAAACACTGCAGATCCCAAAAAAAAAAAAAAAAAAACCTAAACATTTTTGATCTCATTTTCTCTCACTTTCATTCAATCTCTCTTTCTATTTCTCTCCCCCACTGCTGCTCTCATGGGAACTAAGTTTTGAGTTGCTTGAGCTGTTTTGAGGTGCTGCGAGTGTTTACCAGTTATTGCGTGTGTGTGTATCGGCGTGTGTGCATGTGTGTGGGCGGTAGTAAATTGAGCAGGTGTATAAGGAACAAAAGAGCAGGGAAGATCAGTGAGTCAACTTTTGCCATGCTGTGTGTGTTTGTGCACATTTGCCAGCGCACATGTGCATGTGACTGCGTGCGCGTGTGTGACAGGGAGAGTGTAATAAAACCGTCGACCTGGGGGATTTGTCAGGGAAACAACACACTGCGAGTCCCACTTGATGTGCAAGCGAACAAACACACTCATGCATGTACTCAAACATGCAAACACACACACAAGTGCGCAGCAGAACTGGATTATGTTGATTTTTATCAATTCCAGTAGGCACTCAGTGATGCAAATATGCTTCTGATTGTCTCTTGGTTTGAGCTGTAGAAGTGGCTCTTGACAAATAATTTCCAATGCTTTTTTGATTTTATTTGATTTTATTGTATTTTATTTTGTTGTTTTTTTAAAATATATATATAAAACCCCTCATTAACTGTCACTGTTGCTCCCTTAAACACACGGGACATGTTCTGCTCACACACCGTACAGGGACAGATGAATTACATAACATTATGCTATCTCAGTGTTCCTTTACTGAGCGGGGCACAATGTGTGTGTAGCAATATGCAAATCCTATTCAACTGCAATAACCTGAACATGAGTGAGTCAACAATATTATTCAGTAGGCTAGTGCTGTCCTGGAAAAACTTGAGCTCCAGGTAATAGCAGGCTGCAGCTTTGTCTACTTGAGGAAACACATGTTTTTAACAAAATGGCTTCAGATATATCAATACTTAAGCAGATATACAATTTGCCAAAGAAATAAATAAAATGTTATTTGCTTTTTTTCCCGTTTGATCCCTTTATTTCAAAACTATAATGAGGTGCAGCGTGGGTGCTGCTTTCTCTTTCTCTCTCCATCACTTACTCTGCCTCCCTCTACTCCCACTACTTTTTTTTTTTTTTTTTTTTTTTATCAAACACACCCCAGTCCGATTAAACTGCCTCCACGTTCCACAGGGGTCCTCACAGAGGTAGCTTTTTGAAATATGTTGGTTCTTAGTGGGTTTGTAATGAGTTGCCTTTAAAGGTCCAGCATGCAACATTTGCAACATTAAACTTTAACTTAAATATTTAAGATATATGCAGTTTCTGTATATAGTCTGTAACTGATCAGTGTGCCATATTGTGCATACAGATTGCAGATTAACTCTAATTGTTATGTGCTTCCTCGTTGCTTTATTACATTTTATTACACTCCAAACAATCATTGAAATATGACTGTTGTTGCAAGAAGAAGTATTGCAGAAGTACAGCAACTCTGCCCTTGTGTTTGGTGAATATTTGCATGTTAATGTTAAGATTTTATTTTGTTCTTTTTCAAATAACTTTGGGAAAAACTTTGGAAAAAAGATTTTTTTAAATATTTTTTTTGTTGAGCTGAAGAGATTTATTTTTAAGTCTCATTGGTTGTTCAGGAAAGATTTATCACCTGCCTGTATTTTTTTTTATTAGTCACTTCACCTTGTGTGCTTGCTGCTTTTAACTCCGCTGGGATTCGATCCATGTTCACCATGTTCTTCTGAGATTCTGGAGGCGGTGTACTTCACCGCAAGATTATCCTCAGCAGTGATGAGCGCACAAAACCAGAGCAAGAAAAAAAAAAAGAAGAAAAAAGAGCAGGCTGAAGGAATCCAGGAAAATGTATCTTACGGTAATACATTTACACATTCACTACACATATTTTCCTCACAGGCCAGAGTTAGGTTCAGACCAGGGCCGCGTCTCATTGAGGATACTTT
This sequence comes from Hypoplectrus providencianus, assembly GCA_028566105.1. Lineage (NCBI taxonomy): Eukaryota > Metazoa > Chordata > Actinopteri > Perciformes > Serranidae > Hypoplectrus > Hypoplectrus providencianus. Next base: position 23,647,317 of record JAOWBC010001255.1, on the reverse strand, counting down.
CATTCGGACTCTTCCATGTCATACATTATGTACACTATGAACTTACTGTTGTAGTTACTTTGGCCTACTTTTTTTTAAACAGTTTATTATATTATATTTTCTTATAAATTACCTGGGGTACATACTGGTGTAACAGCGTACTGGCAGTCATCCAGATGCAGAACTTGAAGAAATCGATGAAACTTGCTGAGCTGTGTGCAATTTCTGATGGCATTATAAATCCTCACCTGACGGCTTTTGGTTTTCCCGACGTATCTAGGACTTTTTAACAGGTACAAATAGTGGTTATTTTGGATGATGACCTTAAGTGATGGCAGCACTGTTTAAAGTGGGGCGTCTTGCGCAAGTCATGTAAATAAAAACAAATATGGTCCTGCAGTCACACTCATATTGTAACAGGAATGAGGCTGTGAAAGATGATATAAAAGACTTATTCAAACTGGTTTACAAAAAACTCTGAATTGCAGCAACCTTGAAACGTAATTAAGAGATTACAGCTATAACAGAGCAATACTTAGTGTAAAAAACCCCCCACAGCTATAAGTTAAATTTTTACAGTTCACTATTGTTTTACACATGCTTTAATAAGTCGGTGATCACTTCCTTTTGCAGTGACCATTGAAGGGGACCATTATCCAGCAGCACATAATCTGCTTTTTGGACAGTAATGAGTACACCATCCGGGGCACTCACAGTGCATTGCATTTGTCAAACTTTTGCACTCGGAATAACAAGGGCATGTACAAATGTACACACACACACATAAGTAATATGTTTAATTTGGTTTAGCCCAGCTATAATATTCCACTTTGTTTTTGTTATACAGGCGGGAAAATGCAGACTTTTTGTTATTGTTTTCTTCTAGATGATTATCTGACCACAAGCGCTTGAGTGTCTTAATAAAATAATGAGAACTAGTTTTTATTTACATTTCTTTGTTTTCACAATTGAACAATAAACATAGTAAAACTGACCCAAAAACATCATTCCATGAGAATTGTGTA
>JAOWBC010001255.1:23631842-23646213 GCA_028566105.1 Hypoplectrus providencianus | reverse complement strand
GTAATAGTTAATAAAGTAAGTATACATATGTATGTTTAAATATGTATATTTATTAAGATATATTCATAGCGTTGCTAGTTATTGCAATGAGATCAACAATGCCAGTGAAGCAGCACATTCAATATTTAACTTCCTGTTGGTTGTTGTGTTCTCTGTTCAAATCTACGTTGCACTGGTCACAGGATAACAAAACTTTTCTTGCTAAGGATAAAGAAAAATGTCATATCAAGAGAAAATGTCATTATGGGTGTAAGGTTCTCATGTGACAGATGGGATGTGGGTGTCAATATCTCAGCCTGTGCCGGTTCCTTTATGTATGCATGTTATGTAGGCGTTCAGGCCTTCTTACCTGCAATCTCTCCCCGTCTCTCTCTCTCTCTCTCTGTATGTTCTTTGTGTCTTCCTCTTTAAGTATGCAGTAAATTTATGTGGTGTAGTACAGACAACTCCGGGTAAGACGGAGAGTGTGGTTCTACGTGGGAGTTTAAGAGGGATGGAGAGAAAAGATGGAGCAAGAGAGAAAAGAGAGGTAGAGTGAGAAATAAAGGTCGAGAAGCTGTGTGTGTGTGTGTGTGTGTGTGTGTGTGTGTGCACATGTGTGTCCTCCTTACACAGGGACATTGTGCATGCAGCATTTTACACCTTTAAATATAGATATTTACAGCATAGGTAGTGTGCTAAGAGTGCAATCATCCTTCCATTATTTGTAAGTACTTAACCTACTCAGTGTTGCAGGGGGCTGGTTCCAGCTGACACTGGGTGAGAGGCAGTGTACACCCTGGACAGGTTGCACTAACAAGAGACAAACAACCACTCATGATCGAATTCACACGTGCAGACAAACAGTCACCAATTAACCTAACCTGCATGTCATGGGATTCCTCCTGCAGAAACACACCAATGCAACACTGTTAACTCCATGAACAGTTCCTGCTACTGATTAAGATTGACAAGGACGTAGTGTGGACCCAAATGTAGCACAACAGCCAGCAGGAGTGATTGGAGACAGTGTTTTATCTTGGCAGCAACAACATATACAGCAGGTTTGAGTCTGCAAAATCCAAAATAACCAAACAGATAATAGTCTCACAGTTTGGAGTGGGCCCAGAAACCCAGACGAGGGGAGCCAGCAGGAGCCTGACGCGGAATCCAAAAACAAGCAGAACAATAAACATTGAGGAACGCACGCAGAAATATCGAAACAGGTAACTCCCACACAGCCAGAGGATCAGGCAGACAGATACCAGAAGGAGCGAAGGCAAAAGTCTTGATGGGGACAGAGGGCTTAGGCGATTACAAGGGTTCCAGCAGGGAAGGTCTGTCAGATGCAGGCAGGGTCGGCAACCGGAAGTAGGTCCAAAGAAAAGCTCTGGAAAGCCAGGCATGGATGCTTTGAACAGTCTGGCAGACGTGCATATAAGTCACGCATTTTATAGGAGCTTGGTTTGTGATCTGAGGCAGCTGGGTGAGTAGGTGAAGGGAGCTTGGCTGAGGAGGTGGGAGTGGCTACCAGGTTGAGTAGGAAATTACTGGAAAAAGGAGAACCGCAGGAATGAGCAGGAGAGTGTGGAGCTGAAATGTGACAGTGATAAATAGGACAGCAATTCTTAGCTTGAGTTGATTACAATATGAAAACATAGTTATGATTTTAGATTCAATTTCTGTCAATAGAACCCCTAGACTGGCAAATGTTAGATGGCAGGGCCCAAGAAATCTGGCAAGATGGTTGAAGTTAAGACTTGACGTTGAATGATTAATGTTAGGATAGTGAGTCTAGGGTCACTATCCAGACATGACCCTTGAATATTACACTGATGACCTTAAAAGTGTGTGAGAGGGAAGCAAGAAGTCAGCAGATAAGGCTCTAAAGTGCATAATCTCATCTAGCTCAGCTGAAGGACTCCTATTGGCATTCTCTCTGGGCTAAGAAATGAATTTACTTTTAATGGCGTATGCATCCAGTTAGCAACATACATACTATTTTAGAATTGGGTATTTGCCATATTATAACTGATTGGTTTGGTTTTTGTTAAAGGTGAATCAAAACGTCACCCATCTCTGCAATTACCGTTGACAACCACAGATGGCACTAGTGAATCTCAGTTCATCCATTCTCTCTCTCTATATATAGAAGTTTCATGTTATTTACTTAAGATGCACATGTGCCCACTGGGCTCCATGGTGTCTGTAGGCGTGACTCTTTCAGGCCCGAGGTGTTGTTTAGTATGTGTTGGTGGACTCTCTAACTTAAAGTGTGATATAAAATGAATATGTGGGTGGACAACAGTGTTAGGTGTTGGCAAAAGTCTCAATTCAAATGCCTTTTGCATTGTATTGGCCACCTGGACTGTTAACCCACTCATGCTATATGTTGCAGTGAGCTATAAGCTTGCTCTGATGGAGGTGGCTGCACTCTCACATCTGCTTGGCTACAGACTGGAAACAGGTATGTCCAACTAAGTTTGCTGTAAAATCTGCTCAAGACTTTTCAAATTAAAGCTCAGACAACTTTTAAACAAGATATATAGGATATACACTGCAGACTTTTCAATTCTCACTGCCCATGATTCATTATAAATGTTTCTGACAGACATTTGCATTGCACAAGAATGCCAGTCTGATTAAGTGGTCGGAACAGACCAGTGATTTCAGAAAATATCACTTCAGGCTTGTGGCACCAGCGACAAATGAAGCTTGCCAATTTCAGCTTGGCAAGACTTTGACAGCAGGCTCAGCCGTCCAAGGTCATACAATTAAAGTGGATATAGCAAAATATAAAGTAGAACATTTCAATATGGTGGGTTGAGATCAGAGAATGCAGGGTAAATGCAGAAAACATGATGCCAGGGAGATAAAAACAATGCAGGTAAAAATAAGATAAAAGATAAATGCAATACATGTGTTTGGATTGGTAAAAATTAATTTTCAGATAAGGAGGTAGCAAGTTGAAGCCAGCTGACAAGTGGCCAGATGGACACTAGAGTATCAGTTTGGATTGACACTTCTGGCTAGAAGCAACAGCCAAACTCATCACAGTTTCCAAACACTGAATGGATTCACAAATGACTTTCCAGAGACGTTGTGTTTAAGTTAATGCTAACCTTAAATTTACAATTAAATTGTTGTTGGTGGCCTTGCCAACATCAGCAACTTCACAGCTTCTTCATCCCTCACCAGCAGCTTGTCTATTTTGGGTTGTGTCCCAAATCAGTCCCTTTTGCTCCTATAGCCTGCTGTATTTACTTTCCACATTAGGAAGTGCATTTGGCATGGACAACTAATAATTGTCTATTCTGCCTGCCAGAGAGCAAGTGCAGAGGTACAGATAGAAAAGAGCAGAAGGATCATTTACAGTTTAAGGAGCTCTGTTATTTACTTATTTCTAATGTAATGCTATACCTGATCTAAGCAGTTTTCTCTATCAGTCACACTCAGGCTTATATACCCTATCAAATAATGACAAGTCAGAAACTTCACAGGTATATTTCAGAGAAAAAAAAAATCCACACACCTGAAACTCCTATGACCCTATGAAGAAATAGAAATCCAGTTTCATGCGTGCCATTTCTAGTCTTTTTTTTTTTTTTTTTTTTTTTATAAATCCAGAACACTTGAAAACTTCTTTGGTTGCATTAACAATGAAATAGCTCTTTGGGGGTCCAGTCTGAGAAACCTTTTTAATATTCATAGGGAATTTAGAGCCATTTAAGCCAATCCGCAGCTTCTCATTACGTCAATTTGTTAGGTCACCTGCTCTCTGTAATTCAGAGAGCAGTTTTGAGTTTTAATGCCTTGTTCCAATCTCTTTTCCCTCTATGGATTCATTAGAAGTAAAATGTGCAGTTTGGGAGCTCATGTGCGAAGAAGGGGTAAAGATGAGGAGGGAGAACATGAGGGAGAGAGTTTGATAAAGCAAAAAATAGGAGATGTGGGATTAAAAGAAGAGATGGGATAAAAAGAAAAAAAAAAGGGAGGCGGTGCAGAGGTTTGAGTGGATGGAAGATGAGAGAAATGGGCTGGAGAACGAAGGGTTTATCTGCACGTCTCCCACCAGCAGTGAGCAGATGTTGGACCCACAGGCCTCCACCAGCATGCAGCCCCTAAAGCTGGCACTGAAGCAGACACACCAAATACACATATATGTGCTCTTATATGGGCATCCGCAGCAGAGCAGGGAACCACTTATTGTAAACGAGGTCAAGGAGCTGAGTCGCAGTGAAGTGATGACAGCGGCGTGAAATACATTAAACAGTTTCATTCATTGTTGGCTATGGGTTAAAGGTGCAATAGTTATTTTGTCAGCAAGAACCACTAATTTTTTATGACTTTGTTTTCATGCCCTGGCCTTCATAGGAGTGAATATGAATTTGAATTATGATGAAACCAAGGTTCACGCTGACATTCTGCATTAATTACAAAGCAAAATGAGTTAATGTTTTCCAAATATAATCCATGACAAACTGTAAAACAATCAGTTTCCTATAAAATCCAATCCCAGGGGACACAATGAGGTTCTCATCCCTCCTGTTGATGATCTCATTTGCTAATGGCCTGTCTCAGAATCAATCACATATTGATGGAAAAAAATGCTACATGAAGCTTTAATAAAATTATTTTACACATTCAGCAAGGCAGCAACTTCAGCCTCTACCTTAATAATATCCATCCAAAAGTTGCCACACACACACAAACAAACAAACAGACACATGCACACACACACACGAATGCCAGCAGGGGCACTGGGTCGATGAACATGTGGCAGAAGATGAGAGACCACAAAGGTGTATGATAAATATTTGAAGCTTAGCACAGCAGATCTGTAAGCCATCAATCAATCTGTAGACTCCATGGTGGTACCTTGTATTTGTGAGGCTCTTTGAGTGTGTGTGTGTGTGTGTGTGTGTGTGTGTGTGTGTGTACATTTGTACTTATGAGATCCAGAAACAGTTTACAAATGTGTGTTTTGGTGTCTTTGTGTGAGATATGTGTGAATCTTGACAGTGTGCCATTCACTGACAGCAAATTTAGTGTCAATATAAGAGTCTTTATTTCTAAGGGGCACAGCTGTGAGGTTGTGCAGTCTTTGAGCCCTTACACTGGTCGAGTGATCCTTATGTGAAAAGGCCATTTTGTGGAACTGCAGGTATTCACACAAGACTCAACAATGTCATCGGGTCAAAAGGTCACACAGCTCGATCTCTGACCTTTTCTGTAAGTTCTTCCTTTACAGCTATTGTCTACCAGTTCAATATCAGTCAAGACACAAGTGGTAGAGGTGATTACTTTCAGGGAACAGTGGCTTCATTGTGTGCACCACTTCAGTGCGGCTGGTTTTAGATGTATTGATGTTATGTATCACCATTTGAACGTCCAACCAGGTTAATTTGTCCATGTTTGCAGACCCTGGCAGGGCTTCCCACTCTGCTTTCTAAGAGCACAGGAGAAGCCTCCCCAGAAAAAATCAATTGAACATGCAGAAAATGGAAGAAACCATAGGGAAGGCAAATCAAGGAAAGATTCCCTCCTTGGGAAACATTAAAAGCAATAGGTATAACAAGACTAATGCGGGGTTTCCAATGTGTGGTACCGATCCGATAAACTAAACATGAATTGTTTTTCATTTCATTTTTCATCATACTGCACAGTGTTGCACTCTCAGCTGATATCATTCACTATTTGTAGCTTGTGGGAGTTTGTGCAGGATGTAGTGTGTTGCGCTGATGACATTTTTCTTTGAGCAATCAGTTGTCTGCACTCGAACTCCACCGTAGCCCTCTGAAGGCACCAGGCAGACCCAAGTTGGTCTCTTGTCCCGAAATATTCACTTTATTGTTCCACCTCAAATCCACATAACAGCTTTCCTTGACTCTTGACCCCCCGCAAAAATTAAAGCATTATAATGTGTACCAAATAAAATATTTTTTTAAGAAAAGAAAGAAAAGTAAAGAAAAAAAAATGTGTCACAATAACATGGCAACAGTTACATCGAACCTTCGAGTATTCTTCTATTAGTCACGAAAAAAATCTTGACTTAGGTGCTACTAAAAAAAAGAAGAAAAAGAAAAAAGAAAAAAAAACTGGAAGAAGGTTGTACATACAACTTTGAAGTAAAAGAACAAATTGACAGCCTTACAATGCAGTGGAAAAAAAACAGCATGTGAGTTTACAGTCATGCTAGCAGCTCTGTGAGCGCTCTATTAGCACAAGCTAATAGCAACAAAGCTAACATGCGGATGTTTAGCAGGTATAATATTTACCATGTTGTTCAGTTTATTATCATGCCAACATTTGTGTATAAGCATTAATAAGGAAGCTGAGGCTAGGTACAAAATTGGTTTAGCCTATCTGTTTTTGTGTTTTTATTATTTTGTTAATCTGGTGATTCATTCAAAATCCTTAACCACTATTGCTGGGGTTAAGGAGCACACTCTCATTTCTACCTATGGGCAGATAAGACTCATGGACACAGAGGGGCAGTGCTAACCACTACACCACTGTTTAGCCTCACGGTTTGTTGAGCCATTTTTCTTATCTGATATTTTCAACATATTTCAGTCTGAAACCTGCCTTCTGCCAGGCTGTTGGTGGTGGTGGAAGACAAGTGATCAGGGCCAGGAGGATAATCCTCTGGGGACCATAAATGTCTTTACAAAATGTGATGGCAACCCATCAGACATTTGTGAGATAGATAGATATTGACTGACAAGTCCCTCCATAGAGGCACACTGATAGTGTGGCTAAAAAGGGAACAAACCTCAGGGGAGGCAATTAAAAGAGAGACTTCCCCTGTCAGACAGCCATATGAACCATAGGTAGTTAAAAGGCAATTAGAAAGAAATTTACATAAAGCCTTGGCAGCATAAAAAGGACAATGAGACATCACAGAAGCAGCGTGCATGTTCATATATGATATCAGGATATGACACAGATATGACAATGAAGATATTCGTTAAAAAGACACCAGGCATGTTATGTTTCTTCATAGGTTAATTTACCTCTCATTTCAACATCTGTTGAACATATAAACAGTTCACCTGTTTCCTCCTCGTTGTTATTCAGCCCATGATGCAACAGAATGACTATTGGTATTCAGCCCAGCAGTCTGAATTCAGTGTATTGATACTCTGCCCAGCAGTCTGCTGCCCCTGACCTGATGAGCTGAGACGGCTGTCTGTCCAGATGAGAGCTGGGATCCTTTGGGTTGGATTTGTTCTGATGACGGTGCAATCCCCAGATTGTCATCTTGTGCCAGGCCCTATGATTGGGCCATGGATGAGGGGCTGTTTGTGCCAGAATGTGTGTGTGAGTGTGTGTGCGTGTGTGTCCTCCTGTGTGCCTGTGTGAGCTTGTATGACCTGAAAGTAAAAACTTTGACCCTCATATTTCCCCTGCTGTTTCTTTTTGTTACTTTTTCCTGTTTGGATTTTAACTGTGGAACAGAACAGGACAAAATGGACCAGTATGGAATAGAATGGAATAGAACAGAATACATTGGAATAGAGTAGTATGCTATGGAATAGATCAGAATTTAATAGAATATAGAATAAAACAGAATTTATTGTAATGGGATAGAATGGAACATAACAGACTGAAATATAATAGAATAGAATCAAGTAGATTGAAATAAATTAAATTGAAATAGAATTGAATGGAATAGGACAGAACCGACCAGAATAGAATAGAACAGAATGGAATGGTATAGAAAAGTTTGGAATGGAATAGAATGAAACAGAATAGATTGGAGTAGAAGAGAATTGGTTGAAATGGTTGAAATAGTTTAGAATAGAATAGATTGGAACAGAATTTAATGGAATAGAACAGAATGGAATGGCATGGAATAGATTGGAATAAAATAGAACAGAATAGAGTGATATGGAATAGATTGGAATGGTATGGTCTGGAATAGACTGGAATATATTAGATTGTAATAGAATAGAATAGAACAGATTGGAATTGTATGGAATAGACTGGAATAGAATAGAAAGGAACTGAAAAGAACAGAAAGGAATGGTGTGGTGTGGAATAAATTGGAATACAATAAAGAGAAATAAAACAGAAAAGAATAGATTGGAATAGAACGACCTGGAATCACATTAATGATGGAAGGATAGATCTGAGGGACAGTTTTTGTTTTTTGTTTTGTTTTTTATTCTCAATTTTAAAGGCACTCAAGGGGACATACTGTTTTCTTCACTGGAGGGCACTGTATCACATCTTCTCAATTTATGGAAACCCATTTGTGAACTGCATCATGTTATCTGCACTGCAAGGGTAGACTACAGGAAACTTTATCACTTTTTTTTTTTCCTGGAAAGGCCCCCTGAAGGGCACAGGATCCCAGATGCTTCCTATATGGTACTTTTGCTGCATGTTTTCCAACAGGGGGCCACTAAGGGAGCACTCAGCCCACCACTCTCCATGAGTCCACTATTCAGCTAATAATTATACATTTGATTTCGGATAAGAAATTGGTTTTAAATGATCTTTTTACATGAATAAGGAAACAATGGAGCTATAAAAAAAACACACACAACAAAGGCTGGAGGGGGAAGAAGTAATGAGTAAATAACAAAAACAGATAATCACCTATTCATGCGAAATCCGAAGTTTAATATAACCGCCGCATGCGCCATTATTACATATACAGATTAAGCTAAGTTAATTAAAAGTAAATCATTTAATTCTTCATTATTTTAGTGGCTTAGCTCATGCTAGATTAATGACTTTCATATCAACAATATACAAATTCAAATCCAGTTAATGTCGTTTTTGTGTACTTCCTGAATGTAAGCTTCTGTAAGCTTGGAATAATAATAAAGATAAAATCTTTGGAACTGACACAGGCGCAGCAGTAAGCTGACAAACCAATCTGCATACCTTGAGGCCTGCAGCCGGAGCTTTTCATTCGGAAATTTCCACCAATAATACTCTCTTCTTAATCCGAATTCTCTTCTATTTCTGTCAATTCTTCCGCCAGCACAGCTTGTTTTATCTTCTTGTTATCGACTTGAGGTTTGGAGTCCTGAACAATTTTCAGATGAAACTTCAAGAGAACAAGTAAGTTTGTCTCTGAGTTCCACACAAGTTGCCTTCTTTCAGCATTGTTGTTAAATAAATCAACCACTGTTATGCTGCCTGTCCTTGCGAGTCCCCTCTCAGTCAAACAGCCAAGAGATCAAAACTCCTTCACACTGTCCCTCGACATACAGCGGTAGCATCTGTACAAAGCGATCCTCAATCAAAAGGTTGAGATACCCTTGTAGATCTGAGGGTTAGGAGTGCGTGTGTGTGTGTGTGTGTGTGCGTAAGCGTGCGTGCACCAGGACGAGGGGTAATTGAAGCGCTTCATCCCTGAGTTGTGATAAGGGGACTAATTGTGCATGTGGTTGCCGTGGAAACCTTTGTTTGAACATAACAGTACAAGGATCTTCCATTCCTCCACACAACACACATATATGCTCTCTCTCCCACTCTGTCATACGAGAGCATACTTCTTGCATCAGTGATTTGAAAAAGAGGCAGGAGATACATAATGAAGAGTCCTTGGATGCTACAGCAAACAGCCATCTTTTTAATCCTTTTCCTGCCTGTGAGGGTTGAATATCTACCAACTCATAGTAGTGTCAGGGTTTGAGTTGGGCCAGATCTCAGGAGGGGGTTGAACAAGTGCAAAAAAAAGGCGTCGGTTCATCAAAACACACACAAATACCAATGCAGAGACGTACATAATATAACCCGCATACACACACTTATCTTCCCAGGTGACCGGCATTCATGCTGAGAGCGTGTTGGTAAATTGTTAATATTGTGAGGTGCATTGCGGCTTATACATTTGAATGGTTCTTAAATTACATTTTAAATTTAGATGAGCTGTTTCAGTTAGCTGACAAATGTGTTGTCCTGTTCGCTGAGGGAGGGAGGGCTCGGGGCATCTCGTTCCTACAGAGGCAGTTCAGGAAGGACCAAACAGCCAATCAAAATGCACAACACTTCATTTTTGCACACTGCACCCATGCCAAGGCTTGATAATCAGGCACCCTTTTTGTGAGAGATGCAATGAGTGTGTGTGTGTGTGTGTTTGTGCTCATATGCCTGTGTAATGTTAAGTTTTTGGGCTGTGGAAATTAATTAACAGTCTTTCAATCAGGCACATCCATTATAGCAGGTAATCATGCTAGCAGAAATATAATCAAATTGAATGTTTGATGATGCTTCTGCAATTTCTTCGGTAAACTCTTAACATTTGCACAGCCCCTTCTCACACACAATACCTATTGGTTATTGTCAATAGTCTACTGTACCAACCCGGCTCACCTGCTGACTCTATGCAAATATCTATGATCTATGCAAATAATGCAGGTACATGCAGGATGGAGATATGAGCCGGTAAATGTTTGCACCCAGAATTCAACCCACATACTCCACCAGCAGTGCACCCAAAGCCAAACACTTTGTTTTCAGGATTTTTGTGTAGGTGCTCAGTATTCTTGCATTCACTTTAGAGATTTATGTGAGCTATAGTTAGCTCACATAAATCTCCTGAAACCTGACTGGAGTTGGAGATTCAGAGCCATGGTGCTGCATATATATATCTAAAAAAGAGCTGTCTTCACATTCCATGTAAAAATAGAAAAGAAAAAGAAAAAGAAAAAAAAAGAAACAAAACAAATCCATGCAACATCTTAATATATTTTTAAAAATCTTTTTGGGGATATGTTCAATCTAAGTACAAAGCATTTTTCATAACTTTACACCTCCCTCCCCCAAAGTAATAATAATAAAAAGGATAACCTTGAAAATGTGGACCACTCAGCCTCGCACTTGAACCTTCACGTCATTACAATACATGGAGAGTGGACGAGGTTACAGGCCAGCTAGAACAGCATCCGTGAAAGTCGAGAAAGACTGACAAAAGAAATAAGTCTCACTGGTCAAATTTATCTCACAAGGTGTCTCTCCGAGCCACGATGTACTGTAGCCATAGCAACTGGCGCCCAGCATCTCCTGAAGGGAATGCGAAAAGGATCCATGATTCATATCCAAACAACAACAGCCTGAGAATCCAAATATACTGAGGTAAACTGCCACCCCCAGACAGTCAAGCTGACAGCTGTGAGGAGGAGGGGCCAAGCAGAAAACAAATAAACAAAAACAATCACAGTCATCCTCTGGCCGCTTCATCCTCGCCGCATCACTTGTGGTCATTGTTTTCTGTTTGCCTCTTGTGATCTCAGCCATGTTGACTCGTACTGACAAACTGCATGATGGTACGAAGTAATAACTTTGTCATGCCAGCAAGACGATATAAAGGAAGACTGGCAGCTTTGCTAGTGAGTCAGCTCCTGTGGATAAACACCCAGACTCAGATGTTCTCCAAATTCACCAGCTGAGGAAATGGTGAAATAAAAAAGATCTGATAAGTTTCATACCAGACAGAGACAATTGTATTTACAGCAATCAAGAAGAACAACTGTCAGCAAAATTCAACGTTTTTGTACAAAAGGAATGCAAATGCAACATGCAATTATAGCTGTTTCACCTTCAGGCTTGCAGCAGTGCAGCGTTCTATAATTTACTGCAAAAACCCTCCAGAAAAAAACAGTTTACAGCATTCACACATCACATTCACTGCCAATGCAAACATAATAAGTAAGCCAGAATTATTTGTGAACCGTATTTAGTACAGAGCCGAGAATACTGTTTCTGAATCCTAATAATAAATAAGAAGAGATTGGGATCTCTTCATTACCAAAAGTCCCCCCGTTCTTGCGCTCACATTGCAATCCAGGCAGCTTTGCCACATTTTGCCTGCTCAAGTAAGCGACAGCAATCAAGGCCCTGCCTGCTGGGCCCACTATAAGGCAGCTGTGCCTCATTACCAATCAGAAGAAAAAGGGAGACAGGGCCCCTGGGAGACAACAGTTTGGACTGCGGTGCAACAGTATGTGGAGATGAAGCGAATCGGATGCTCTTCCTCTTTCCTGTTTGTGCGCCATTCACACCTCACTGGTTTCATTGCTCTGCTGTTAGGTCTGCTTATGCCTAGCTTTTTATTTATATACCTTTGTTCACATTACTGTTCTGCATGTTCGACAGTATAGGGGTGATTATTCCCTGGAGAAAGTAATATGTTACACTTCTCACCACATTACTTTTGCTTGTGTAACTTCTAGTTAACAATATAGCTTTAAATCTTACATATGCCCACATATCAGATTAGATAATGACATCTGAACTGCATTTAATGGGCTAAACACACTCTAACAAACTCATTTGAGACTTGGAATCAACAGACCATGGCTTCATAGCAGACTTGTCTAGATTATTTGACCTGGTCATTACTTAAGTACAAGCAATAGCTCATGAAAAGACATTTCTTCTTCTTTACCTGATCCTCCTCAGAGTCAAGGTCAAGGTCAAACTCAGTCATATAAGGCTTTAAAAGCATCACAGCTGACCTAAGTGCTGCACTGTCTATCTCAGGCAGCTTGTTTGGAAGAAACCGAGGTGGAATACTTCACATCTCTATACAGCATTTGTTGTGGTCATGCAAGCAGCATATTTCTAACAACAACAACAAAAATAAGGGAAGATATTCTAATTTTAAATAAATGTAACAAGTAAGAAAATTATTAATAAACAATACAAATAAATGAATAAGAAATTAAGTCTCAATGGTTATAATAATGCATATTTCATAGATTGTTGGCTATATCTTTTGCTGCTCACTTCTTTTCCCATCACTAATGTTGCCTAGAGAATCGAAAAATGTATCATCACAGTAAGAAGTAAGCTCTTTCTGCTCTGTTGCAGAAATACCCTACATCATAGTTAGTTTAAAAATACATATGAAAACAAAGTACAGAGTCTTATTTCTGCTGTACCTAACGTAAAGAACATGCTGGAAACCACAGCATGAAGGTTCACATGAAGGCTCCTAGGGGTTGTTTCAAAATGTAATACATTCAAAACCTTGACAGGCTAATTATCACATTTTAAATCACTTTTTTAAATGAATGATTATGAACATTTAATTAGTCATGTCAAATGCTTCTGACATTCCTTTTATGTCTTATCTTTGGTTTTTTAGCCCCTAGCTTATGGATTTATATTTCATAGCAGTCTATGTGTCTTGGATGTTTATTTGGTGTGTCCACCTTTGAATCTGAAGTAAAAAAACCAAACAAAACAAAACAATAAACTAGCTTATTACCTCCACCAAGGGGGGTTTCTCATTAGCCTGGCTTGAAATGACTCACAGGGTGGAAAGGCAAAGAATGAATAATGATAATAATGATACATTTTATTTGAATAGCGCCTTTCAAAGCTCTCAAGGTCACTTTACAGATAAAAACTGATAAAAAAAATAAAATAAAAAAAATAAAAAAAAAACATTTTCACAAATTCTTCACATAGTTAACGTTGCAGGATGGTGAATTTGTGCTGCATGTATGTGGTGTTGGAGAATCTGACAAGTTGGTTCCCGACCAAAAGTCTTCACACAAACGCCTCCTCATGTCAGAACACTATATGTACAAGACAGGGCTTTCACTGGCTGAGGTGTGCTCGCTTAAAGTCCTTCTAGCTTCACTATTTATATTTGTGTATGTATTTTAAACTGAACTAAGTACACCACAACAATTCAAAGCAAAGTAACCGTTGTTATTCCATGCAGAAGTACTCCAATTATCAAACACTGATTTGGCTTTCAAAGGTGTCCAAATTAAGAAAGTGAAAGATAAAGAAAAATGGGGTTAGAGCAAAAGTGGAGGTTATCTTCCTAACAATATTAGGTCCCTGTGCATGCAATTTGTCTGCCCTACAATAGGCAGACAGAAATATATTCCCTTTTCCTCCTTCTCTCATTTTTTCCCTGTCCACTGGAAAAATTCACTCCAGTTATAATGAATTAACTTTTGACCAGACCTCACATTCATGTAATCCGCCACAATCCTTGTTACAGTCTAGTAATACGTGCAATTACCTAGTATTGGTGTTTAAATCATACTAATTATGTGTAATTTAATTTTATTATACTGGTGCTAGAGTTCAAGAGCAAGGTGGAAGAGGTGCAGCACACCCAGACACACTGGTTCCATTTTATTATCCAGTAGAAATGGTGAAGCTGTGAGAGGAAATGCTGCCTTGGCTTCTTTTATCTCTGAATCAGAGAGGTCTCTGTAGCTACTCAGATCATTGTTTATATAGATAGATAGAGCAGAGGAAATTTAACATGGTCATACAGTCACAATATGCTTCCACTGCAGTGTCACCTGCTGCTTATTCAGGGTGTATATGTTAAATAAATGGAAGTAGTTCTTTGCACAGATGTGTTTAGGATAAGGTGGTTTGGTAGTGATAGCACACAGTC
>JAOWBC010001255.1:23589509-23604769 GCA_028566105.1 Hypoplectrus providencianus | reverse complement strand
TAAACATAATATATACACACAAACAAAGGACATGCATGAACACACATAATAATACACATTCATTTCTGACCACAAGGTTAGCATTGGTAGTAAAAGATATACTGCTCTATGCTAAATTATATTACCCCAAACATCTTCACTCATCAATTTCAGCAAGTAGGGGGATGAAAAAAAAAGCACAGTCCCAGCGTGCCCTCCACTGAGGTCAGACCCGACGGGTTGCAGAAAAAGGTGCGGTGAAAAACCGCTGGAGCAAAATGGCCGACTGATTCATGACCAGCTGCTTTTGAATTATTAATCTTTCAATTTCCACCACATTAGAGAGCCCTCCATTATGGGTCCCTGACTGTGTCACTGTATCCTCCATTAGGGCTCCTTTGCTAAGTCATTGCCACCTTCATTATGGGAGGTGAATGGGACGCAGTGCCACTGGCTAATATGTGGGAAAATGGGGGTGCGTTATTTGACAAGGTGACACAGCAGGGATGGCAGATGATATTTCCAGAGGTTTTGTCTCAATGTGTTGTGTCAAACATGATAAGCAGCACCATTTTCAAGGCTGGACTGATAAATGAGTCACATAACTTATTTTCTGCTTTTCATTAAGTGTTCTTTGCTTTCAAAACAGCCGTGTCAAATTCTTTTCAAACCCATGAAGCATACAGCCATAAAAAGAAGAAACATTGATTGCTATGGTTAAATATTATTTTAAACTACAAGAAAATGTTTTATGGTGACATCTTATACATTTCCACTGATTGCAGTGCAATATGTAAGATAAGCTTTAGAATAGTTTCCCCAAACATATCACATTTTGCAGTTTTACTTTTAAAGGGAAATATTGTGATAAATTTACTTTTCAGTGCTGTGTAGTGCCTTCATACCCAAAAACTGAATTAACAACCTAGTCAGGTTCTTTGGGCAGGCTGCCTGGATCAGGAAACATGGGATTCAACGAGACATTTAGGGTTTGCTTCCCTTCCTATGTCACATGCAGACCCATTACAATATACTATCCCAGACCTAAGTATCTCCAGTTTTGGATTGAGAACTGCTTAAGGAAATGTGTGTCATCTTTCACTTTCATCATTCATGATAGCCAATCATAGCAGAGTTTTTTTTTTTCTTTTTTCTGGAGTCAGGCTTAAAGCAACAGGCACTAAACGGAGTGTTTCAGACAGATGATGAATGCAGGTATATTTATACAGTAAGGGAAAGGGAAGCTATGTGTTTTTTTTAACATTAATGAATGTAGACACGCTCTAGTTGAATCCTAAAATACAATTATAAACCTGAAAAGGTGCATAATATGTCCACTTTAAACCCCATCTTTCTTCTCAAGGCAAGTCTCCTAGTCTGTAAGCTAATGGCATGCAGTCTGATTATTCATCCAGAGCTTGGCATTCAGACTCTCATGTTTTAATGATAATCCCATAATGAAATATTGATCTAAGTGGCGTTCGAACTGGTGTGGCTTGACGGTTAAACAACGCTAAATTCAACTCTTTCCCCCCCGTCTTCAAGATGTTACGATTCAATGTGTCGCTAGAGGAAAGCTGCAAGCTCTTAACTACAAAGGGCTCAAAGAGCGGCAGAGAGCATGAGCATTTGAGCCTGTGAATCATTTAACAGTCCTATAGTGTCCCATCATTTTTCTCTTTCTATATGGAGCCGCTCATTTATAAGCAATAAGATTTTTTTTTTCTTAAATGCAAAGTCCGCATTGTTAATGTCCTCTTTAGTCTTTGTGATTTCATATTCACAGATAAAAGAGGAGAGGTCACGGACATGTATAGTGCACCATATACATTATATGCCCATTATTCACATAATATGCAAAGGCACTGTATGAATAAAATGGTGGCCTTTTTACAGATGCCCAGGATGAATGGAGTGGACAGTTCACGCATGTGGAAGTCATATTATGTTCCCTTCGATGTATTTGTAGGTGGCCTATTATGCATATATTTCATATGAATGAGTTGCTGGCTGACTCTTCTTGGATTCACCATGTGTCTCGGGTTGGAAGTCAAGCATGCATGAATACGTTACCACATGCTCTCTTAATGTATGTCCTCATCCCACTCACTGCTCTGCACTTCCTCCAGGGGAGGCCAGCTTACACAAGTGCAAACCAGTATGGACATGTATACACCCTGACAGGCTATTCCACCACTCCCTTGTCCATTCCTCCATTCTCACACTCTCACACTAAAACCCCTCCTTGTCTCACTCAATCTGCTCCACCGTACACCCCCCTCCTTCCATCCTGCCCGTTAAATCCCTCCATATTCACACATTGTCGCTGCTGTGCTCATGCAGCCACTCTGTAGTGTGTCCTCCCCTGCTTGTCCCCATACTTCCCTCCCCCTCTTCCTAATTCTCTGCCTCTCTCCCCTCTCAACCTCTCTGTATTGACTCTTCAGAAGTGCCACAGCTTGTAGAGTCCACTGTGGCAGCCAAAATGACAGCAGGCACTCCAGCCTCCCTCCCTTCCTCCCCGGCCCCCGTCATCCATCCTTCCTTCACGCCACGCTCTTTTCGCCACCCATCTATCCTTACACTCGGTCGGTGCCGTAGCTCCTGTAGTCCACTGCAGCCGAGACGGCCACTATGACAGCAGGCACTCCGTAGCCTGCCAGGTAGAAGTACTTAGTCCTGGAGTGTTCGCTCTCAAACACCTCTACCAGCATGATGTAGAGCTGCACCCCTTCCAGGAACATCCAGGTGAAGGCTGCCAAGAAGAAGAAATGGAGCAATGCTGCGAAGACTGCACAGGCAATCTGGTGAAGGAAAGAAAAGATGGAGGGAATTTAAAAATACAGTAACACTATACAAATTTAAGACACGATGGTGTGCAGGAAATATTTAATCTGGTGGACAGTTGCAGTGATGACTTAGAAAGTGAAAAGAGGACACAAACAGTGCAGGCGATGTATTATGAGTCAGACATAGAAAGTAATCATTTATCATATTCACATAAGGAAGGAAATGTGAGGGATTAGCAGTTGGGCTGCCAATGCTGGTACAGACAGGAGCGGGAGAGGATAAGGCAAATGGAATGAAACTCACAATCATAGTTTACTATAACAGCAATTACAGGCGACAGACGGACTCAAAATCACTTCAAGATAGCGTTATTAGTCACGCCTCCTTCACTCTTTACTTCACGTCTACATCTACAAAGTCATCTACGCGGATAAATGAGAAAATAGAAGTGACAAGTCGGTGCTGCAGCCTCTACTGATTGTCCACATTTCAAACAGAAATACTTTCAAAAGGGGCTGATAGGGAGAGAGAGGGTGGGGAGGGGTTTGTGAGGGGGACGAATGTCTTGGCAACACTGTTATATTCAATATGATTCTGTCAATGCCAACGATGAATAAAATGTGTAGAACTGCTGGAAAAATGTCTCAGGAATAAAACAGACAGAGCACACATACAATTCTTGACACATTTTTGGCAAATGCCAGCCGTAACACAGAATAGTTGGGATTTTATGCCATTATTACCTCCACCAAGGAGGATTTGTTTTTTGTTAGTTGTTTTTCTCTTCTTCTGTCAGCAGGATTGTGGGAAAACAACTTCCTTGATTTTCTTTAAAAATCGGGGAATGGTGTCACATGGATCAAGGAAGAACCCATTAAAATTTTGTGAGGATCCAAAGCATGGGGCAGGTACATTTTTTTCTTTCCTTTTTTTGACATTGTGTGATGGGGCAGTTGTGGTGCATTCATTCCACAACTCCCATGATTTATTGCCTTGTTTATTTGTTTGTAGTCTCATGAAGGGGTTCATATGGTTTCCTACCAAAACTTCTGCAGTGCAATTTGTATGATATCCTACAAAATGTTACATCAGACAAGTGCTGTTTTCAACATGTGACTGCAACTCATTCTGAACAGGTGATGCCCATTACTTACTTTTTCATGCAGTTTTAAGAATGTTGCTGATGCTGAAAAGATGTTAGGTTTAGCCACCCTATCCAAAGGTTATGGGTAAAGAATAGGGCTTTACTTTCTTACTCTGCTCTTGACATTACCTCTATTAATGGGACATGAACACCAATCTTTGTAGTGAAACATCAGAGATTTGACCAAACTCCTGCCCACTTGACAGGTGAAACATTATGCCATTATGTTGCTTTCTCAATTCACAAAATTTTGCGAAAAACTTATGAATTCCAGTGCATTACAATCCAAAGGCTATCAAAGTATTAAATACCACATTTTTCTTCAAAGATTCTACATTATGAGTTGAAGTCATGAAAACACCAAAGACAGAAAACACAGGGAAAGGGACAATCTGTACAGCAATACACCATTGGCTTTGGTGGAGGTCTGTGCTGTCTGAGTGCCTTACTAATTAGAGCTTAACGGCAAAATCAAAATACTGTACAAGTTGTTCTTTGAATTTCTTGTAAAATGGCAGTTGTCCAATATCGAATAACAATAACATTCACCCACCTGTACCAACTGGTGGTTATACATTCAAACTGAAATTGAGTAAATGGATTTTAAATCACATTGTTAGTAGCCAGTGAAAAGTGACGGATAAAAGGGATGTAAAAGAGTTAGAGGCGCACATGATAAAATACTCAGAAAACCCTGTGAGAGAGTCTCCTGAATGTAAGAAAAAGAGAGCAGCATAGGATGAGCAGCGGGAAAATGAAAGAGGGGTATCAAACCTAAAACCGCATGAACAATTTAGGCAATTGGATGGGAAGAAAAGAGATGTGCTTAAAGAAAAGAAACCGAGGAATGAATGAGCGGCGAGATCTGGCCCGCCACGTTCATGGCAATGTTCTAATCTAAAGAGTCACTCCTAAATCACTGAATGGGAGAGCTAACAGACAGACTTTTATAATGGAGGGGTTTGCAGCAAGAGACAATTACCTAATGTCTGAGAGACAATGAGTTTAGGGGGCGAGGGAGTCACTCATTTCCATTTCTAATGATCACACAGTGTAGCTTACACACACACAAAGACACACACATGCAGGTAAAAAAAGGGGCTGCTTATGCAAAGTCATTTAGTTTTTCCTGCTGGAATTACTGGCTTAACCGGCTGCGAGCTAAGTGACGCTGAAGATGTTAATGGAGGTCACAAATAGTCACCAGTAATTAACGGGCGCACACAAATACGCCGGTACACATACATACAAAGCAACATGATCCCTCCCACACAAACACACGCACAGATGTAGAGAAACTTCAATGTCAAAACAAGTAAATAATGTTTTCTCATTGAATCCTCAGCGGGAGGCTAAGGCCCGAGGCTGCACTAAATCTTCTTGAATACTACGGAGGGGATAAAGGAGACAGCCCTGAGCAAGTCCTCCCCCACAGACATATACTATATAATGATTCAGACAAAAAAAAAGGCTAACTAGCATTAAGACAATGTCTGTGCCTAGTACGGTTAGACTATGACAGCACACATAGAGCTTCCTGACAGTAGATGTTGATTGTATTTGGGTGACCTTGCCCAGAGGAATTAAATGAAAGTGTCTCATCGGAGAATCTGACCAATACTGTTTTTGTGTATGAGCCAACATCCAAGAGAGGTTTAAACTCCTAATCCATGATTGGCGTATTGAATGCAGACCATATGGATTATACAACATGGGCTGTGACTGGAATGCAGACCATGTGGACGCTGATAGTTGAGCCAAAACTGCAGTGTGCTCCATTGGTGATGGACCTTGATAGCAGTTGCTTCTCTTTCCACATAGTTTTAGATTTTTATTTTTGTTCCCTGCTCTTCTGCAGCTGCGAGCTGCAAAAAAGCTTAGCGCAGTTCCACATGAGCAGCAGAGGTCATGCATCATTAACCATAATAGAAAGTCAGAATCTGGTAAGGTTTGGGTAGTGGGAGTGAAAAACAGAAAAGTGGGCAATTAGATTATACCTAGTGAAGTTATTTTAGCTCTTTCCGCACAAGCCTTAATGGCTGCAGAGAGTGGCACCACTGTTAGAAGCAAATTGAGTCCACTTGAGCCAGTCAACCTGCTACTCTAAAGAAGGCTGACATTAGCAGAGGGCCTAATAAGTGCTATGTCCATGGAGATGTAGAGCATGCTGCATTCAGGAGCAGTTGTTACTTGAATGCAAAACTGACTCTGAAGAACAAGGATCACTGTAGTATTAATCTCTAAAGACATATCTACCTATGAAAGAAGAATTTGTTGGCAATGGGGCAAGTTCTTGGTCTTGGGAGCTTTCTGCTTTCTGTTTGTAGTCTGAGTAGTATTGGCCTATTATGTTTAAGCAGCCTTTGATTACATGTTGGTAAACAGTCCATGTGGAAAACAGGAAGGAAGCATTGGCTGAAGTACAACTTTGCACCCCACTGGCTATTGTATGACGAGTATTCAGCTTTTTTTAAAAAATTTTTTGCAATTTATCTACATTCAAATGGAGATATCTTTATAAATATTATAGGGATGCCATCTGAACCTAAAACACACAAAAAGTATCAAATAAACTGCAAGTTGGACTGACACAAAAGTCTTGTCCTTGGTATTAACTAATTACACTGGAACCCCCAAAATATTTGAAGTTGCCTGCAGAGAATAATTTGCAGTCAAAGTGATAACCAAAATGTTACAAGTAAGGCTGAGTTTTAATTGGAAAATTAAGAAGGTGAGTGAAACTGATAGAAAAGCTAAAATAGTCTAGTAATAGTAATCAGCTTAGAAAATGACGTCATTGCTGTTACGCAGATTCTAAAACCAGGAAATGACAACACTTATGATATCAGTTTATCCAAAATATCGATATAGTGCCCAGCAACAGTTCTGAGATTGTTGACTCAATGGGTCACAGGCAGTTCAGTCTGACACAGTAACCGAGAAAAAACCCTGAGGTTGGTCTGAATGTCAACATGCATTATGGGAGCTGGCCTGGCACTGCTCATGAGCCATCTACAAAACAGTACTGTACCGTACATTTCATGAGTATGTGGTCTTATACTAACAACTGAATAAATGTGGAATCTCTATAGTCATATTACTATTCAGTACTATAAGCCTTTATATTACATTCTGGTGGCATAAATGTCACATACACATAAATTCTGCTCTTCTCAGAGATATTTGGAAATGATTCATTTTACAGCACTTCTAACTTTTCATTAGAAGACCAAGGCAGCCCTCTAATATGAACGGTCAAATGCCGGTTGAACCTATATTCACTATCTTATCCTCACTGTTTGTGAAAGTCCTATTGCTCTGCGAACATCCCCCTCACAACTAACAGGATTCCCTGGCAAAGGAGATAGACTGCAGCTTCTGTAGCCTGAGGGGGGAAATGACTAACAAAAGCAACAGAAGATTGAAGAACAGCATAAACATCAGCTAAGCTAAAACAAAGCAAATACATAAGCCTTAATACATTATCCAGCCAATAAACAAGTCTGTGTAATATGCACTTTGGATTGTGAATCACTTTTCTTGCAATCGGTAACAGACCATAGAACAGGCAAATTAGGCTTTTTATACCCTGCATTTAATTATATTTAGGCTAACCTGCCATTCATGAAGCACCAAGTAATGTTTTGTCTTATTTTCTGCCTTTGTTGGTATTCCTTTCCGAATATCCTGCAAACTGTAAAATGACTAATCAAAAGGAGGTTCTAATGCTTGTTAGTAATGATGTGATTTAAAACTGTGCATGTGCAGTACAAACAACGCAAATGTAAACTATGTTTCTGTTGTTTTTTTCCTTCCCGTTTTAAAGGAAGCATAAAGTTGCACAATCAAAGCAGATTTGTATACAAAAATATGGTTTGTTTAACAGCCCCTTCGGAGAAATTCCTGTTTTCAATTAATTCCGGGAACACACAATGTAACAAATCTGCTGCTTCTTATTCATGTAGCTACGATGTGGTCAACCACTGACAGCAAGTTAGTAAATATTTCACAGTTGACTCTGCCAACAATGCAGTATGATCAGTGGTATTGGTCAGTGGACAGTTATGCCAAAACTGTGCCAACACAGCATGAATAAAACATTTTGAAATGTAGCCTGTGTGCAAAATATTTGCTTTTATTTATCCATTTCATCTTCTCCAAAAATGATGCGCCGTCCATAGCTTGTAGTCAGGAGAATATGTGTGCCCACATGCTGTATGTTGTGCAGCCCTCTTACCGGCTGGTCGGCCCTGTTGATCCCCACCAGGAACAGTGACTCAGCGATGAAGAGGCTGATGCAGAGGTTCTTGTGGATGGTGTTACGGTCACTCTGCAGCCCGCGGAAGAAGCAAAAGGTGAAGATGCAGATAAGCAGGCACACCAGTGACAACAGGATCCCCACCCATGTGATGACGTCCAGGAGCAGGTCGTGCATGCTGTCTGCCTTCTGCGGGAAATGAAAAAAAAAAAGCGAGACACATGCTTAAGGGAATTATTTTGTCGTCATTTACAGCTACTGTATCTACCTTTGTTTACCTTTCTAGACACATGCCTGAGCCATATCACTGAAACATGAAACATACTTGAACAGACACAAACCCTCCCCCTCCCCTGACTGATGCGAGTCTGGCTGTGTGTCGCTGAGCGTTCAGGGCCACAGTGTTACGCTGCGTTGCACAGGTGTGCTGGCTCTATCCATCAGTGTCCTGCAACCTGGCAGGCAGAGCAATGTTCAACATAGCACTGCTGTGATGGATCTACTGCTCAAACCCTCACACTGTGCTCACAAAGGGCTGCCAAGCTAGCTCTGACCATGACCCCTTTAGAAGTAACACACATCCTCTGGCCCAGAGGGAGAGATTGGGTGTCACACAATCTCCAGAGCTACATGAGCCGATTTGTGAGAAGGAACTTGGTCTTAACGTAACAAAGGAGGGAGACAAAAAGTGCTTATCCCACACACAGCGGGACAATAAGGTTTTTATCCACCGCCCACAGTGGCTCATGGATATCAAAATAAATGAGCAACGTTCACTTTCTGATCAGTCCAACAGCATTTTTAGAATAAAGTTGGACCTGCAGCTTTTGTCCCTGGTTAATAAAGATACATCTGTTTTGGTAATCCACAACTCCATAGTCTGAATGTTTGAAGTGTATATTTTTTTTTTGTCAACCCGTCATCTTCCGGCTTGACGAATCAATTGTGAAATTTCTCCTGCCAAGTATGATTACTCAGTACTGACGAGTCTGGAGAGGTCTAAACTATTTTCCAGATGTTGTGGTCTTCTTCTCTTCCTTCCTTCCCCCTTTTTAGAATCTGTTGACCAGCCTCGCCAGCCACGGCTAATCAAATGATGAACGACTGACCCTTTGATCTTGCCCATCCCCGCCTGGCAGGCACCGCAGAATAAACGCCTACCTTAACCTCCACGTGGGCCATGAGCACTGCAAAGCTGGTGAGGTGTGTGCAGGAACAGCTGGTGTGTGTGCGATTGGTGGCCAGCAGACGACAGTCCTGAGTAGACCAGAATCCTGTCATGGTGCGCTTGGAGTAGCTCCAGAAAGAACAGTTGGGATTGAAGTTTTCTTCTGAATGCTAGGGGCAAAGGAGGAGGAGGAGGAAGAGGGAGAAAAGTGAGAAACCGAGTCAGGGAGGACAAAAATTGAGAGAGAGGGACAAAGAGGAGGAACGGAGGGGGAGCAGAAAAGCAGAGAACGGATACTTAGTCATGGGGAGGTGGGAGGTGGAAACATGGAGTGTTGGGAGAGCCAAAGAAAGTGAGAAAATGGTGGGAGGAATTGGTGGAGAAAGGGATGGAGAGGAAGGAACACAGAGAGGGAGTCAAGCACACACAACAACAAAACAACAAACAGAAGGGACAGAATGCGAGAGTGCAGCAACAAATAAACACAGAGCCATGGCAGGAGGCGACGGCGATGTGTCCATGATTGTTGTGTGAGATTCCTAAGTGTAGGAGCTGCTTGTGTTGTGTAAACTGATGAAGCTGTGTGTGTTGGGTTTGTTAAGTTACTCTCAAAATGAGCAAGTGAATCAGTGAGGATTTCTTTGCTGCCAACAAGCTGGATCACCAACTGGATCAACATTTGCTTGTTGAATGAGCAACATAAAAGTGTTGCATTGAGCACCACAATTCATACAGTATGAGGCAACGTGGAATTATCCCCAAAGTCACTCTGAAAATATTGTTAATACCAGAGCTGTTCTTTTGTCAGTTGGGGTAGGTTAACATCGGCCAAGTCAAGTCTGGTCAAACTGATTCACAAGTCTTGTTAAGCAAATTTCAAGTTGGTTACAAGGCTTTCAAATCTCTAAACAATGACCATAAATGACTTGGCGTTTTAACATTTTGTAACATTTTCTCCTACACTTGTGTCTGTAACATTACAGACATGCTTTCATGTATTATAACCTGCTTAGAACACTTCAAGATCCATTATATTTTATAAAAGTAAATTTAACACATTATAAGGTATTCACAACATCACTCTGCATTTCAAACATACAGAAAATGCTTATATGATATATTTATGGCTAAAGGCAGAGTGGAACAGAATCAATTTAGCTGCTTATTTTAGTTTGGAGTGGGTTTTTAAGGGGAAAATTAAATTTTTGAAAATAAAATGATTCATCATTCAGTTGTGTCAAATAAGGGATAATCCATTTGTGTTATGACCCATTTAATGAATGAATAAATTTTATGATATTTTGTTCATTTTTCTTGAAGAAATTCAATAATTTCTTTCACTCTCCTTAAAGCAAAAAATGGTCATTAAAGTGATTAATTAGAACAATATAATGCTTTTTAGCAGAGATTGTAATCTATTCTAAGAAAATATAATATATTTAAAACTTTGTGAATTATAATACAATATGGTCCTTGCAAAGAAAAAAAAACAAATGACAACGGCAATTTGTACCATAATACCTTATAAATCATGTAGAATATTTTGTATTAGAAATATAACTTTTGATGGGTTCTTATACATAAACATATTATAAATCATAATAGCATTTTATAATGCTTATTAAATTAAAGATGTGTTTAAAATGCATTACAGACATGGGCTTCATAGAAAGTATTACCTTCATTCTGTTTTTATAGCTGCCTTAACTTTTTTTAGTTAATGTAACTATGACCACAAACTTTCAGTGCTTAAGTATAATTATATAATCAGGAGGTAAGTGAAGCCTTGAGCAATCGAAATCAAATCAGATCCTCATTGTTTGAACAGTTTTGACTCTGGAGTCTATAAAAAGGATAGTGCTTCCTTTATTATATATTTTTCAACAAATCCCATGAAAAGACCGAAACCATCAGTGCATTAATCCATTAGTCAATACTTTCCAACTTCTCAAGCCTGCCTGTGGCACTTAAGCCAAAGCAAGATTGTCCCTAATGAGCGATGATGAATTACATTTTCTAAAACAAGTCACAAAAATTACATTCCACTTAAAAAAGACTAAATACCTTCCTTACACAGCTGGGCACTGTGGATTTTAACAAACTTATTCAAACAAGAGTAAACAGTGCAGTTGCTGGGAACTATTCTCAGCTGTGGATTAACACACATTTGGTGCTCTGGTGAGTATTTATAGCAGCAGAACAGTTTTTGTGAAATTGAATCAAATAAACTACAGAGCCAATGCTCATTCTTACGGCCAGGCTGCACCGAATGCATAACATTCATGGAGCGGATGTTCCAGGTGAATGTATATGCAGAATGTATAGTTTTCATTGGATTCAACAGCCTCGTACAGAAAAAACAAGACGATGAGCTTTTGTCTTGGGATGAATTCACAGTTCAGTGACACTTTCGTACAGAGACTGTGTAAAAAAGGTAAATTAACATCCTGTTGCTCACTGCCAGCTGGTGCAGACAAAGTGTAAGTGTAAAGTGTATTTCAGTAGTTTAATTTTGAAAATATAAAACTAGTACAAGACCCATTTGGTTCTGTTGTTCGGGTTGGAGATGTTGTTGATCAATACCTTATGGCTGGTGTTGCCATCTTCCCTGACTATTGTGGAAGCACAGTGTTGTAGTAGCAGCAGAGTGAATGGTCCATTAATGTCACATGTTCAGTGTAGCCTGGGCGTAATAAAGACAGTGTGGCTCATTTGTTGTTTTTTTTCCAAAGTTTTGGGATGGCAGTGCAGGTCAATGTAACAGAGGTGTAAAGTATTTCCGGCTTATTATCAACCTTATCCTTTCACCTCTACTTTAGTCTCATTATCTTCATTACAAAAAGCAAATTGTCACCTTGCCCCTTTCTTACCTGCAGGTGTTTGACAGTGAAGACCACTGGCTCAGACAGGTAAACCTTATTGCTCTCCTTGTTAATGGACGCTGTGATGACCGGGGAGTTGACGATAACAGAGTAATTAGGGTAGACTGCCTCGTTGCTCAGTCTTACGGTTGCGTTCTCTGTAGACAGGTAGGCCCCTAAATTCCTGTACAGTACAAACGCCATCCTGATCTCACCTGTAAGAAGACACACGGGAACATGGAGGGGTGGCAATTTAGAATTGTTGACTTTAAGATGACAGAAATAGACTGTGGGCGTGAGAGAAAGAGAGATTACAAGCAGGGAAAGAAATATTTAAAGTGTGTCAGACAGAGAGAAATATATATAGGGAGGTCATGGACCCCATAGTGAGAGTTAGAGGGAGAGAGAATGTGAGATTTCTCTTCTACCGTTTCTGCCGTGCTGCTTGAGAGTGCTGGCTGACAGCTGGATGGAGTTTCCATGTAGCTCTGACTGAGGGAATGTCAGGTCTGCTAGGTTCCCATCCGTGCTCAGCCTGGCTACTTCCAGCTCTGGAACACACACACAAACACACACACTTTAATGTCAGGTCTGAGCGTAGCACGTTACATCAGACCTGTTTTGCAGCCTCTTGTAATAGACGTGTTTCTCGCTAAGTGCTTCACAGCAGAGCACACACGTGAATCCTGAAGCAGCGTCTAGCTTCTTCTAAACAAAGACAATGAAAAAAAGACATGCATCAAAGTGGAATAACTTGGATTTTTATACTAAATAAGGCAACAATGTCTCCAGGCAACTGGTCCAGCTCATGGAAGTAGATAATCCAGCGCCTCCCTTGTATTGTGGGAATCTAATTTCACCATCCAGGTTCGTTAGCGCATTCCCGATTGAGGCGGTGTAACGTATTAGATAAAGTTTCTAATTAAGGACTAATTATACCTTTGCTGTATCGCTATCTTGTGCTTCTGAGTGATTTGGTGATTTAGACACTGCTTTCATGCTGAAAACAGCTCCTTGATCAAATAAACAACACAAGGACGTGCTCAGATGGAAATGAGAGTGGAGGAGGGGGACTGGGAGAGGGAGGAGAGGGTGAAAGGAAAGGAAGTTGAGGAGGTCAGTGGGGAGAGGTGCAGGAGAAAGGTAAAAAAAAAAAAAAAAGAAAGAAAAGAGGGTAGTCAGAGACAAGCATGAGACATGGAGAGGAGAGGACTGGAGTGGCGATAGGCGGAAAGAGGACTATGTTCTCCCGCAGATGACAATAGATAGGGGCACAAAGGCAAGAGATGCTAAGGTCTGGGAGAGAGGAAATGGAGGCGAGCAGACGTAAACACAGACACTGATATGCAAATACTGGCAGAAAGACAGAGAAACACTGGTTAAGTGTCCCTTACTGGCACACGAGCCAAACTAAACATTCAAGCCATACACACAACAACACAGCAACCCATGCACATACATGCACACACACATCTACACGCAGCGGCGGGGTATCAAAACACGCTGAGTCTAATCTAATTAAAGCATCCTTGTCATGACAATCCTCCTCCTAAGAAACACACTTGTTCATTATCGTTATCACACACGCACGCTGTTACCACTGTGTTATCCTTTCAAATCACTGTTTTGCTTCTAATAATAACACTATTTATTCATCTGCCTAATACAGCGCCGCACACTCGCACAAACAATCTAACACAATAATATCACCTACAGTAGCTGTAATGGCTTCTTTAAAAATGTGTCATTCAAATAATTTATTCCTGTCGCTCATTCTCCTCTGAAAGCGAAAAAAAAAATGGAGGGCTTAAAAAGTGCAATGAGGAGAGTAGAGAGGGAGGAGACGTAGAGAGAGGGAAGTGAGGATGGAAGACGAGAAAGAGAGAGATGAGAGGCGGTTATGAATAAAAGTGAGAGATAATCACGGTGGATCTGCCCACTGGATTAGCTGGGAGGGAAGATTAACGGCACAAAAAGGAGAGGAATGCGGAGACAAAATTTTCCACAAAAAGATGATTTCCTGTTTTAAGTTCTTCAGAGATGTGGTAGCCTACATCTCGATGACTATTTACATAACCATATTTATGTGGTGCGTTCAGGAGGAAAAAATTTTTGGAGGAGATACAAGTCTGAAATGATTATGTAAGGTGAAACTGTGTAGGATGACAGTTGTTGGGAATGAACCGTTGCGCTTAAACTCAAGGGAGAACGAGACACATGCATGTTGTAATGACTGTCTTTAGGGATTCAGTCTCTGCTGTCTGTCTGCCAGAAGAGAGAAAAAACACTGTAATGTTATCACCCCGTCACGTGACCTAAACTGATTTCATTTCTTACTGATGCGAAAGTGAGCAAAAAAAACCCCTCAGAGCATCATTTGACATTCCACCACCACCATCACCCTGAAGCATGCACTCATCCACTCCTCTCTTTTACTCATCATCCTCATTCCTCCTGCTCCTCCTTCATGGCTTTTCCTCTCCTACTGGGTTACATACAAAGCCAGAGAATCCTAGTAATGGGGAGATGAATTGTAGGAACTCGTGAAATATCGAATCAAAAGCGGAGTAAACAGGGAAAATAATCAATGGGAACATAAGTGAGTGCATCTCGCTGGT
The DNA here is from genome assembly GCA_028566105.1 of Hypoplectrus providencianus. NCBI lineage: Eukaryota > Metazoa > Chordata > Actinopteri > Perciformes > Serranidae > Hypoplectrus > Hypoplectrus providencianus. The sequence continues at coordinate 23,589,951 of JAOWBC010001255.1, read as the reverse complement.
CTGGGTGCAGATGAAAAGAAGGCTCACAGATATATCATCACTTAAAGGCATGAAAAAGCAAAGAGGGCTTTTGTTCTCCAGTATTTCTGCCTTATTCTATAGCCCAATGATGAGAGGATCAGAGAGAGAGGATATAGGAGAGATGGAGGAAGAAGAGGAAAGCGATGTGCACAACGCCATAATAACTAGCTTTGTTCTGCTTTGTCAATTCCGCCTACAAGCTGAGGGAAGAAAATACGGGAATAATAAATAAATAATTATTATTGTCTCTGGCAAACAATTCATCCCTGCCTTAGCCGCCTCAAGGCCAGTCTCTCTCCCCTTACATTCTGTTACATGAGGATGGGTCTCTGTGGATTTGACCCTTCAGAACCTCTCACACAACACCCTGCACCTCTTCATCATCACCTCGCTTTTGACAGCTTTACAAGCACGCTTGACA
>JAOWBC010001255.1:23555633-23569837 GCA_028566105.1 Hypoplectrus providencianus | reverse complement strand
ACTGGAGGGGCCACAGAGATGCTGTCAGTCAGCCTGGATTGTGGGCACATGATCATCTGACATGCAGCAATGTGTGTGTGTGTGTGTGTGTGTGTGCGTGCGTGTGCCGATGTTTTTCTGTGTGGGTACGACCGCCTGTCTCTGCCTCTGTCTCTGCTGCCGCGAATGCTCTTGTTGACTTCTCACTCTGTAAACAGAGGGACCGTAAATCCACACAAAACAAAAGTTTGAAGCCGAGAGGGGGGTGGGGGGCGTATGAACTTTCCCTGGCAAGTTTCCCACGTCGTCAGAAAAAGTGCCAGACGGCGAGCAAGAGAGGGTATGAGTGGCAGAGCGACAAAGAGAAGAGGGATTTGAATTAAGACAGAAGTCTCACAGAACTGAGATGAAGTGTCTATTATACTTGTATGCTCTTTTGAATGTGTAAGATGATTACTTTCTTACAGCTTCCTTAAAAGTTCCTGCCTCCTTGACTCCACGCACACATGCACACACACATGCACCCTGAACAGTAGGAGGGGATGGATCCAAAGGGGTAAAAGCAAAATGATAATCTGACTGGAGGCCACAGAGCTTTCGAGGCTGGATAGTCAACATTGAATAGGGCTGCATACTGCGATAAAGCACTGCCCCTATGGCTGGAGTACACACACACATACACACGTACTTTTCACTCAGTTGTGCACTGAACAACACACACTCAAATGCATGCAGATACACACACTTGAGCAGAAATTTACTTTTCACTCCCTTGCAATACACACACTGATACACACACAGAGCTTGTGGCGAGTGGCTCGAGTCTGCTGATAAGACAGAACGGAGCACTTCAAAGCAGCGATACTTGAAGATAGAAAACAACCTCAACTAATAGAGCCTCTCTCAAAATGGCTGCCGGGGTACCGCCACGTTCCACAGCTTCAGATTCCACATCGGCGCAGCCCTGTTGGCTTACCAATTGCATAATCATGTCATCCCTCTGCTGAGGTTAGAGACACCTCCAGCAAGTTTGCCAATTACATGTTGCTTTCTTAATCGGGAGGGAACTTCCCTTGTTCAAAGCAAAAAGCAAATGGAACAGGCCGATTTTTTGTTTTGGTTTTTTCTTCAGAGGAATACAGATGATTCCTTCCATTATTAATGTCCAGACTGTGGCCTCTCCTATTTCAGACATGCATTGAATTTATGTCAATTCTGTGAGGACAACAGGTATGAATTTATAGTAGGCATTGAGCAAAATCCTATTACTGTGTTAGAATGAGAGCCTCCAGCAGGAGATCCTGTGGCTATTCAATATTTGACTCCCCAAAATGTATTACCATGGCCCATCATTTGAAAATTAGGGTTGTATCCACTCTGTTGCCCCCCCTGCACTTTTTTATATATTTTAGCAATGCAGTGTAAATGGTGCTTGGCCATAGTGACACGCTCTGCTTGCAGCTCTCCTCTGTATTTACTTCCCGCGAGGCTGTGGGTTTCCCTGCCACCCTGTTGTCCTGGCCAGGCCTGCTTAATTTGGCATCTGCTTTTTGGCACAAGCAAAGCGGTGCGAAGGCCAACTGCACGCAGAGGCCCGGCTGGGGCAATCCAATCGATAAGGACACACTGCAGGCAGGGAACAGGTGCACCAGACTCTCTGAAGCAGAGTTCAGTCTCTGCTGAGACGACTGTGTCGTAATCTATTTGGGACTGAGGGAGAAAGGTTGGGTGGGAGAGGACAGGGGAGAGAAAGAGGACTGGGTGTAAACTATAGTGCGAAAGACGCTGTGTTTAAGTTGCCTGTATCCTGCTCTATTGGATTCGATCCTTTTTTTAAATTACTTTTACTAATATGATGAAATGAAAAATACATTCCTTATTGTTAACATAGTGATGATACTTTTGTACTTAGTAAATTTTCAATGCAATGATTTATCATCAAAGCTTACTTAATTTATCAAAAGTTAAATAATTTGTTTCGCAGAATGACTTCACTTAAAATTGTTATATAGATATATATTGTTAGATAATTATTTTTGCATGCATTTATGTAAGCATCATTTACTGTCATCAAGGTAGGGCTAAAAATCTAACTTTTTGGTTTGGTTTGGTTTGGTTATTGGTTGAATTCATACAAATGTTGAATCACATTATTTGTATGTTAAATCTGGATGTTAATAGCTGTAAGCTAAATTACATAAATGGAAATACTAGACATATCTAAAAATTGTCCTGAAGTACAGTACTTGAGTTAATGTACTTCGTTACATTCCCCCACTGACATTTAATATATTATTTTTAGTATATTTTAATACCTACATTTTGCACTGAAGAGTCAAGAGTATTATTTTTTGTACTTGGCAACTGTTGAGATTTCCACCTTACACTACAATTAAAATTTATAGTTGATTTTTATATGGACGAGAACTTGTGTCCCCTAGAAGACAGTAGGTGTTGTTAAGTGTGCGGAACAAAAGGTCAAAATAATAAACTGCGGGTCCAGAACAATGTACCTAACAAATGAATTGAAAAAAGATTAATGCAAGCTGTGAACTACTCATTGGCTGCGCAGCCAGCACACTCTCTGAGCAAGCATTTGTATTAGTAGAACAAAACAATCATAAAGGAAATAATGCATTGCTAATACCTGATAAAATACATGGCAAAATTTGATTCATCAATGTTTCTAATCTGTCCAAGCATTTCCTTTAATTTTGCAAACGCATCTGGCAATGTGTTTAAACAGTATTTGTCTGTATTTCTCATTAGTGAAATAAAGAGAAAGGAAAGGCAGAGCAACATTGTCTCACTGACAATCTTTACTGTGTCAAAACACTATGCTTTCTGGACTTACTGTGGTGTCTTCCTGATTTTAACATTTTTTTCCTATTTCTCACAGAACTTGATCGTTCTTCCATGCTGCAGTACCACTCTCCACCTGAACTATTACTGGTGTACAGTGGGGGCGCTGTATTACAAGAAAAATCTAACCCTAAGTAAGTAATATCTGTTAGCATACATAAAGTTACCTATCAAAGTAACGATATATGCTTAAGTACAGGGGGATATCTGATTATGTTATACCATGTTCTATCATATATTATCCCATTACTGTTATAGCTTTTTGCTAGGTATTGTGTCAGTATCAGATAGTTAGACAGGGTGTTGAACTGAGTCATAATTTTTGTATAGTGACAACGCTGCTTGGACTATTTTATTTTCATGAGATGCAACAAGAGACTAAACGTCTGAATTTATACTTTGCAACAATACTAAATAAACCTTGGTTCATTTTGAAGGAGATGACTCATCTCGAGTGGTGTGAGCAGTCACGTCTGTCAAAGACTTTACACACACACAGTATGCACACACGTACGCACACACGACTTGATCTGACAAGCCAGAAATGTGCCGCTGGTTGGTCTAATCAGTGGTCTGGTGAAAGAGGGTCTCCACTTCAACCATTAACTCCTGTTATTCTCTCCACTTTAGCTTGTTTCCAACATTTCCTGCACTGCTTAGCCGTGTCACTTGATTGCAATCTGGTGCCAAGGAAGGCAAGAAGGGAGAGGAGAGGAGAGCGGGTGTGTGGGTGGGGGGGTGTAAATAAGAGGAAAGGGGGGTAAAGACAATAGAAACTCCATGCTTGACTTCCTTAGGAAATGGAGCTCTGTGATTCCAGCCATTAAGAGTTCAAAGGTGAACCTTTAAATTTCCGTAAACTGACAGAGTGGCAAGAGTGGCAAACAGAGGTCATCTCTATATAACTGTGTATTTCATCGATTAGAATAGAATGCCAGCATTTGATTACTCTCTAATAAAGATTGAGGATATCACTGTAGACACTTTAAATATTTGACTGATGTTAGCAACGTGCTAAGACAATTAAGTTTTTATTTGTTGTTACTTGGATGTCACAGTGAGTTAAAGTTTTGACTTAGAATCTCAATAGTTAAAAAATAATTGAGCGCTCAAGCTATAAAATGAATGTAGACAACTGCAATAAACAGTTGTCATGCAGGGTCTTTTTTCCTTTAATTTTTTCCCCTGTTCTAAGACATTGTTAAAAAGCAGACAGGCAAGAAGTCAAGTTTGAGTTATCTTTCAGGACTTTTCATTGATTTGTGTGGTATGATTCATAAATAATCTGTACAGTAGGTGTGCAAAATCTAATTAATTGCTGGTTAATTTTAATGAATAATGCACACAAGCATTAAAATCATGCAGAATAAATTTTCTTGCATAAGTACTTTTTATAGTCATTATTATACAACCCATGTAACCATGTGTTAACCAGTCTATTTTTCTTCCTCTGCCTCTGTTTGACAGAACAAAAATACCTGCAGGGTAACTTTTATAATTACATGCCTTTTCTTTTATATCAATTCCAGCGTGCTGGTTCTATTCTATAGAAACTGCTATCAGATTGTCTCACCTGAACTTGAGCAGATATACGCATTGCTTGTAAAGTTAGACAGCAGTAAGAGAAGAATACATAGTAAGACGTGAAAGGAATTACAGCAAAGAATAAAGAACAAAGAACAGAGAGGGGCGGGGTAGTGGTAGAAATGAGACAGAAATGAGGAGAAAGAAAATGAGGGTGGAACAAAGATGGGAACTGCAGAAGTGTATAAGTTGAAATCTATTTAGTTTTATCCCTGTTTTCCCCTCCCTTCCCGAAGATGCAGATAACATGAATAATTTTGCGACTTTGTTGGGAAAACTTTCTAAAGTGTGGCAAGGCAGACTGGAGGTGATAAATTATTCAAATGTTTCATCTGAGCCATGCCGCTTGCGTAGGGCAGGCCTCTATAATATGCATGTAAGAAGACATGATGAAACAACTCCATAAACAGTAGAGAGGGAGAGTGTTTGGGGAGTGTGGGGCGGGAGGAAGGGGTGATGCAGAGACAAGTGACTTTGACTGTGACTTTATGTAGGCATTCACACACTAGGCCTCTATAATATATACATCTAAGGACACTGAGTGAAATAGCTTTGTGTGATACGGCAAAGGGTTGGGCGCAGAAAAAGGAGGGTAGATTAAGCGGGAGATAAGGACGACAGAGTGAAAAAAAACAAGGAGTCAAAGAAAGCTATACAAAAAGGGGAAAGGGGAATATTGAGATTCCTGCCATTGTGAGTGCATGTGTTTGTGTGAGAGATGACAAGAGAAGAGAATGGGTATTTAACAGACAAAGAAGGAACACAAACAGACACGGGAGACAATAAAAGTAGAGGCAGTCCATTTTCTTCCAAGGGAGGAAAAATATGCATTTCAAAAAGATCATTTTCTGCTGCTTCACCAGTGTGATGGAATATATGGGAGGAAACCTTTATGTTATCTGTTGGCCGAAGGTGAACTCAACTTTGCTTTTTTTATTGCTTCCCTGTGATGTTTACATTGTTATGCCCGAGGCAAACCTCATCTGGTATATAGGGCTTGGTTAGACATTTATATTTTTGAATCCACGGATCAATTTGGCATTTCTACTACTACCACTCTGTGGGGTATAAACACGTTTTTCCTATAAAAAAAACCAAAAACAAACACTTATCACAAGCAGGAATACTTGAACCTGAAATGCAGTACTACAGAGTTGGCAAATTTATAGCTGAAATGGAGGCTATATCTGATCGAGATATAAACTGTTCAGAAATGAATAAACTGCCTAGTCCAAACAGTGCAAGTGCTTCAGAATGACCTCTTCTGAAAGCGCCCAGTGAGCCGCTTTTGTTAGCCAGCTGGACAGACAAAACACAGTAATTGGTCCTTTCTGTGTTGTACCCCAATTTCACTCAGTCCTCAGTGGCCTACCGGGGCCTTGCCTTACTCCACGGCCCATTTCCTGTCTCATTTCATATCTTTTAAGAAGCCCATATGAGCTGAAACAAAAACAGGGTGAGCAAGCGCTACGTCGGTAATAAGTGTAAACCCTCAGAGTGGCCCCTTTCTTTGGCCTATTTCCTGGACTGTAAGGAAAATAAAGAAGAAAAAACCCAGCCAGGGCTGGAACATGTAAACTTTTCTTTACAGTGAATATCTTGATGATCCCAAAAAGAAAATCAACTCCATAATGCATGGAGAGGTAGTTAGAGGGCCTGCATACAACAAACTTGGATAAATCGACTTGTCGACTCATTTTCTGAAGAATGAGAAAATCATGCAGTTAAGGTAGTTAATTTATTCCTTGTCTTCATTGAGTGAGGGAGTGGAGCGAGGAGGGGAGTAAAGGAGCGGGGCGGCATTGATTGTATGTATTTATCTCCCGCTGGTCAGCAGTCTGGCTTGTTGCTGTGCACTGGAGGTCATTCTCCACATTGAAATCCCCATTGATCTCCTCCTTAGAGCCTCCTGAGACACCCAGAGCTCCATTATGAGAGTGATCACGCTCTCAAGCGTACACCAATAAACACATATGCACACTCATGAATAGAGAAACACAAACTCATAGCCTAAGTACATTAGCACCGGGGCATGCACATCATTATGCACGCATAAACACACACTTACACACATTTTTTACAACAGGGCCTCTCTTGCCACATGCACACTGATCGGTAGAAACCAAGTTTAACACCGCCTCTCTCTATAATTCCATGTACTGCGCCTCCTAACTGCGTGTAAGAGCATGCATTAATTCAGACATCATTTAATAAGACACGCAGCCAGACTGCCTTGACCACTCCATAGAAAGGTGCTGAAAGGCAATTACACTGGGCAAATAGCCCTTCAGGCTCCAGGGGCCTAAGCCCTTCCATCCAGAGGAAGGATGGAGGGGAGGAGGGGAGGGTGGACGCTAACCTCTCACCAGAGAGAGTCATTCTAGGTTACACAGTATTCTGAGACCTTTGAGGAGGACACAACAATACAGTTGATCTAAATGAGGCCTGAACTCTCTATCCTTGCAGGAAACTGAGACACTGTACAGCAAAACAGGCGTATTTATATATTCTTTTTCATTTTTAACCAAAATCATATTTAACCCTCTGAAACGCACTACCCAATGATAGATTTTAAAGGCTTTTTTTTTTTTTTTTCAAAAATGGCCAAATTATACAATCCAGGCCAGAAACTTTCTTAACCTGGTTTGAAAGTCAAAGTCAAAGTTTCCTTATTCATTTATGAACATGCCAATGGAGGACCGATTCCCCAAATTACTCATATTTTCTTGCCTACTCCTAGTTGTAAGTAATGAAGATGAATGGAGTCATGTTTGTGGTGCTCAGAGGATTTGAAAGCTTTTTAAGCAGCAATAATTGATTTTTTTTGGCCACTTGGCAGCAGAACAAGCTGTAAACACAACATTGACACATTATCACCTTATAAAATTACTGGGGCAAATGTGTCAGCAAACAGCTGCCTATTTATACATTGAGCAGAGGAATTTAAGTTCAGTACTAAGTCTTTTTTTTTTAGCTCTGTTCTACAAGGTCCTTAGGGAAATATTTGACTTTAGAAGCTGAATGTCCTCTTTGTTTACCAGCTAGTCAATAATCGTGTTTGTATGCCACCTGCACAGCACCAAACACCAGTTTTCTAAAGATTTTTTGTTAAAACAGTTGACTGCTATCATTATTTTATTGGTACTGCATATGTTACTAAATAAGCTGACTTCAGTCTCTGTGAATGGTAACAACCAAAGATAAACTAGGGACAGCAGCCCCATACGAATTGGTCGACAATAAAACAAATAACAAAATAACTTAAAAGACAGCTTGAAGTGTCTTCAGATTGTCACCATAAGTGGATGTCCTGAATCAAAGCGATATCAGTTCCTCCTCCCTCCAGACACTCCTGGCTCCATTCTCAAGGAATGCATTACGATTTGTTAAGCCGCTGGGGAAACTAAAGAGAAGGCTGGCAAGAGGTACAGTAAAAGGCAAGAGGCATTTACAGTGCAGTATGTGAGGCTGAGCATAACATCATTAGAGATACTGCTCTTAAGGTGCAGATCAAGGTAGTCTTTATGACGCCTATTTGAATTACTCTCGTTGACTAAAGCAGGAACATTTGCAAGTCTGCTGACATCTACAATTTAAATGACACTGATAATCCAGGACCAGGTCCAAAAAGTTCTCCAGCTCTTCTTTGTTTTTCGTTTTTTCTGTTTTTATTCTGAAAACATGCAGATACCATGGGTGGAGTGGTGAGGGAACCGTCATAATTGAGAACCATGTCAGCACAGATGGCGCTTTTCTTTTTCTTCCTTTTTTAAGTCATTTTGCAGAATTAATTATTAGAAGAAGATTACTGGCTGTAAGTATTCCTTATGTCACAGCAAAAAAGCATTTATCATTATGAATATTAAAATGAATGAATATTAAAAGCATTAGAAAATATGCCAAGGTATTCCATGTGAAGATTAAAAATCACATCACAGCCTGTTCAAACAATTTAATGGAGGAAAGTACTCAAACCTGCTTTTTTTTCTTCTTATTACACATGGAACCAAGTAGGGAATAAAAAGACATTAAAGGAGCAGTGTGCAGGATTTACGGGGATCTATTGGAAGAAACGGAATGTAATATTCATAATGATGTTTTCATTAGTGTATAATCACATGAAACTAAGAATTGTTGTGTTTTCATTAGCTTTAAATGAGCCCTGAGACGCACCAGGCTTTCCATTGACTGTAATCTAAGCCCATCTGCGGCATTATTAGACGCCTTGGGTATGAGTAGTGCAAAGCTCTACAAATGGTGGGAAGGAGAGGTGTTAGATGGGTCAAAGAGACCCTAGATTATGACCCATGAGTCAAGCCAGACTAACTGTCCAGTGGTTGGGAAGAGGTTGTTTTGAAGCACAACCCTGTTCTTTTATCCTGACCTTCGTCAAGGGGATTTATTGTGCAACGTTAACTACCTCCTCTGAACATGGAGGTTTAATTTGGAAATCTACCATAGCGGCAAATACCTTCCCCCTGACATAACTTTGGTATAGGAGTTGGGATGAGAACTTGTTGGCCACTAAATTACTACTGTCATCATTACTTCAAAAGCTAACCAATGGTCCATTAAGACTTGAAGAAGGAGAAGGAAAAGGAAGAGATTGAAAAATTGGGTTTAAATGGAACCTACCATTGTTGCCGAAGTCCAGAGAGTACTTGACCACGTGGTAGTTATTCCACACGTACAGCAAGTTGTCCCTTGGGTTGTAATCCACTGCAGCGATGTACTGGTAGGAGTTAGGGAATGGTATGTTAACCGTCATCTCCTTGCTTTTATCGGTGTTGTACATGTAGTCGATTTTGTTTCCGGTTCCTTCATTGTCATCATCTTCATACACGGTTTTGACCACGTACAGTACACCGCAGATCATGAAGGCATTGGATGCGGAGCGTTTGTCGTAGCTGGTGTCCCAGGAGCCTTCAATGCGCAGGGTGTAGGGGTTGAGCTGGCTCACCACAATGCGCCCATTGTTCTGCTCTGTTGCATAGATCACCCACAGCCCATTCTCGTCCACGGCAAGGTCGATGTCTGACTTGCCACCCCAGCGGTATGGAGAGGTGTCATGGTAGTTGGCATTGGCAATAATGGCCTCACCGCTTTTGATGCGAGTGCGGAGGTCAAACTTTACAATGTTGCGGGTGCGCTCCTTGTTGAAGAACAGAGCACCATCATAGACGACAAAACCAGTCCCATCCACACGATGTGGGAGTTTATAGGTAGTGGTGGGACGACCTGCAATAAAGTCCTCCTTGGACGAGTACTCTGTCAGTGTGTCTGTGCGGTATGGCGTCCAGGGCATGTAGTAGATCTTGTCTGAGGCCTGCAGCGGGTCTTTGCACCATGCACCAGACTGGTGATCTGACTCAAAGAGATGTTCACTTTGGTATACTCCTCGCAAAATGCCAGGGCAGAGAAATACTAAGGAAAAAATGACAAAAATTCTCATATTAGATACATTTATATGCACTTGCTGTAAAATGTCAACTATTCTCTCTAGACTTTCTGAGTGCCTGTGCAATGTTTGCCTCTTTTCATAAATGTTAAATTGTGTTGTAACTCAACCCTAACCACCAGTGAGTGACGATGACACGATAGGCTCACTGTGTTGTGATTTGAATGGTGTATAGTCACTGTCATTCTTAAGAACAGCAACAGCATGCCTCCCATTCAACAGATAATACCATGCTCTCAGCTAAGAGAAAAAGAGAAAATGGCACATTTTGTTCTACCCCCCCTCCCCCCCTTCTTTTCTGTCAATTCCCACTTCTCCTTCCCTGCCCGGCTCCTCATTAGTCTCATGGCTCTTTCTTCCTTTCCCTCCCTTTCTATCTCTGTCAGGAACAACCAACTGTAGAGCCCAACACGTCTTTTATCGCCTGCTGTTTCTGCAATTGTTACAATAATTCATTTCCCACTCTGTGCTTGGTATTCCCATCCATGAATACTGGGGTCATGTTTTATGAGTGATGTGGGAGACGTAGTAAATTCTGGGAAGCCAGTGCGACCGGAGTCATAGGGACCTTTGTAATTTAACTGGAATGTTGTCGCATGCACACACACACACACACACACATGGCAGATACACACACAGACTGGGCCAGATGTGCATTGTGGTTTTCCCATTCTTCCCAATAACAATTTCAGATCCCACGCAAAGGGCTGGGGATATTGATTGGATTTTCATTGGCTATTCAAAGCACTGGCACAATTTCCATATCATGGAGAAACTTTGAAATATTAAATGTCAATGTAATTCTCCATTCATTGGCTCCTCATAAAAAACATGCTCGACCCGTGGAGAGTTTGTTAAGTGACATTCTGCGCGATACCATGAAATAATATGGGCCTAGAGTGTGTCTAATGAGAACCAGTGTTTCTAAATTGCCTCTATATGCTGAGATCAAACTGTCTTAAAATAGCAGCAGTGACTTTGAAAGAGATGTCAGTCTGCCATCAGGTACAAAACGCTTAGGGCGCTGGCATCAAAAAGTGACACCCAACCCCCGATTTTGAGCATGTGTGAATGTGGGCGTGCTTGTTTCACAGGCTTACCTTTTTGTTCCACTTCTGCACGAGCCATAGGCAAAAGATTTGAAAAAAAAGAGAGCGGGAGGGAGAAAAGGAAAGAGAGACAAGAGACAAAAATAGATTAATGATGCAATAATAAGGAAATCATGATAATACAATCTCGGATCTTCATAATCATTCTCATATTTCATCCTAACCTTGTGAGAGTGCCAGGATGCTCTCCGTGTGTGATTGGTAATAACATTACGTAAGCGTCTGAGGAGACTGCGCTGCAACGGGAAAGCTATCTGACAGTAATGCATCTCGCATATGTCACACACATATGTGGGGAACAGACACGTGCAATGCAGACACACAGAGAGGGGAGAGATGCTGATGACAAACACACACACACACACACACACACAATCACGACACAACCGAGAAAAAGACACATAGTGCCGGTCCTATCCCTAGTGCGGGACGAAATACAGCAATGCAAAACGACCTGAGATAATGAGCTCTTTAATATATGCTAATAGCAACAGAGCAATGAAAACCAGAAAATTGATTTGATTACTGGGATCACATTTCAGTGGACCAGCCAAAACTGCCACATTAAAATGCTTTCTGATACACAGTGGGTGAGCTAACGCTTTGTGTATGTCACCTACTCTGTGTGACTCTGTGTATGAGTGCGCAATCATCTGTGTGTGGAGGTGGCAGCACACTGAATGCACTGGTTTGCTTCAAACCCCAACACCAATTCCCTGTCTATTATATTCAAAGTGTTATCCTCAGAGCTTTCAACGGAGGGTAGCTTGTGCCGCCCCGGAATGAAATGTGCACACTTGCTCGAAGCCTCTTAAACATATGAATCCCAGTCCACCTTGCTCCCAGGGGGGCTGAGTGGAATGTGAACATGGCAGAAACCTAATCCTGCAGGCAGTGCCCTTGTGTCTTTTAAGACCGTTAGAGACCTAGAGCTGAATGGAACTGGTCCCAGGAGAGGAGAGGAGAGGAGAGGAGAGGAGAGGAGAGGAGAGGAGAAGAGAAGAGAGGAGAGGAGAGGAGAGAGGTATTTGGAAGGACTTCCGGATGCCACTTGTTTATATATAGCACAAGTGCACTACATATTGCACAGTATATGCATAAATTCTTCAACACATTAAAGCTAAAACTCATCCACAAACATAGGACATACACAATCACATGTGACACATAGAAACACGCGCACACACACACACACACACACACACACAAACACACACTCACACACAAGCAACCATTAAATCCTAGGCTCATGAAAAATGCATGGTAACTGGTGCGGCTTAGCACAACTCCCGATAAATAAGCAATCTCTGGGAGGAGATCGTGTTAAACCTAAAACAAGTGTGTTTATGTGCGAGCGTGAGTGTGCATGTACGTGCATATGTGTGTGTGTGTGTGTGCCATCACTAGTGAAGATATAAAATGGTTCACCACAAGGAAGCAGTTCCCTTGCGAGAAAAGCTGGGAAAGAAAGCAGATAGTGTGTCCGTGCAGAGGTGTGTGCTCGATGGAACGACAGATATTGATGTACCAAACTCGCACACACACTTTTAAACAATACAAAGAGACACATTGTGGTTGAGACGACAGGGATTAATGACACTGAACAACAAGGACTTCACATCACCTGAGTCTCTTATACAACCTCCCAGACACAAAGGAAAACACGCAGTTTCCAGGTTTAAGGTTGCCAGCGACTAATAGATTTCAAATGAAAAAGGGTGGCGGCAACAAGTACACCAAATGGCAAACAAAATGTCAAACAAATGTCATTCAATTTGTATCGCGTCTCGTTCTTTCATTAGATTAGCAGACGCCTCCGCTGGTGACCTCATTGCAAGATTTCTTTTTTCGTGGCATTGCTAGTTTTAATCCTTATGACAAGGAAGAAAAAATTTAAGTTTTTCACAAATCGCACTCATTCACCTTCCAGTGTGCAGTATTAGACAGTGAATACAGGTCGGTGAGATGTTTATTGAAAGGTTTTCTGAAGGTTCCCTCACGTATGCAAAGGATGAGAGGTCTTTTGTGCTGCTGCTAATTCAGCAGCAAGAGCGAAGAGAAAAAAAGATGGACTACGACAACTCATGACAGAGTGTCCTTGTTTTCAGGAAGACGTCAACAAGAGAGCATCTTCTCAATCTTTTCTCCATGTTACTCATAATTGAATTCTGCAGAGGTGTGGCAAGTTTTTATCTATCTGCTATCTTTGACTGATCATTTGCAAAACCACTTAGACTGCACTGTTGAACAGTTAGTTCTGCAGCTACAAAATAAACCTCATTTTGCTCATTTATTCCTAGAATGGCTTTGGATGAATTCTTTGAAACAATAGCAGAACAATAACACTAGAAACTAGAAATGCTCTGTTGTGACAATGTGTTGCCTGTTTAGTTTTATATTCATTAACAAAAATCATCTAAATATTCATCACTGCTGTGTTAGGATCTGCTCAACTTTCCTTAATCACATGAGCAGTGCTGTACTTTGGATGTCTTATCCGTCGTTTTATTTTTCCCACCCTCTTTCCATTTTTATTTCTCATGCACACACAGAAGCAGTGTTAACCTGACTGGTGCGGTGTAAAGATAATTAGCATTTTTATTGAAAGCATATGGTTTATTAAGGAGGCATTCGTCTAGGAGGAGAGAGTGTGTGCTCATCATTGTGTGTTCCTGCAGACAAGTGGCGACAGCAGCCTTACCACGACTATCTCTGATCTCCAATCAGCGCAGCCGGCTACAGCCCAAGGTCATTTATGGACACACAGTTTTCTTCTTCTCTCGCCATTTTTCTGTTCGTTTCCTCCGTCCTCTCATCCTCACCTACTGCCATTCTCTCTTGTCATTTCAAGCTGTGCCTTTTTCCTTGTTCATTCTCTCCATTACGTCCTGTGTATTTCCAGCACTTCCCCCAACCCAAACCCTGTCCACCTCTCACACTGTGTCTTTTATCAGTTAATTCATTCTTTCTGTTCCCCGTCTGCTGGCCTCGTCTAACCTATTTCTCTCTATCTCTGTTTCAGTTGTCGCTCTCGCTCCCTTGCACCCTCGCTCTCTCTCCCCTTCTGTCTCTTTGGTTCCTTTCCATCTTCCATCGCTCTCTCTCTGGGAAACACAAAATCGCCTGCATATGTGTACACACAAACACAAACACACACACACACACACACACACACACACACACACACACACACACACACACACACACACACA
>JAOWBC010001255.1:23485851-23499928 GCA_028566105.1 Hypoplectrus providencianus | reverse complement strand
CGACACACTGTTTTAAATGGGCCGAACAGGGAGGAGGAGAGGAGGAGGGGGGTTGCTATTGTAAATGATTTCCTGTGGAGACCAAAATAATCGGCAGACCTTGGAGTGAGCTTCTTACAATCACTCCGGCCTTGTACACTGATTCTCCATTCAGCTCCCTAATGGCAATGTGTGTGTCGCTAAATATACAGCTGCAGGCAGTGTCTACGTGTGTGAGCTCACACATGTGTGTTCACGTACAATCGCATCTGCAAGAGGGGTGGTAATTGATGTATCGCGTATTGAAGTGTATCTGTGAGAAGAAACGCATACATGCATGTGTGTGTGTGTGTGTGTGTGTGTGTGTGTGTGTGTGTGTTGCTATCGAGTGGTGACAGCTTTGAGTGGGGCACAGGGAGGTGAAGGGCACAGAGGAGATGTGTGGACAGGAGATGTGTTGACTGGGAGAACAAGTGTTTTTTTCTTTGTGAAAGGAGGGATAACAGCTCCTGAGTGAGTGAGTGAGAGGTTTTAAAAGAACAAGTGGCCCTGGATACAGTAGGTGACAGAGAGCAGCTGCTTAAACATGCAATACAGAGACAAATCAGGTGATGACAGTAAAGGCTATTTGCAGAATACAAGAATAAGCCTGCAGACGTACACACAAACAATTGGACGTTTTATTGTATTTCACAGCCTGAGTCGCCGCATTTTACAAAGTCACACGGCTTGGCTCAAGTCAGAATTCAATAGACGGACTAAGACGAACAGTTTAAAAATCAATAGTGTTACATACAGCCGTTGTTCTCTGACTGTTGCCAAGAATAATTGTATAAAAAATGACACCCTCTCACAGCCTCCTCACTCCACTTCAGAATGGCACTATAATAACAGTCATCTTCACTTTATACAGACCGCTTCAAAACTGTATTAAAAAGGTGTTTTGGAGCCAATAAAGCCACAATAAATAAAAGTCAATGATGACATAAAGCTGGGCATGAAATACTAACAGCTACAAACACATTCAAGCAGGCGGCTGGTCAACTGGTCAAGCTGGATGAATAAAAATCTGTCTTTAAAAAAGCATTATTGTGAGATGCGACATTGATTTTACCCACATAAGTCTCTCGGATTGATCTCAACGAGATGGTGAAGCACAAGCCATGAACGTGTGTTTTGTGTTACTGTAGTCAATCCATTATATTCAATATTTGTCCTCTTTGGGGCTTTTATGGAAGGAAAGTAGCAAGACATTTAAAGCAGGGAAGAGCCAGAGACATCATCACATTGGCACAGTTTTGATGTCCTAATAAACCGGCTGGTAGTTTCAGAATTAATTTGCACTGATTGATTTCTCAGTATTTTTTATCCCGTGTGAGATGGATCACAACCTGAGGTCCTCAGGCTTCTTTAATTTGGCTGTTACAAAACACTGATTAAAAACAAGATGCAATCAAAGCTTTGAGGAGGTTCGAGGACTTTTCAACTTGTTCAACAGCTCTGCTTTTCAAAACTTGTAGCTATTTTTCAAAGGTACATGTCATTTCAATAATAATAATTTTTTACTATTTATTGTAATTATCATTGTTTTTTTATTATTATGTCATTGCCATGAAGGTTTCCTAAAGCCTAGGGGGCAACTTTTCCTATTTTTCTAATTTCTTTATCGCAATCTTTATTTCATTATTCTGCAGACAACATTAACCAGAAAAAACAAAAGCAACAACAACAACAACTAAATGAGGCGTGTATGTGTTAGAGTAGGAGAGGGGATAATGGGATTTGGATGGAAGAGTAGTCCCTGTTTATTAGCCAGATTTCAGTAGTGTGTCCAGACTTTTTTGATTGGGATGCCCATGTGGGGTATTAAGGGGAGGCATTAAGTGTGTGTGTGTCTGCGTATGTTAGAATAACATTTATTCACTGTTTCACTCTACTTCAGTTACTATCATTCAGTATACTACAAGGGATTGCATTCTTGTTTTTTAAAAAACTAATTTAGGTTTATCAGACAGATCTGGGGAGGCAAAGACCTCTACAGACAATTCAGCTCACAGTAAAAAATTATCAGAAAAATAATCAAACATTCGCAGCAGCCCATCATGCCAGAGAAACACAGTCTAAAAGGTGAAACATCTAACAAAATTACCAATTTCACAAAAACCACAAATGTAATAAATTCACTTATAAATAGCCCAAATAAGCGGCATGTTTTCAGTATTCAAACTAGGATTGTGTAATAGTTGCTTGAAAATGTGACTTAATCTATCACTTTTTGATTATAATAGTGATTTATTGCCTATCAATCCACTAGTATATCTAGACTCTCTGTCTCATGCCAGTGACTTACAGTGAATTTCTGCACCATCTTCCTGTATTGAAAAGCTTCCAAACGCTGATGGAGAACCACTGCTGATTTAGCATCACAGTGCTGCTTATGTTGTCCAATAGTATGATTACATCTTACTGCTAAGCAATGCAATAATCATTGAGCAGGATTACAACATGTATCCCTTTCAGCGAGACACACAAACAGCCCAGTTAACAGACGGCACGGGCAGTCAGGCCAACAGTGTATATTTCCTCCAATCGGCCCCAAAACACAGACAGATAATAGGCTGTGGTGGTTCGAGCAGAAAGCTATCCAACAGTTCCATATTTAGGCAGAGTAAGACATCTATCTCTGGAGGGCTATTCTAGTCGAAGCCATAGGAGCAATGAGTCAGTGAATGCCCTGAGATCTGACAGCCTGTCGTCTGCTACTGGTTTTCCCCTTTTCTAAGCACATATCTAATCAGGTAGCAAAGTAACTGCGCAGCCTCCTCGCATGGTCTCAAGCTCTAATAGGGTTGAATGATATCGGAGGCGAGCCTCACACATTAAGAGAGGTGAACTGAGCCGATGGCTCCATTCGATGGGCGGAAAAACGCAGAGAGCCGGGGTTATTCTTTGAGGGAGGGGAAGGGGTAGGGGGGAAGGAAGTGTTAACACATGACCGAGTGCTTTAGGTGGATGAGGAAGACGGGCAGGGATCTGGCCTCATTATTTCAGTATGGGAGAGAGATGTCGTCTGGCGCAGGAAAGGGCTTCTGAATGAGGTTAAAGTCGGCACACACAGTGGGTTTGGGACTTGGAATGTGATTTTTTGTCGTGTTAGGAAACAGTGCAGTCAAATTCAAACAGCTCCGCTTGCACTGAAACTTTATATTATTGTTGCAGCATTAAGACTTGTTTTGGTTTTCCGAGCAGCTTAAGCCACAAGAGTGACAATTTATTTCTGCGGGAAGGTTGGCTGTCTCTGGAAGCACAATAAACACCACGTTCTGTTTATCTACAAGGCTCCCCGACACACAAACCTTTACCTGGCTCTGCATAAATTAACTAAATAGAGAACTAGAACCACAGAAAGTGCAAATTCTTCAGGAGACGATTGTTCAAATGGTTCTGGGGGAAGTCGGCCCTTAGGTTGTGCGTGCCCACTAAACAGAATTAATTGCAAGGGAAGTTGAAGTCGGACCCTCTAATAACCCTTGACGATGGAAATAGAGACTTCAGCAACAAGCAGTAACACTTGTTCCAAAGCTGATTATATGCCTGCTTGTCTTAATATACAAGAGTGTGTTTATTCTCTGTCTGCAATGGATCGTGCTGTCTACCACTGTATATTTTCATTATCTCGAGGATTTGGATGCGTGCACAAAATGGCTCATATATGATCCCTTATTTAAAATCACAGGCTGCTCAGTTACTGGGTCAGATATTGTTTTTGGAGCCCTGCAAATCCTAACCAAATATTGTGTTACATTAACAGCTCTAAACAAAGAAAGTCAGCCCACGGTCAATGAAGCATAACAGCTGGAATTAGCACAACCGCCGTAATTTGCACCCTGCATTCCCCGACGAGGAGCTTTGTCTTCCTTGTGCATCATAACAAGTGAAATGAATCGGTGACCTAATTAAAGGAGGACAGACAGACCTACTGTCAGCAGATGCTTGATTGCTGCTGTTGCACATTATGCAGCTTCAGGTGCTTTGACAACATCAGTGGCTGTGTGGGTGTCACTGCTTAACGTGACCCAAGATGCTCTTCGACACACCTCGCATTCACGGTGCGATGTCTGACAAAACATCCTCTCCGCAGAGGCTGTCGGGAAGAGCAAACCAAAAAACATCCACGGTAGCAGATGTTAGTTTGGACAGCAAAGATACTACTGAGGTTACATTTTCCTCCACTGTTAAAAACAAATAAACAACTTGTCAGACACCTACAAACCACCAACTGCAGGATTTGGACGGCGAAACACTTTTTTTTTTTTTTGGATGCTACATCTCTCGCAAACATCTAAAACAAATAATCAACTTGGCGTACAAACGCAAGGAACTGTAGGATCACTTCGACACAAACAGATGCACCGATGACAGACGACTTAGTGATATTCATCTCATCAACAAACATAATAATCTCCTTGGAGACCGGCCTGTGCTTTAACAGATGCTGCCAAAATGGCAGCCAAGCAAATCTAAGTCAAATTTCTCCAACACAGACATACAGATAATTGCCTACACTGACCATTTTCCCCACCTGCTCAGGGGAGTCTCTTATTTTACCTGCAAGCACTGACAGATGAGTCAACAAATTGTCAACCACTCCAACCTTGGGAGCCTACATCCGCCCTTTTTTTTTTTTTTCTTGCCACACAACAACACTGAAAACAGTATATTTGCAGATACCCATTTGGATGTTGAGAGGAGTGGGCCACCCAAGCAGGCAGACAGCGAATGACTATAGAGGGGCGCGTTGACTGGCAGATATGTGCATCTATTTGTGAGGCAGGACACTTCTGATGAGCCATATAATTCAGCACCAGTATGGAGGCACAAAAGGATTAGAGAGCCTGCTGATTGCAAAACAGCACATCTATGTTCACGCAGATGTGAAACAAGGTGCTCCTTTCAGTTCAGGTCAACATCCAAGAGCTGTGCAACCTTCAGTAGTTTCCACATCAAGGTCATCTGCAACCCCGGACGCCTCTTCTGTAAATAAGAGCCACAGCTTTCACTCATGAATCCGCATGATTGACGTATCCTAGGGGTGCATGCACTGGCCTGCCGGATACTCCTTTACATCCAGAGTAGCTGGATTTCCTCTGGATTTTAAGACTGCAGCACAGTGCACAATAAGCTAACTGCATTCCAATACACTCAAATGACAGCCATATAAAATAAGAGGGGGAAAAAAACCCAGAGGAGGTGAGCACTTTAGTCTATCTGTCATCCATCATGCCAACGCGTGCGATTTGTCATTGCTGCCTGCAGTGAGGCACATCCACGCGGCCACAGAATAATAATTATGTGTACAACCCGGCCGAGGATGGGATCATATGATCGCATTGATTATTTGAGAGGTATCATCGCTTATTACTTCGCCTCGGCGACGTCTCGCATCCGAGCGACGCCCAATCCAGCCACAAGTCGCTGGGACACACCATCCGTGCGAAAATACGCCAACTACACTACATGTTACCCCCCCCTTTTCCCCGTCCATTAAGGGCCAGTTTCCGCGGCGAGTAAGTACAATAATCCCAGGCCACATTCCCATGGGCATCCGTGAGAACCAAAGTCAGCGCTGCTGTACAGCTTCCAGAGCAGGTCAGCGACACACACGGGTTGACATATCGCCAAGCTGCAACAATAAATAAATAAAAAATAACATCTACATCATTTGTGCAGGAATAACGAGTGCATCCTTACCGTAACACCAGTCGCAGCGATATAGGCGCATATATACACATCCAGCGCACACGGGAGTCAGGAATAACCTTTTCTGCGCTCTTGCATACAGTCCACCACAGCGTAGATGTTGGAAAAAAAAAATCTTCCCCGGCAATTTAATTTCACTGATTGGCGACTCCGGGTCTGTGGTTAATTCTTGGTGCCACAACAAAAAAAAAAGAAGAAGAAGAAGAAACGACGCGGATAAATCTTCGCGAGAGAGGGGATGGAGATAACGCTGAGGGTGTAATAAACCAATAGCTGCGTGCTTAGTATCCCGATCAGCGCTCACACAGGAGGAGGCACCGCGTCCGTCCCAACGCACCAAGTCCGGTGGAGTGCTGGAGGAGGACAGAGGCGTATCTCTCTCTCTCTCTATCCGTCTGTCTGTATCCCTCCCTCCCCTTTCTCTTTCTCTTTTTCTCGGCTGCCTTTATGTTCTTACTGACTTTGGCTGAAGTCCACAGGCGCAGCGCGCAGCGGAGCAGAGGACCGTGGTCAACACACACACAGAGAGAGGGAGGGAGAGAGAGAGAGAGCGGGGTCAGAAATGACAAACCAATTTGGAGGAGCGGTGGATGCTCGGTTGATCGAGCGCAGCCCGGCGAAAAGGAGCGTTGCGTTGCAGGCGGGCGGGGAGCCGAGGGTGGGTGGAAGGGCTGGGGAAGGAGGGGGTGATGATTCCTGCCTGGGGGATGCAGAGAGAGAGAGAGAGGGAGAGGGAGAGAGAGACAGAGAGAGAGAGAGAGAGAGATGAAGTGGGGGTGTCTGATGGAAAACGCGGAGCTGGATTTGGCTCCTAAATCTCTGGAGCGAGGGCTCCACCTGCCGTGTGAAAACACACAGGGGTGCCCAAAAGTTTTCAAGCCAAGGACGTTTCACACAGACCCACACCGGACCACAACCGGATGTGACAAAGGATCAACAAGGCCCACCTGAGAGCCGCGTGTGCTGTTGGACGTGACTGAGTGTATGATTGCGTAATCGTGCCTCTGGGTGACAGCTGCACTATAATGTGCAGCTATAGGCGACAGTTGGGTTCATTGTCACATTCTCAGCTCAATAATGCGAATAAAAGTGAAATCACATCCGTATTCGGCCCGCTCTTGTCCAGACCTCTCGGAAACCATTAAATAACTCGTTATCGTCCCTGGACTGCAGTTTGAGCTCTAGAAAGCCAGGAGTGAAATGTGGACTGAATATAATAACTCTGCCTAAAGCGGTGTGCCCGGTAGGGGTCTGCTGCTGGGCAAAGCTAACAGCGAGAACATGACACGATAATAGCAGCACTGAAAAGGTTATTTAAAATAAAAGCCCATCTAACATCAAAACGTACCATTTTTACCTGAGAGCGCATTTCATCTCGCAATTCCACACGTGACGTTGCGTCAAAATTAATTAATGATTAAATTAGTGAATACATAAAACCAAATTGTAGCATTTCCTCTCATGGCAACCTAACTACCGGGTATATCAGTGTTCTGACTTCAGTTTTGGGATGGAAAGTTCATCAAGAATCATTTTTCAAAAACGTTATAGTATTATATTGTAATTCTATTCTTAATTAGCATCATTAATAAATGATCAGTTAATAGATGATAAATTGTATTTTCCACATATCTTCTGTTGAACAATTCATGATAAGTAATGTTTACCACTAATTATTAATATAACATATTATTTTAAAATCTTATTTTTGCGCAACATTTTTTCATAATATCTGAACTTTTTTCTTTCATAATAAAATAGCTTTGAAACCGTCTTTGACGATTATTTTTACGAGAAAAGTTGCGAAATAGTAAAACAAACTATAGATAAAACACTTTGGTAGTGTTTAAAATTTGTATTGTAAAACCATCTGTAAAGGTGGATTTTAAGTTAAAATCTATTCTCACTTTTTTTTTCTGTTGAATTAAAAATGCTTATTGTAACAATGACTTGTGGCCCAGTAGCTGTGCCGGCTGACCACCAGTGGAAGTGAGTTCCCCTAATATCCATAAGCATGATTCCCAGAGTGTCCCAGTGAAATGTGTTACAGGATTACCGCAGGCTCCTTGTTCATCAGGGATGAGCCCTGTGTTTCAGCCTGGAGATCAGAGGGTGACATGCGCACTGCACGGAGCGCCTCACCAGCCGCGGACACAATGCTGCAAAATAAAGCGCGCCGCGTGCTTCTTGATATCTGGCCGTGTCTCCAGAAGCTGTTATGACTTGTCCCATCAGGAAAGTGTCATTCTTGGTTTTCGGTAGTGGTAAATTTCCCCTGCGGACTTTGTGGAGGAGGCGGCTGTGCTGTGCTTGGAGCTCAGTGGGGACCTGTTGATAGCCCACCGGCGCTGCAATGGAGGTGAGATGAGGCTTTTCAGCAAACACTTGTCCGTGATGTCCGTCTGTTCGTCACAGTGATAGCTCTAATGTGCTCCGGTCATTTTTAAAGAAATTAACAGACTGCCTTGTTGATTCCATATCAAATTAGTCGCTAATGAGGCCTGCGTAATTACTGTAAATCATTTATCTGTAATGATCTTTTTTATTCTGATGCATCGCTTTAATATCAACAGGTATGATATATAGATTTCATTAGGGCTGCCGTGAAGGGCATATAAGTACTGCGATACCCCTACTGCCTATCAATGCCCCATAATTAGATTTCAGATGAGACGTTGTCATTTCCAGCCCCATCGTTTTGCAAATCAAATCATGTCATTGGTATCATGCTTTGATGCTATACAGGCTTCCCTCCAGTCAGAATGGTCGGGAGGCCATGTGTCGCTGTTAATTACCATCACTGGCTGATAAAGCCTTTTGGAGAAGATTTAAATCCCGCTAAAGAGCATTAGTTGACAAGCAAGGCGCTTGCAAACAAGCATGGCACAGGCCTCGGCAGAGAGGATGTAGAGGTGAAATAATACATGCTACAGAACAGATTTTAAATATACATTTCTTTACTAATTATTCATTCCAGTAAAAGAGCAGGAGGCTAAGTGTTTTTTCTGCCATAACTGTTGTGTATCAGCAATAGGGATGTCTTCACCCTGGCTCTTTTTATGCACAATGCACTGTCAACCAACACAAATATATAGTCACAAACATGAAAGGAGACTATCTGAACAAGGTCATGTTGAAGCAGAAAACCTCTGTTTTTATGTTTGCGTTGCAGGTGCCGAATTCAGAAGAATGACATTTAACTAAGACAGAAAGTCACCAAAGACACGATTCATCCGAACGACCTGTCAGACGACGATGGAAATCATGGGTAAGAGAATTCAGGGACCTGCAGATGTAGACCGCTGCTTAAAGCCCAACACGTTCCAGTAACCTCAGCAGCACTCCCCGCCACCGCCATCATCCGAGGCTTACAATTAAGGTGTCAGGCATGGTTGCTGCAGCCAGACAGAAGGGAACAGTCTCATGTGCAGGTGGCGCAGGACTCACAGTCTGGTCGGTAGTCAAAACTTTGTGGTGAAGAGTTTACAGGATCTTAACCTTCTGCCACATACAATTACTGCAATTGTGGCTTGCGCTCATTAGCTCCTGCTCCACTAAATAAACAAGGGCGATATGACCTGATGTTACATTTCAGCCTTTGCTTTTTAGTGCTGCAGACTGGAGCGGCTTCCTCTTTTAGTCCTGTCTGAATGATTCTTGGTGAAGTTTTTGTGTAGTACTAGTGCAGACATTTGGCTTAAGTTTGTTACAGTTGACGCCAAAAAAAGGCAGTTTGAAGCGTAATTCTTTTGCCAGGAGATTGAGAAGAGAACATAATATTTCATAAACTTAAGAATTGAAAAAGCTTACTCCAGGCGCATGGTTTGGGGACATTTGTCCGATAAGCGTAGTTCCTGTGATCTTAAACCTCCACAATACAATATGTCAAACTGTTGATCAGTGCTGACAAACAAAGTCAGTGTGGATGTCAGTCGGGAAATGCCCTTTATTTTCCCATTGTCACTTTAAAGAATGGGCATTTCATAGCTAATTATCAAAGGTCAAGGTCACGTAGCAGCTGTGTGGATCTAACACAAATACAGATGGGAGAGATCCTGTTTCTGAGTGACACCAATGAGATACACTTTCTGTGCAGATACTCAGCGTGCCTTGGAAGCTGTGGAGAGACTGCAAGCCAAACTGAAGGAGAGAGGAGAGGCCCCCACACAGGAGAAACTCTCCCTGCTAAAGACCGTCCTGCAGAGCCCCCTGTTCCATCATATACTCAGCTTACAGCAAGCTCAGCGGAAGCCCCCGGCAAAGGTACAGCGCGAGCACGACTGCGTGGGTGTTTGGTGTATATTAAATGGTGGGGAAGGAGCCGGAATCATTCCCAAAATACTGAATGCAGGAACCAAACTGGATGAGTAATCAGCTTACCTAAGCTTACCACTAAATCCCTGAGAAAGAGAGAGAGAGGGAGAGCAAGAGAGAGAGAGAGAGGGACAGGAAGGAAGAAGTGGCTGAACATCATGTTGAGGAGTTTGCTGAAGTCATCTGTAAGACTGTCACAAGTTTGTTGTTTGTGAGGGGGGTGGTTATGTCACTTAAAATTATTCACTCACACACAACCTCACAGTGCACTCACATATACAGTATGTGAGTTGGTGTATGACATCTCTGACACCATAACGGTATTTAACTTATCGCTCAGCCAGTGGCAAAAGAACATTTTATCAAGTTTTTAAGTTGTAGTTCTTTACTTTTTTTTTTTATTGTCTTCAGCGTTATCACGGCTGAGATGTAACTCTCAAAGGGGCTACCGTGTTGACAACGAGCAAGCTGAAACTGAAAGTTTGGCTGCCGTTTTATCCGCCTTATGTTTGAGTAATTAAGAAACTATGCAGTTATATGTCAGCTTATTCATTAAAATGTGACCTTAAAGAAATGTGGCTTCATGACAGTAAGTGTTAGTGAGTAAAGTACAGTGTGCTACCTTAAACTCATTAACTTGATGAGTCACTTTTGGAGGTAGATGCTTTGCAGTGTGAATATTCCATCCAGCTCAAAAAGGCCAAGACTTCACACATTTATTTATTTTATTTTATTCTTTTGTTTCCAGTCATTATTTTCAGATGAGTCCAGTTGCACATTTGCTTGTAATGTTGACGATTTACTTAATATTTTCTTCCAACAGTCTCATAACTTCATTTTCCCCCCCCTTGTCTCCAAGCAAGTAAACAATCCAACATGTAGCGTTGTCTGGTTTTGATTCAGACTGTACCGGCTATATTTTCATTTTTGCCTTTCCATTATTTTCATATCACAAATGCAACAGATATTAAAAACATATATTTATTGAGTTGCCTGTTTGCAGTTGAAGATATGGTTGCCAGTTTCTCAAATTTGTTGCCATTTGTGACCTGACAACTACGACTGTCAAGGTCTATTCTACTTCACTACATTACAGATAGTTTGTAGTCTAAAATATATTCATTGATTTAAATTACAACAAATTTTGCAGATTCAGTTAAAGAAAAATACAGTTAGCAGGTAACTTTTATGTAATATTATAAAGTACACCTGCAACTCTGTAGTATATAAAGTAATAAATTATTAAAATTGATAAATTCAATTATTTATAACAGCTGCAACAAAGTGCCCTTGTGATTGCAGCAGTGATTATAATGCAATAAAATGATGAGCGTGTATACTTTTAGTACTTCAGATGCATTTTAAAGCTGATACTTTCATATTTTACTGAGAACAGAGTCTTTCTCCACTGTTGCACTCATACTTCTACCTAAGTAAAAGACCTGAGTGCCTCATCCACCGCCGTTGTCAGCGGTAATCATCATGGCTTTGTAATTGTCTGTTGTGGTGTACTGTAATAGGCTAACCTTATAAGCACTACAGTCCACACACACACAAGGATTATTACATTAGCTTTGTGTGGTGTGAGCCTGTAGCCATTTAGCATCTCTGCATTCCAGGAAACATGGCACTGGATCCTGTCTGCGGTTCCCGGATTTTTATCAGGATAGACATAGATTGTGTTAGTTCATGTTTAAAATCCTCTTTTATATAGAAATATATAGCATTTAGACATTAAGTTTACTAGTTTTGGTAGCGCTCCATGCTTTATTACTGCTATTTTAACAGACGTTGAAGTTGTTAGGATGGAAAAGCATACAGACCTTCTCAAACTTTGAAACCGAAAACACCAAAGACAAAAGGGAGCACTTCTTTGGTTATGTGGTATTGAAAAGAAACCTTTATCTCAGATCCTTGAGTTCCTGCTCTCTTATCTTTCCCCTCTCTGCTCCATTTTTAACCTATCTTTCTCCACTTTTTTTGGCAAACACACATTCACCCTACCTACCCCCTTTTCTCTTCCACATCCTTCTTCATTGTATTGCAATGCCCTCCTTCCTCAATTTCTTTATCCTTTCTATTTCCCTCCATCACTTTCTCATCCTATTCCTCTCTGTCTCCATATCTCCTCTCTTCAATTAATGTCTCCACCTCTCTATCAATCCCCTTCCCCATCTCTTTATCTGCCTCATCCATTCCCCTCCCCATCTTTCTTTCTCCCTTCCCTTGCATCCCCCAATCCTTCTCCAATTCATCTGCTCTCTCTCAAACCCTATTAATTCATCTATTTTACTCGCATCCTCTCCATTTTTTTACACTTTTTTCCTCTCATGTGTCCTATCTATGCATCCCTTATTGCTCTCTGAATCCTACCAGGGGAAGATTTCCAAATCTGTGTCCATGAACTGCGGCCCCTGCCAGGGCATGGCGCTGGGCCTGAAGACGCTGTGCCACAGTGACTCCTACACATGGGCCATGGAGAACCGAAGACCCAGCAACACCAGATCCATCCACAGGGACGGCAGCATCTCTTCTCTGGGCTCCCAGGATCTGTCCTTCTCGGACATGTACCCGAACAACTGCATCCACACTGAATCACAAGTACGTAAAATACCCGTCGTAAATCAGAGGTGGTTTAGGAGGGATAATGGTAATAAGGAGGCATTTATTCTTAAACTCCATAAACCACCAAAATATTTTTTCTAACAATTGTAAAATGTGACACACATCGCCATTCCAAATGTCACATTTTACATTTGAGAATATTGCATTATAAAACTCAAGCACAGTGGGACATTACATTGTTTGAGGGTTTCAGATGATCGTAAGAGGCAGCGCAGCTAACTCGATGTCATTTCAGGTTTGCTTTTGTTTTACACATGACATTTATTTTTTAGTACTGCACTCCCCCTCGAATCTCCCGCACCATGTCGATGGGGAGAAACCTGTCTGCTATTGCTCATGAGGTACAGTTGCATGTGAGCTGTTAGTAGAGCTGGGTCACGTGTGTCCGTGGATGTAGATATACAGAGGGAACCAATGTGTTCAGAACACCAACCTATTAATGGTGTTTATGCCAGCTTAATTACAATAGATTTTCTCTCATTCTCCCATTTCTGTCTCCCTCCCTCTTCTGCTTACCTCTGCCATGTTAGAGGCGTCATGTGGAAATGATAGAGTTGACCAATGATGGAAAGGGACTCGGCTTTGGCATCATAGGAGGGCGAAGCACAGGAGTCATGGTCAAGACTATCCTTCCTGGTGGAGCTGCTGGACGGGTAAATCTACTTACAAATCAATAATATTTTCAAATCTTAAATAGTCAGTTACTGCACAAGTGTAATATTTTGTAGGAATCTTTCATGCAGAGAGTTAGATGAAAAGATCAATACCAATGTAATATCTGTCTGTTAAATATAAAGTTATAGCTCAGAGTTGGACAGCTTGTCTTGTTTAAAATAGTGGAGGTTTCAACTATATATTAGAGTTGGATGTAACTACTGTAATTCACCCATTGGTTTGTGATCTACTGTTTTGAAGCCTCAAGCATGCCATTTGGGCTGTCGCCATCTTGGTTCTTTGGAGCCAATAGTTACCATATTTGGATGAGTGGGTGCTTGATTTGGCTAAAAGGGTTCAAAAATTAAGAACTGGCTCTTCAGAGTGTGTTTTTGAACACCTGGAAATACATTTTAGGAGACCAAAATGTTAACTTTCTGAAAATGAAAACACACTTTGGTAACTACCTGTCAATCACAGAAGCTGCTTTATCATCTATTTACTCTTAATTGGACCATAATTCACAATGAAAAGCTTTATGCCTTGTTAATGAAGACTTGAAACCTCATGAAAAACTCATGAGGAAAATGTTTGCTGTGATAACAAATAAGGCTAGAAGGCTCATAGATTTCAATCCAATCAGACTTCTTTTAGCAACCATTCATAATAATGCAGGCTGCAGACATCTCTGCATTAGCCTCAGCTTTCAGAGCTGTAGGTTGTCATATGGGTGTAAGCAGTGTTT
>JAOWBC010001255.1:23454842-23465798 GCA_028566105.1 Hypoplectrus providencianus | reverse complement strand
CACACACACACACACACACACACACACACACACACACACATGCACACACACACCACCTTACTGTAACCTCACTGGCAGAAAATGTGTATTTTCAGGTCTAATAGCACCTAAAGTAGTGTATCTTCTCAAGCCCTGCCAATATAAATCGCTATTGGCCACATGTCACAGTGTGTCAGGACTTCAAAAAATAACAAAGTACACCAAGATTCGTTGTTATCTGCAGCAGTTCTGCTTGTATGGTGTACTGGAAAACTATTTCACTTAGAGAGTAAGAGCTGCCGCTCACAGTTCTTTTTCACTAAGGATTTTAGTATAGATTTTCTTTTTTTCAATTAACTGAAAAATGCTTGTCAAAATTTTCCTCAAAATGACTTCTCCTTTTTCTTTCCCAAGTGAATACATTCAATTTCAATGACAGAAACTGAGAGAAACAGTAAATCTTCATATCTGAACTGGCATCAATAACAAATTTTCTTGATTTGAGGGATTAATCATTTGTATTAACAAAATAAGGGATTTTCTGAAAATCAACAAGATTCGTCAATTGCACCCTTGATGAAAATGATGACATTACACATTGCAGCTACCAGTGGTGCACAAATAATTCAGATCATTATAAAGTAAAAGCACTTATTCCAAACTGTGAAATTACTCCATTGCAAGTAAAAGTCCTGCTTTCATAACATTGCTACAATAGAAGTATCTAAATAATATTGCACATAAGTACAATAATTATTTGTAACATATGTAATAAGTTCAAGGCCAACGCTTTACAACAAATGATTTGTAATAATACACTGTGCCTCCTGTATCCTGCTTAAGTAGGTTATGTATCAATCTCACTGCTTTACTTTTCAGAGATCAAACAGGGAATGAAACATGCTGCACACTGACATAATATTAATTCTGTTTGCTTATTTTCTTTTACCATCAGTTTGCTGTCAAAGTCTTTACCCCACAATAAAAAGGAGGAGGGTAAAGCAGATGGGGAGATTGTGGCGGAGACAGAGGACAAGAGCAGAGCAGATGGGAAAGCACCGCAGCTGGAGATGAAGGTGGACGGTAAAGACGAGCCAAATGACGAGTTTCATTCTCATTCCACAATTTCTTGGGATCAACCTCGAAGGTTAGTCAATCAGCGATGTGAGTAACAATGTCCTTCTCTTGCCAGTAAATTATATTCAGATTTTTCCATTTTCTGCCCGTGATGCCCTTTATCCTTTCTCTGCCAGAAAAGGCTTAGCAAAATCCTAGTGTGCTCAGGTTATGTTCACAGCAGGGGTAGAGCAGCACAGCGCAAACTCAACACGCTCATATTTCTTAGGCCCGGAGAAACCGACTACTTTCACAACCTGTATTTATCGCATTTATGACTGCATCCAGCGTGGATAAATCACATAAGCCGCACTGCATGCAAAGAGCAGCTTTTGTGTGTCTCTCCCTGGCAAGTATAATATTCTATTGTTTTGACTTAATCTTTGAAACTCCATCCGCAGCCCTGAGCAGCGGATAGAGACTGATAGTCAGAAAAAAAGCACACCCACTGGATTAATTCCCCTTGTGTGCATCTTTGCAGTCATGTTTCAAACCAAGTAGGTCCTCGTCAGGCATACAGAGGAGATGCATTCATCATTACTGTAGCAGGACTGTAAGAGGGATTTTCAGCTCGAGAATATGTGTGGATGTTCCTTGTATCCTGCTTTGTGCTCCAGTGTGCGGCTGACTCGAGCGCCGGGCCAGTCCCTGGGTATCAGCATAATGGGAGGCAGAGGCATGGGCCGCAGACTGAGCAGTGGAGAGATGATGAGGGGAGTCTTCATCAAGCACATCAGCCCCGACAGCCCGGCAGCACATAATGGCACCCTCCGGACTGGAGACAGGATACTGGAGGTATGTGTGTGTGTGTGTGTGTGTGTGTTTGTGTGCAGGGCAGGACTGTGTGTGTGTGCATTGTAGAGATAGAAAGGAACACACTTATTAGAAATTGCGGGAAATAGAGAGAGAGAGAGAGAGAGAGAGCGAGACTGTGGGTGTGTGTGTGTGTGTGTGTGTGTGTGTGTGTGTGTGTGTGTGTGTGTGTGTGTGTGCGCTATTATGCTTGTATATACTGCACAAGTGTCTTTGAGTGGTAGAGACTGAAAAGTGGCAAAAACTGAGATTGTGGGATGGTGTGTATTTGTTGCGTTGTGTTCATAAACTTTATAATATACCGTGTGGTTGTGACTGAGTGTGCAATAATAAAATATAAATATATATTGTCTGTGGTTTTAGTAGGATTTAATGATAATATGTGATTGAAATATAAACTTTACGTAATACCGTTTACTCCAACCCTTTCTCTACTGGAGCTCTATGTTTAGCTTTATTGTTATTATATATTGCACAATGCATGTAATTGTACCCCTTCCAAGGTCACACACAAAGGCAGTGTGCTCTTGATACAATGGAGGTCTATCTCAGTGAAATATGACAGCTACATAAGTGGAAATAAGTAATATAGGGCACTGAATTTGATGAATTCATAAATAAGTATAGAAAAAGCTAGCTAGCACACCTCGCACTCTTTCTGGTTAGGGTTAGGGGTCGCTGGAAGATTAACTCTCAGTCATTTCACTGAAAGTTTCTCGTTGGCATATGGAGAAAAAAAATCAACCTCTTTATTTTCTGTATTCATGAGGCCCATAGAGCCTGCTTATTAGCTCTCCAACTGCTCGGTCAAAGGCTTGCACACATCTGACGTTTGACTAGGCCAAAGAAAATAACTCTGGATTCAGCTGTGAGTGATTTTTTACATCTTTTAGGACATAATAATTTAATAAGGGGCTATTTAAGGTTCCATACTGAGACGCTGATATACCTCAAAGAAAATCTGCACATCTCCAGATATTTCTTTCACTGTGTAAGTCTATTATGGAAGTTGGTATTAGGTTTCTTTGAAATTTTGAAATGTTCTGCACTAAAGAAAATGTGAATTGACATTTCCATCGACTGTCTTAGAGCAAATTAATAAAGCTGCATGAATGTACTTTCACCAGAAGATGGCAGTGTAATGTATTGCTGGAGGCTAATCTGAGAGTAAACATTAGAAGAAGAAGAAGAAGAAGAAGAGATAATGCAGGAAACAAGAAACAACAATTTGACTACTTTGGCCAATTTCAAGAGAAAATAGAGCAAAGAAATTGGATCGTATTTGACATCTTATAATTGTTCTTTAATGCCAGCTCAGCTGAACAGCTATTCAGCCGTCAGAGTTGAATCTTTGCTACATTATAACTTAGTAAATGCCCTAAATGGGAGACAGAAACACATTTTTTGAATAAGACACCTCAAGCAACCATAAAAAAAAAACTTTTATGCATAATTTTGAAGGGTTTTATCGATTTTTTTTTTGTTCCGCCTTGCGTACATCAAACTATTTTCATGCAAATCTTCGAAAAGCATAGAGAAATTGGATAGAATGAAGGATACATGACTTCTTTTGCTTGGCGCTCTTCCTGTATCCAATACACTTTATACATCCATGCATTCAGCAGAATGCTGACTGCAGACCACTCCTGAAAGTAACAACCTTAAAAAGACATGGATTTGGTTTTGTTACAGCCAAAGTTGCCATCTCTTTAATAAATGTATCAGTTCATTGCAGACTACAAGCCAATATATGAACAGAAACCTCTGTGTAATTGGATGTATTAAGAATAGCTTGATGTCTTTTTGTTTAAAATTTGCTGTGTTGATTTGGCTAAGGTGTGCGGTGTGGACCTAAGGGATGCCAGCCACGAGCAGGCGGTGGAGGCCATCCGCAGGGCTGGAGACTCTGTGCTTTTCCTGGTCCAGTCAGGACAAGACAGACCTCAGGTACAGCATCTCACTGAACAGCCACAAACAGCACATCTCTGTGTACACTGTGTGCTTTACTGTACTTCAGGTATGCATAAATTACAACGTGAAGCCTGTAAGTCCCTCGAGGCTCAAAGAATTTCCCCCCCTGCTTCTCAATACTGCAAATACAAAGAAAAAGGTGCAGTATATATTCTGTTGGACAACTCCATCATAAGTTTCAGCGATGTTGTGCGTGGGAGTTTGTAGCAGTGCAATATGATGTCCTCTGGACACAAAGCATATCATCTCATCTGACTGAAAACCTGCCCAGCATATACTGGATACGTGACATATTGGCTGCATCATTTGAAGCATCTGCAGTATGTTTCATAGCAGTATAGACATTCATCTGCCTTTTCTGCATTCTCCTGTGTTTCGCCCACAGTCCCCAATGCTCACCAACCATGAGAGACTAACTCCAGCGACGCAGTCTAACTCACACTGCAGCAAGGTAACATTCAGATACTGAGCATCAGTCCCGCTGCTTTCTCCTTTTAAAAGTGTGAGATTAACTCCAGCTTTGAGATGATGACATGCACTGAATATATATAGTGTGTATCGCCCTACAAAGTAAAAAAGCAACAGCTACTTTTTTGTCTTTTTAAAGGTTGTGACTGCTACTTTAGATTCCATTGGAACAGATGACGAGCCGAGAAATCATTTTCCTTAGTTTCTGTTCCCACACAGTTACTGATGTTTGGCATTGTATGGCTGTAGTTTATAGAGAGCGTTATGTATACACTGTCATATTTATAGAGTGATGAGTCATTGACACCTACAAAAAGATTGATGGTGCTTTAAGGGCTTTCTAGCTGCAGATTGCTGTTTTTAGTGATGATGTGTACAGAACTATATCTGTGTTTCCCCTCGTGGTCGTAGGAAGCAGAGACTCCCAGTCTGTTCCTTAGTCTCTCCCCTACGAACCCCTTCACTCCCACCCCCTTTAAGGTTGGTACATTGTGTGTATGTGTGTGTTTACGTGTGCTATCAGGGGTATACAGCATCTTAAAAGCAGCCTTTGCATTAGCATTTGCACTAAGCCAACTTCCAAAAAACTTAATTAACGTGCATATTTGTAGATAGAACCCTTGTAGTTCAAAGTCCCTTGCAGCTACCTTGTTTGTTCAAACCCTTTGTTTTTCTCTTTGGTGGAGATGCATAACTCTCTAAATAGACGGCGAATTCTTTTGAAGTTATTTTTCCATGCACTTGTAAGTTACTTACAAAATAATGCATGATTCTGGTCATCTTTCATGTTATTTTTAGCTGACATTAAAACTGTGTTCATTAATTCATCCTGTTCGTCAGTTTTTCCCACTGCTACATCAAGCACACTGAGCAAGCCTCAGGGGTAGTCCAACTCATGCCTGAAGGACCCCTGAGGCATCTCCAACTTGCCTGTTCAATAATGCAAAACTTCTCCCAAGGTACCTTCGCCAACATCCGACAGAACGGATCGGAGAAGCCCCGTAAGTGTCGCACCACCAATCACGGCAGCAGCTGAAGATGAAGGCGATACCGGCAGGAGTAAGTCTGCATCAAAAATCCGACACAGAGACTTACAAAGGGTTCCTTTAAAACCCGCAGGAAAAGGAGCTGTGCACAGATTTATTAAAGTGGCCGCCTTCACACAGTGCAGGTCACATGGTACCCTCTGGTCCAAAGAGACATTGTGCTAAGAAAAAGAAAAAAAAAAAGTATAGAAGTGTAAGGAAGCTCACACACATTCAGAAATTACTCTTGACTTGGATATGTATTTAAAGGTACAGTTCACACTAAAAATACCGATTTTCTCTCTTACCTGTGAGGCTTGAGTGTTGAAGATATGTCTGCCTTATCTTAAGCATAATGACAATGGACCGTACTTGGATTGTAGTGCTCAAATTGTCACAAAAATACATTTGAAAAAAGAGCAATATGTCTTTCCAGAAATTATGACCCAGTTACTCAGACAATCCACAGAAGTTGTAGTGTTTCTCTTGAACTACACCAAGTTTAATGCAATTCAAAAACAGTCTTGATGAAAACTTTATATTTATGGTTTGGGTGTGAAATGTCCCTTTAAATATCCATTGTTTGAAGCCACCAGGAGCTATTCGGTATGATCAAATTATGAGGCCAGGCTGCATGAAAAGCTTGGAAAGCAAAAGCCTAAAGAACATTAGATTTACAGAGTCAGTCTCTTCTCCAGCAAAAATAAAAATCATATTCGACTTTTATACATAATTTGGTTTGCTGTTTTATGCAATTATAGTATTAAAAGTGCCTGATGGAGTTTGCCTCGTAAACAAACAACATTTCTGTTTACACTTAGTGTTACTCATCAAATTGCATTGTTTATATCCTCGAGGTCCAACAAATGTGTCGAATACATTTCTTTCCTCATAAAACACTTTGAAAACAGATTATTCTTTATAGTTTGAAACTTTCAGTTCTTATATTCATGTCCATATCTCCTTCAGTCCATTTGTTGGCATACAGACTCTTGATCAGAGAGCATGTCATATGAGTAAACGTGTCCTTGTGCACATGATTAATTGATTGGTGGATTCTTTATTTCATGTCACAAACAACATCTTGGGTTTATGCACCATAAAATACACTTGCAAAAGTGAAACATGTCAACAACAACAAACAAATCAGACCCACCCACTCTTACACAAAGTGAATCAAAATGTGATCCAAAGCTCCACAGGGTGCCTTGAAGGGAGTCTATGTGATCACACATATGTAAATTTGCGTCTGGTAAATATTTATGTTTCCAAGTCAAAATGCATGGATTTTGACATATAGCAGGCCAACTGTGCCATCACATACTCACACAGGCTCCTTTAGGGTGTAAAGCTTCCTCTCCACATGAAGTGTCAGTCGTAACATGTAGCTTTCCACATTTTTTTTTTTAAACCTACCCATCATATCCTCCTCCTTCTTGTTAACTCCTGTCTCCCCTAGAAAAGATGCTTCAGCGTTATGGCAGCCTGTCTGGGAAGCTCCATATGATTGAGCTGGAGAAGGACCCTGCGGCTCAGGGCCTGGGAATCAGCCTCTCAGGGAACAAGGATGGTTCCAGGGCCCGCATGAGTGTCCACGTTGCAGATATAGACCCTCAAGGGCCTGCTGGTTTGGATGGGAGGATACGGGTTGGAGACGAGCTACTGGAGGTAAGGAGGAAAGTGAATGGGAACAGTAAGGCACAATCAGTCAGGAGGGCTGAGTTTAACAGATGGGAGAGTTTTTAGGGGGCGAGAAGGGTCGGAGTCCTAGAGAGAGACAAAATATCAGAGTCAAAATTGAGAGCAGCAGAAAGAGAGCAGTGGGTTGTGGGTAGGAGGCATGGATGAGTAGCAGGCTTTGAGTGCCGGCACAGTAGATTTATCAGACAAATTACCATTTGAAGGATGGTTGGTGCTGGGCTGGATACTCGAATGAGCGACCGTGTCATAAAGATGATAAGGAAAATCGAGGTAGAGGAAAGGCTGACAGCTGAGAGGGGGGAGGGGAGTCACAAAAAGTTGGCAGCACGACAGAATCATGTGGAGGAGGATGGGAGAAAGGAAAATAATGCTGAGGAGTGCATGACATGAATTTTCTTCCAGATCAACGGTCAGATCTTATATGGCCGGAGTCACCAAAACGCCTCTACAATCATCAATAACGCCCCATCTAAAGTCAAGATCATTCTCATCAGGTAACATGCAAAGTGATTTGCTTGCACTGGCATTTCTGCCAAACTTGAACTAAACAGGATATAGGTGTTTGATCACCAGCTTGGGAAAAACACCAGATTTGGTTTTGTTTCACTAGGAATAAAGCAGCTCCGGGTCAAACAACACAGGGATCCACAACAGAATGCAAAGACACAGTCGACTCCCAGACAGACTGTGCCGAGAGTGGAGGATTATCCGGAGACATCCAGCACATCATCCTACCTCAGGTGCAAAACCTTGAGTAAATCTTGGCATTAACCATTGTCAGGCCTCCAGTTACACAGCTCAAGCAAGCCCGTTGAGTGATGACAGACTCTTATTGTGTCAAAAAACAGTCCTAATGCTGGAGGAAATCGCATCTTTACATATATGGTATCAGTTATTTTCTTCACTAACTTACTCGGTTAAAAGTGAAATATTGTTTTCGTTCTTGTTTCTCCATCCAGGATCACGTAGATCTTGGCCTTTGCCTTGCAGAGGGAGAGTCCAAAGAGGGACCAGTGGTCAGGTCCCTGATCCAGCACGGCACTGCCAGTAAGGTGTGAAATCACCAGTAGCTTCATCGTATCTTTAGAACCTTACATGAAAACTGTGTGTTTTGTCACTTCTTGTGGTGACACACATGACACATGTTAGCAGACCAACAGAGTGTGTTGTCAGCTTCAGACACAGATGGCTGGCTAGTTAGCTAGCCTGCACTGTTTTCCACTCTCCTGCTGGCAAAGTGGTCTCCAAAGAGCATGGAGGGAACCAGAGGGACCATTAGACCAGCACTGCCCTGTTTGGCTCACTGTAACCATTGTTGCTAGCTAACTAGCTCATTAGGGACAGCTGGTTACCGGGTTAGCAAGTTAGCTAACTGCAGTTATGGATCATAATTAGCTAATTGTTCGTTATGGATCATACTCCACTGGGCGTTCACAGCTTACCAGAAGTTTTTTTTACTATACAAAAATGAATACAGAAGGTAGCCTGCTGCAGTATTGTATTGTTAGGGTAGTTTATTAAGGTGAACGTATTGTGAAACACCAATCCAGTAAACCTATGTGTATGCATGTTCATGCACCTGCACACATGTTGGCCATGTATGCCACAGGCATTTGCATCTGGACATGGTTAACATTTCTGTCAGCACTGGAAATTATTATCTAACACTTGAATATGACTGTGAATTTTAAGGTTGCAGGATGATTCAGTGTTTATTTAAAAAAAACACGTTTTTCACTGCTAGAGGTTATGCCATTGTTAAAAAATAAGCTTTTTTTAATACTCTATATTAAAAATATATATTAATTATGCTGTTGTCAAAACATAATTAAAAGAGAATACAATCATTTGCTAAATGTTTTGGACATGTATTTAATGAAAAACACCATAAGTACAATATATTTTATGTTGAAAATAATTTTCGCTGTAAATATACACTCTAAATTTGATGCATTCTGTTTTTTTAAATTTTGTTCCAGCATGCAGGTTGCACACAATTTCATCAGATTTTAGCAGTCATCAGGCCTCACTGGCCGGTGTAACTTTGGCAATCAATAATCTATCAGAAAAGGAGTTGCTGATAGGCACCATGCTACTATGTGGAAACTCTATTCTCTTTATATTCCTGGTAATATTTAAACTGTAGTAACCTTGAGGTGATGCTTGCCATGTTTTTAAGTGATGTCGTCATGTACTAATAAGCTTTCATGTGCTGCCCCGGGCAACAGTTATTCAGATATTTGTCCAGAGGGTGTATTTGATTTTTAATCTCGTTTCCTCTCCATCTTTCTGTTGCGTTTAATTTCATACATC
The DNA here is from genome assembly GCA_028566105.1 of Hypoplectrus providencianus. NCBI lineage: Eukaryota > Metazoa > Chordata > Actinopteri > Perciformes > Serranidae > Hypoplectrus > Hypoplectrus providencianus. The sequence continues at coordinate 23,456,412 of JAOWBC010001255.1, read as the reverse complement.
TTTTTCTTATCCTCCATTTTTTTATTCATGTTTTTGTCTGAGTGCAGGATGGCAGAATAAAGGTCGGAGACAGGATCATAGCAGTAGGTGATGAACCTGTAGCAGGACTGTCAGTGGACAAGGTACACACACACACACACACACACACACAAACACAAGGTCAGGCTGATTGAATGATTTATGACTTGCCTGTCTTCTCTGTATTCAGGTGTCCAGTTTGATTCTCAAACATCGGGTCACTGTCAAGCTCTCCATCAGCCGATCCAAGACGCTCCCCTCCTCTTCTTCTCTACCTCTCCCGACATCTGTTTCCTGTCCCGGCTCTCTCTCTCCTGCTGCCCTCCCTGTCTCCTCCTCTTCATCACTCAACACCGTCCAGATATCTTCCACTGAGCAGTCTGTCTGGCCAGGATCGGCTCCTACAACCTCTGACCCCCAGAACTGCCCAGTCATGGCTGGCAGGGAAACCAACATAGAGTTCTCCAAAGGAAATGTAGGCCTGGGACTTAGCATTGTGGGAGGATGCGACACTCTGCTGGTGAGAGCAGCCAATAACACAATCAGTCTTAACTTTAACTATCCTAAGTAATCAAGTTTTACAGCATCAAATTAGCCAATAAGGGTGTTTGTATATTTTTCTTTATGCTTTGCATCCTGACAGTCATTGTCAGTGAAAAAGTGTGCTGGATCACATGGTGTTTTCTGTTATTTTCCACCAGGGGGCAGTAATAATCCATGAAGTAAATGATGGGGGAGCAGCACAGAGAGATGGAAGGCTGCAGGCTGGAGATCAGATATTAGAGGTGTTGTATATCACACTAACATACCATAATCAGTTCACTTTTCAGTGTCCATCTAAATATGTTGTCATTAAATGGCATTCCTTAACAGTTATATTATAAAACACATTGCAAAAAAACAAAACTTTAAATTAAATCACTTATTATTTAATAATGGTGATTAAAATTCAGGGTAAGGTTTGTCTTTATTTGTACACAGTCCATTGGATATATGTGTCTCCAATGTCTTATGCTATCAGAAAATGGCATCATTTTTGTTTAATTTTTAATGTCTCTATTTCAAGAGAAAACACATTAGCAAGCATATGCGTACATCTATTAGCCAGTCAGCTAAATTTAATCTGAAGTCCCTTGGCAAGATGCTGTAAAACCAAATAGTGGCATCATCATGCTGTATAAAGGCCCACCTGCCCAGATAGGGAAAGATAGGACAGTAAATGTCTTTAGCCAAAGCTTAAAACAAAAGAACTAAGGTGAATATGTACATATGAGACTTCAACTGAAAGGTGAAATATTCGAGTTCAGTCTAGCTGAAACAGCCCTTCCTTTATGTGGTTTTTAAGATGTCCAAAAATAAGACAATACGATGAAGACAATGACAATGGTTGCTTAATGGTCAAAGCAGATTTTGCTTGCAGATGCATGCCATGTGCCTAAACGTAGCCATTAATAATGATAACACACTTCTTCCCGTCATGACATAGTTAAGTACAGACCTTCCTAATGTTCCTCACACAGCTGTGGCATACACCTCTCTCCCTCCCTCCCAG
>JAOWBC010001255.1:23433891-23447969 GCA_028566105.1 Hypoplectrus providencianus | reverse complement strand
GTAGAACTGTCATGTGTGTTAGGCTTTAGGAGTGAGATTGGTTAGGGCTAGGGTAAGAATATTGTTGTCGGCCAATACGAGGCAGATTGGAGCAGGAAATGCTCGGAGTTCCTCCATCTACCATGAGATTTTTGAGCATTTTTACAGATTGGGTCTAAGCAATTACTGTAGTTGTCAAGTGGTGGGTGAAGATTTATTCTAATGAGTCTGCATGTGACAAAAGAAAGGAAGCCAAACCCTGTTTACACCTAAATAAAATACATCTTGAGCGATTGGATTACAGTGTGTCAGCTAGTGTAAACAATGTCTTTCCTACTTTCCTAAACAGTTGGAGAGCTGCACTGATGTCCTTCATGTCCATTTCAGAGGGTGTTGCTGGCAAGATAGCAACTTTTGTCTTTGGTTGTTGTTGTTATCCTGATTATATAATGTGTGCATTTATTATGTGGTTATAATAAATGTGTGCTAGTAAATCTCACCTTCTAGTGGATGGTCCGTAATCAGAATACAAGTGGTCAGCTGAACACCCTTGGAGACACATGATACACACAGGTGTCAATGTGTCTCACATGTCCACTTTTTTGCATCCCATGTTTTCTGATCCAGCACACAAAGAACTGTCTGGGTTGTCTTATTGCACAGTTTATGGGTTATTTGGCACTCCAGTTACCCAAATGTATGTGCACAATTACCGAAAAGTGAGTTTTTGATGATATGTCCCCTTTAAAGTGACCATAGAATTGATGCTCATAGAAACAATAGCAGCTAAAGTATATATTTAATAAGCCAATACAGCAGTGTCCCAAATGATGAAGATATATTGTGTCTTAGTTATCTTGTCCGTGTATTTATAATAAAGTTATGCAATGATATGCACCATTGCCCATGTAAACACACTCATGAATAAATTACCATCCCCAAATCTCTGAATCTGCCGACAGTGAATATAAATGCAACAGCAGCATCTCATAAGAAGACACAATGTCACTCGTCTTCAGTCCCGTCTCCAGACTGCTGCTCGTTCAGAGTTCACAGCTAGGATCACCTCCAGGCCCCGAACATGCCAAGTGCTTCTGCCAATCTTTTGTATGGCAATAAGGTTTTAGGACTGTTTTACTTTTATGTCTCATTCTCATTAAACGTGTGTCATGTTTGCTTGAATAATCGATGTACTTGACATGTCTTTTAATTCTTTCAATATCAGCGACTATGTGCGATTTATTTACAGATTTATTATTTATTACTGTTTTCATAATCCATGACTTGATCAACTGTCTTTTAGGAAGTATTGGTAAACTGCAATGTGCAATCTTTACTTAGAAAGCTTGTATTTGTTTTATATTAATTTATTTATTATGTGATGTTTATGCTTTCTTCACTCATTTAGTCATTTATTTGATTTTATGTCAGTAGTCCTCAGAGCCACGTGTGTTTTGGATTGTATAAGATTGTATAACTGAATGTACTGTAAGTGATCTTATTAAATGTTAATTTGTTAGATTTTTGCATACAAAACTCTATTATTTACAGTATTGTTCTGTGTATTTACTTCCTAATGTACCTCTGTGTATAGTGTCACAGTCAAACAGTCACCTTAAGTGTGGTCATATTTTAATAAGGGATGACAACAACACAAAACTCTTCCGTGATGCTTTGTGATGCCTCTCTGGGATAATACTGAGTAGGATAAGCTAGTGGATATCACATTGTTTGACTTTCAAATCCCACAGATGCAGACCAGAAACAAAAGAAGCATTTTTGAGACAAATCTGAGATTCCTGAACTGTTAAACGAGGACGTCTGTGCCTGCAGTCACATTTTTAAGGATAGATGCAAGAATTTTTTTTTGCATTTTCTGCATATCTTTGCATCTATTTTCAAACCAGTGAATTGGATTTTGCCTTGGGGTGTTTTATTGTCTTGGTTATGCTCTTTGTCTTTCTCTCTTGCTCTTTCTCTCCGTCTTTGTCAAACATGAATACATATTCAGGATCACTCAGGTTTAGTCAAGTGTGTGTCAGGCAGTATATCATGGAGTGACAGGGCAGCGCTAAATCACAGACTGACAGTGACAGCGTGAGGAGCGGTGTTGGAGGAAGTGCTTGAATGACGTTTTACACTTGAAAATTTGTTTTTCAGATGTTTTTGTGACCTGAAATCCCTGACCTTGACTATAGTGGCTTGTATATGTGCATATTTTCACTAGAGACAGTTGCCTTTCCTTTATAAGGGGGAGATGCCCTAAAGGGGGGAGATGTCTATGCCCAAATGATGGTCCAATTAAGAGTAAAATAGACAATAAACCAGGGTATGAATTAAGACGTTTTCACAAAATCAAACTTGAATGTTCAGGTTGGACGCTTAAAGATTACTTGGATGAAAAAAACACTCACTCACCAAACCAGAAATTTCTTCTTAAGACCAACTGATGCAGTTTTCACAAAGATTCTCAACTTCACCAAGGTTTTCTGATTTAGGTTTTCTTCTGAGGCAAGTACAACAGCATTGAACCCCCAGCCTCTGCAGTAGGAATTCAGCCTTGGTCCACTGGGAACGCAGTCTACCTCAACTCTGTCTTTCTTCTGTCTGCCACCCACAATATTTTTTTCTAAAAGATTACGCGAAGGCATCTCTCCTGGTAGAGAGTTTGTCCCGTGAACAAAAGTTTAGATAGTACTGCGGGATCATTTTTCATCCTTTTTCCTACCTATCTTCAACTGTACTAACCAATAAAAGCAAAAAAGGGGCTACTATGCCTACTTTGGGGCTATAAATCACATGATCAAAATAATAATTGGATGGCATGGAGCTCCACTGACACCATTGAAGAGAAGTGTTAGTGTTGTGTTTATAACACTTTGCAAAATAACAATAAGGCATATTGTAAATAAAATTACTTATATTCTGATTAAGATATTAAAACATGATATAACTGTATGATAAATGCAATAACCAGTTGTTTAGCAATATCTTTGTGAATTTTATTTTATTTTATTTTATCTATTTTTGGTGAGTGAGGCCTACTGACTGCTGTTTCATCCTTTGGCCAATAGTGTTCACAGTTTATTGACTACAGTGTCAGTCACATAGCTAAGGTGTCTCCGGCAGTCAGCTAAGCTAAAAACGCCTTATTGCCTTGCGTTGAGTAGTTTTTTTGCAGGCTGTGTGCTGGACTCTGCCTCCAGTGTGCATCGCTGTTTATCACAGAACCCCATGCTTTTTATTTCTCACCAATTGCTTAATCATAGAAGTTCAAATCTGTGTTTAACTTATTCATGACACACGCCATCAGTCTGAATAAAGCCAAATTAGCAAATCAGTTACGCTGACATATCCCATACTGTTTCTTCGTACATGTTGTGGAGGTCGGAAAACGAAAAGCAGTTGTGTCTGGATTGGAGTTGCACAAAGCTCAGCGAATTTCATGGATTTCTTCAGGATGCTGAGATAACTAACTGTCGCTGTGGAAGAACTGATAGACTGATACAGCAGTCTGTACTCCAAACAAGCTTATTTACGTTTGATTTATTTGTAACAGACGATTCAAACGGGTGCTGACATACCTTTTTAATGATGTGGATGTGAAAAAAATCTGAATTCTTGCTTTGTCGGATGTGTCTGGAAGGCAACAAGCTAATAACTTTAAAAATGAGTGTATTCAGAGGGGAGTTCAGATCGATCAGAACTTTGCTGTGCTGTGCGGAGATGTGCGCATGCTTTGGTTTAGTTAGTTTGTTTTGCTGTTTTATGTGGGAAATCAATGTTTAGCTAAATATTATCTCAGCAGGGTATTTCTCAAATACTTTTAACATTAATGTAAAAGACTTAAAGTAAAAGTAGTTATTTGACATTGTAGAAATGCATCACAGTATGTAGCATGATCACAACTGGTAAAATAGGGAATTATTAGGCATGGCTTGTTTCTGAATGATGCATTTTATATTACTACATCATTTTTGTTTGAGCAGTCATGTCTGCATGTTAACTGTTACAGCTGGTGATGGTACTTGTTTTTATTAATTAAGGCTATACCTTTAAATAGTGATTAGTTAAGAAATGCCACTCCCCAAAACTATAATAATTATATGGTGACCTAACCTAATAGTGGAGAAAAAAATACCATATATGCATCTGAACTTGTATGCAGTCATAGAAATTATAAACTGAAGGACTTTAAAATTGTACTTTCCACTGCAGAGGAGAATGGTTAGTTGGAGAAGTACAACATGGCAGAAGAAGCTAAAGAAATGAGTTGAAAGTAAGGACAAAGATGTTTTCAACCTGAGTCTGAGAAACGCCAAGGGACAGTAAACCTGTGCCATTTTATTTTTTTGCAAATGCACAGAACTTTCACTTTAATTACTGGAGTTACTGGTGACAACCTGACAAACAATACATTTGCACACAAATGTCTCATTTAGGAAAAAGGAGGCATCTAGGGAGATCCTTCCTGGAGCCTCTGCATTAATCAAAGCCATCTGTTCACATTGCAAGCTTTATTGAAACCCAGCCATCGCAGTCTGGTTTATCCTTCTCCAGATGAACAATTGCCTTGCCTACAGGCTGGCGTGAAGAGGGTTTTAAGCTAGAGAAATGGCTAAATGCTTTTTGCACATTTAACCAGGATGTTTTCAACATTATAATGGTTCTTCTTTTGTGTAAGATAAAACTCCTATGTCTGAAACTTGTTTGGCATCTTAAAAACAAATTTACATATACATTAATACTGTATTTTTATCATGAGAGCTTCAAAGGATTTCCATACTCTCTTGTGGGACTTGCAGGGGGCAGATGCATTGACATCTCCCTTTCTTCTCTTTCATTAGGCAAGAAAACTGATCTGCTGGTTTTCACAAGCAGGCTCAGATTCCCTTTCCCTCAAACATTTATGAGAAATATGCCAGCAGGCCACAGGCAACGGGACCTTTTCCACTACATTGCTCTTCTTGCACACTTTTCCTTCATGTATAAAACCTACAGTCGGGCCTGTCCTCTATGGCTGCAAAACTGCAATGCATTTTTGTGCAGCACAAAGTAAGCGGCCTTCCATGAGAGCATACTTGACATGAAAGTCACTAATGATCCTCTCTCTTGGGAGGGTAGCAGTGGCCAAATGATTGTTCTGTGTGTGACTGTCACATCTACCCGTATTAATAAATCCCCCAGAATTGTCTTTTTGCTGTCAGTGTAACCTGCTGGTACAGAGAGAACAGCCAACTGATGGTGGATCCAAAAAATATCATCCTCTTTCCCATCTATTCCCATAGGATTCTTTTTCAAGATACCAGCATGCACTGCGAAAATGCCATTCCTAAGCAATTTAGTCCAGTGCTGAGTCTCCAAATCTTGCTTTCCTTAGATAAAAATATCCCATCAGGGAGATTTACTGTAGCCACTGTACATACCGTAGGTCCACAGTAGTTCCAGTAAAATACAGTTATAAATGTAGAAGCCTCCTCTTCCACGTCATTTCCCAATATAAGTCTGGGTTGTCACAAGCAAATGAGCTGAACTAATGGGGAATTTGGTGCAGAGAAGCATGGTTGCTTATGTCATGCCGTTTTATTCAGTGGCATAGCCTGAAGCAGGAAATAATTAGACACTGTCATGCAGTTATAGCAGAAAAGCACTGCATGACATGCCGCATCATCTGGTTATGAGTTTTAAAACCGCTGAAAATGTTCCCATTAATTTTGATATTTTCCCTGTGTTCGACTCATTCAGTGTAAAATTATTAATTTCTTTAAAAAAAAAAACACACACAGTTATATGTCTTTTTCTAAATGTTGGTCTAATAGCTATTTTGTAAGGTTCTTCTCTACTTCACTACTGTTGAATTGTTTTGTTTTATAATTTATCAGTGTAAGTACTTAAACAGTATATCATATGATTAAGACACGAATTAAAAAAAAAAACATTAGGATGTTCTATTTCAAAACTCACTTGGCATAACATATAGATTATAAAAGGTAAACTGCACCTCAGCGTTCTAAATAGACAAAAAGAAATGCTGAGGACATGACGTCCTGTCCTTAATGGCAGCTGCAGCCTTGTACAACATGTGAATATACAATGTGTGTGTTTCACTGTGTGTATAATGACACAGGGACAAGTGGCTGTAATTTCTGAGACTTTGATACAAAGGCTCAACATGAGGCATGATAATCCGATATGATCAGAATTTGTGGATAGTTATGCTTCAGTTTCACAGGGACACTTTAGTTAAATTGTATTTTTTATGTGTAATACATAAGTAGGAGTTGATGTCTTGAAATTTACAGTATGTGGAGTTCTCTGGTTGTCAGAATCTCTTTTTTTTATACCTTAGTTTTTCCTTTTCATACCTTATCCCCTTTATTCTGCAATAAATGTTGCTCTTAGACTATAGATAACTGGTTAAATATATGAGTAATGATCTGGGGGCATACATTAAATAGCATCATCTTATACTGAAGCAGTAATTCGTGTTATCCACATGGGGGCAGTGTGTGTGCTGCTATAGAGACGTGGACATTTGCATGGACTTGATCTGACTCATTGGTTAGAAGCAACATTTCATCTAACTGGTTTGCTGGTTAGCCTCAGGCTCCAGACAAGCAAAACTGTGCCTGCAGCAAAGGCCTGTAGTACTGTATGAAGACCGGTCTGTGGTCTATGCTTACCGTACAGCATGCTACTCACACAGTACTGGGCTCAGATTAAATGCACAATGAATGGAATATATGCATCAAACCTGATATGATGTTTTCCTTTCATATTTTTACAGATGGATGAACCTTGTCTGCATGAATACATTAGAAACACTGGGAGATGAAAAGGGGCAGTATAGAGAAGAATCAGACCCCTATATTGTCTACCAACAGCACTTTGCCCATTCATTATAAGCCGGGCTGCTCCAGGCAGTCTGACCTCTTGGCTGCAGTCTGATCTTTTCTGCTGTATGTGTCTGACAAAAGATCCGCCGGACTCTCCCAGCCCTAAAATTTATAACAAATACATCAACGCATACACGCAGAATCTGGGTTCAAAACCAGTTCAACTTTATTAGAAGAAGTAGGGGAATAAAAAAAAAGCAAAAGCAAAAAATATATGAAAATGTTAAGGCCTTAAGAAAGGCGAGAATTTAGACAACGGACTGTGATTTGTCCAACCTCCGGTCGTCCTCTGAGTAGCGGCGGAAAGTCTCTCCCAGCAGGGGCTCCAGGGCCTCAGCTGAGCGGTAGGACCGGGAGCGCACGGCACAGGCTATGACGCCACCCACCACTGCCACCACCAGCACCGCCGCAACAATGGCTATGGTGATGATCTCAGACAGGGTATAGGCACGAGCTATGGAGGAGCAAGGAGATGGTAGTGAGTGATCATCTTTGTGGAAGTGTGTGCGTGTATTTGTGTGTGTGTTCTGTTACCTGGCCACTGGACCTCATAGGAGTATCCCAGGTTTTCTGGGGCAGAGACAAACATCTCAGCATTGGTGACAGGAGGCCAAAAAGGAACCATGTTGAATCTTCGGTTGTGCCCAATAGGAGCATTCTCCTCAGGGTAAACAACTTCTCCTGCAGGACGAGAGAAATACTTTCATTAATCTGTTCCTGTTTCTGAGTGAGTTTCTGTATCCAGTTCAGGTTCTGTAACTAGTTCAGCGCCCGTGTACCTGGTTGGTGCCGGCTGAGCCACTCGTCGAAGATTGCATCGGTGAATGTGTGCAGCAGGACGAAGATGGGGTCATTGGGTGAGAGGTGTGTCTGTCCGCCTGTCCCATTGAGGAAAAGGTGGGCCAAGTTGTGGAGACTGCGTACAACTGGGTCGTACATCCCCTGTGGGGCACTGTAGCCTAAAAACAGCAAAGCCAATAAATGAAAGCTTGGATTTACCAAAATTAGAAACAACAAATGCTGTGATGGTGCTAACCATATGTACAATTGGACGGAGGGTCTAGTGTGTGTGTGTGTGTGTTTGGGTTTGTACAGTCAATGTTCTTTAGTAGTTATGTCCTTGAAAGAAACATCCTGTCACTGATTGCTTTGTGAATTACCATTATGAAGCCTCGGATTTGGCTTTTTGGCTTTTCACCATCTTGTTTTTGTTTAAAATTAACGCATGCACAGTATGTCTACAGTAGTTCAACAAAGAACAGTCATTCAACCAGTGGAGTCGCCCCCTGTTGGCCTGTAGGAAGAATTCAAGTTTTACTTAGGCACTTGGGCATTGGCTTTACTTTTTAGACCTGAAGGATTTCTGCTTGGCCTGAATCTGAATATCCTCCATTGGTTGATGGAAGGATGTTAAATTTTAAATGCTGCTTTAATTCTGACCCATGACACATAACTGCTCACCTTCAATGGTGTTCCTGAAGCTCTCGGAGGAGGTGGAGTAGTAAGGTGGAGTGTCAAAGGCGTTGAGCTCCAGACAGTCCAACACATCCTGTGGCTGTGGCAGCCTCTGCACCATGGGCCGTGCCACGTTGCCCGCTGGGTTCCTCCTGATGGGACTGGTCTCTGTGTCTGGGTGATAATGACAAATGCCAACCTTAATAATAATATCATTGCCCTCGGGTTTTACATTGTTCCCTCCACACTTAGACAGAGGATAAGTTGAACAAAGACAGTTGGTTTTTGGTTAGTGGCCCATTGTAGATCAGATTCAGGCTAGTGGTCCCCGCAGAAAAGAAGAAAAAAGAATGATGATTAGAAATGTTGTCTTATTGAACTACTTTCTAATTCTATGTGGGAGACTAGACTAGTTTGATCAGTCCTAAACATGACAGGATGTCAGTTTTCTTTTTTAATTATTCACTAAAAGTCAACAGTAGCGAGTGGGGGTTCTGTGACTGAACAGAAGTTTTGTTTTTTTTCCTCCTTCTCGCATTCACGATCTCTTTCTTTCTTTCCTTCTTTGTGCTTTCTGTCCCGCACATACACAAACACACACACGCACGAGCGCATAAACAGAAGGCTACATAACTGAGTTGTCTGTCTGTTTGAAGATTATTCCCTCAGATCAAAGGAACCAGTAGACTGCTAGATTCCTGTCTTCTACAAGCACATGCACAAATGAGGCAACCCCCATAACCCATTTAAGGAGATGTTGCTTGTTGACGCAGGAAATACCAGGCCTGTCATGACTCTCTAAGGGGATTAATGAGACAGATTGCTCACACGTTGGCCACTCACATGTTCTACCTGTTACCAAATTCCCTCCGCTTTTCTCTTATACATGTGCGATTGTTCTGAAAGACGCCCTGCCCTTCATGTGTTTGTAGTCGAGCGCTATGCTAAAAGAGGATTGGCATTTTTCTTTGATTCCACACTACCAGAACAAGAAAAAGAGCATTAATCAGATGTATTTGAAAATTTAAGCAAAAGTAGTGATTTAGGATTGTAATCTGGTGCCAGCATGGAATGAGATCCAATCCCTGCAAATCTGATCATGTAAAGTCGGCCTTATTACAGTGTTACACAGAGTTGCCTTATTCTAGTCTGAACCACCTGACCTATTGAGAATTAGCATTTGAAAACTGTACGCTCTGATGTCTGCCCTAAATAAATTAGGCACGCTGAATAAAAAAAAAGACGCATTACTTTGGATTCACACAGCAACTCAGAAGTGGTTTAACAAGTCAAGTAGTTTGAAACAAACTGTAGTAATAGCAAGCAATATCGAATGCGGCACAACAGCTGTGAGGTATTATTTATAGCAGCTTATGTTCTACATGCTCTCTTTATGAGCTCTTTGCCCTCTTTTCTGATGCAGCTGAGAATACGCTGTATATCAACACTGTTCCCTTGCACACTGCTGTTTGTGGCAGGGTGCGCCCTTACTGTTGCAGATGGTTCCCATAGTGTCGTAGTCTTCCACACTCTCACAGATGACCCTCCACTGGGAGAACACAGAGTTGGGGCTGATGGAGTTCATGTCGAAGGAGCTCCTGGCTCCGAGCAGGTCGTCGGTGCAGATGTCACAGTCACTGCCTCCGATGGCAAAGTTCCAGTAGGGCAGTGCAAAAGTTGGGTTACCCAGCATGTCCTGCAGCCATGGAAAAGAGGAAGTGGTTTGATAGATTTGCATTATGAAGCAATGGGTTCCTGGGCTCAGACAGGCAAAAGTGTCTTTGTGTTGTTGTCATTTTATGTCTTTTTTGGTGATGGTTTTATTTGGTCATCGGTGTCTTTTCTTATTCTTTCAGTCATTTTGCCATTCAACATGGTTAGTACATTTTGGGCCCCTTGGCCTGTTCTGTTATCAATCCATACATTTAACTGGTTTGATGTTAGTGCAAACAATGGAACAGACTAGTATTCCAGATTTTATTATTAGGTGTCGCACTTGTTTCAGCAGACGTTTGAATTAAAGTATAGAGAGTACAGTCACATTAGTGGCAGTGACGGTGGAGGACTGGTTTGCCAACTGACAATAAATAGAAGACTCAAGAGGAATAAAAGGAGACCATCGATCATAGATAACACCGTTCTCCTGCACCGATAAAAGCATAAAATAAAATAGCAAAAAATGCTAAATGTGTCGCTAGAAATACTTTAACAATAGTATCATAGCTCAGCTGCTAGCCTATGTATGGAAACACTGTAAATACATATTGGATTAGGCCCCTGATGTCGTCAGAAAGGACTGCTGATGGAGGCAGCCAATAATAATTTGCCAGAATTGTCATATTAACAAATGTAGGTACAGAAGGTTGGCATGAAATGAAACCAGTTTAAACTTGTAGACTGGACTGGACTCAGAAATTGCCACACTCTAGAACTCTGACTGAACCAATGCATTTAATCGCTACTTCCCTTTCTAGTATTTCTATAATCAATTCCTCATTTGTTTACATGTTCTTCTTCTCTGTCCTCCTCCTTCCCTGCCTCCCATTTCTCCATCACTTCAAATCCCTTCACACTCTTTTCTTCCTCCACTCATCATTACTCCCTTCATCACTCCATCAGCCCAAAAGTCCCCTCTCCTTCTCACTTTCATTTTTCACGAACCTGTTCTCTCTCCCTCCATTCCTTCCTTTTTCTCACCTGCATGTCTCTCTCCAGTTGCAGCAGATGAAAACGGTGCCAGGTAACAAAACCAGGGCCCTCGTGGGAGAAGTCAACACCTCCGAAGCTGGTCTGGCCTGGCCCCAGGTAGGTCTTACTGACAGAGTAGTAGTGGCTCCAAACAAAATAGTTGTAAATGGTGATGTTCTCAAACTGTGGGGTGTTGCCATCAGGCCCAAACACCTCCTGGTACCTACAGAAGAGAGAAGGGTAAATGTCACTATGTGTTTTTTCAAGTACTAAGATTATCCTAATTTTTCTCTTCCTGATTGATTTGATTTGGGAAAATAATTGCTTTTAGTTGAGGTACAAGACACTGCATGTACTCCTTCTCTCTGTGTGTAGCTGCCAAGGTAGAGTTGGCTTCAAATGTGAGGCCTGTAGCTGAGATCCTGGGCGTGCCCATTAATACAGAGGAAATTAATTTTTTTTTTATTAAGAGGTTAAAAGGGCTCCTCTACCTGCAGCTGAGAATTGCTTCAAAAATTAATCTACTATAATCCTCAACTGACTTGGAAGGAGGTTATTCACAGATTAATGTACTGTTACTTAGAAGATTATAAATCCCTTTACTCCTGCCTAAACTGATAATTTGCGCTTCCACCTGCAGCTTAAACAGAAAGCTACAATAAGGGGAAAAAAATCAGATTTTACTGATAATTCTTAAAACACAGCATGGGTTTACCCAAAGCTATATGACTGAGCTTCATTCATTTCATTTCCCAGACTCAGCTAGAATGAGCCTGCGGGTCTTTGGGCAAGTCTTGATACAAGAGACTGTCTTGTTAAAGCTCACTTTCCCTTTTCTAATGACTTGGGTGAATCAGTTTTAAAGGGACAGTTCAGACAGTTCAGTTCAACAGAAATACTTATTTTCCCTCTTACCTGCAGTTCTTTATCAATCTAGATTGTACTTGTGTGAGTGTGTTTGGGATATGGATGTCTGCCCTCTCATTAACATAATGGAAGTGGATGCACTTTGCTTGTGCAGCTCCAAAAAGAGCAATTATAATAACTCAACAGCAATACACCTCCAGCACTTGGACACCCTCACAAAAACACTCTGACTGATAAATGGAACTCCATGAAAGAATAAAAAGTGGTTGATCTTGGTTTAAATTCTCATTAAAATATTGTTAACCTAGTTATTTTTCTGATAGGCCCGTACAGTGTGACAATAAAGAGATATGAAATGCTTGTGTGTGTACCGCCGTGTGCAGATGACCAGGTCAGGGTGGACGGTCCTCTTGGCTTGGTCCAAAGCGTTCACAAAGGCCCGTTTCTCTGCTGCGTTCATCTGCATGATATTCCTCCTCACTGGGTCGGTGTTAATGGGGCGGAAGGAGGCAGGAGAGGAGGGCAGGAAGGGAGGGGATACAGAATTTTTGAGGTGTTGGAGGAACAAAGGGAAGTGAGGAGGAAAGAATAAAGTTATTAAAAATTAAGATAGACATTGCCTTTCCCTAACAATAAATGTTGCCCTCATTCTCCTCCCTGATGCATTTTCCTACATCTTTGAGGCCCTCTGAGATGTTAAACTGCGGAGTCAGATGTAGGCAATGAATTTTTAGGTTGCAAATGCTAAATTTAGACAGCTTCCATTATCTTACCCACAGAGATCCTCTGATCACAGTTTGGTCCCGTCAGCCCGTGTCGACATCGCCCACAGTTGTAGCCGCTGAAATTCCCATTACACTGGCAAGTGCGGTTGAAAAACCTCATGGGCCACCTCTCTCTGTCATCACGCCCAGCATAAGGGTACTGGGGTCCGTGGCGCCGGTTATCTGCTGAGATGGCCACACACTGCCCTCTCCCTGTGCTGGAGCCACACTCATCCCCCGCCGCTCCGGTTGGGGATGGGCAGCACTGGCCGCTTTGGAGCCCCGCTGGGGTGACACACTCCCGGGGGAATTGTGCTAGCGTCAGGGTGGCGCACAGGGTCACCACCAGGAGACCCACTCTCCACATGCTACCAAAATCCAGAGAGGAGAAAGGTGTGTTTAAGGGTGGGTGAGGTGGAAGAATGAGTGAGAATAAAGTAGGTTAGGATTTTTACAAACACAAAGACAGTAGACGCGTTTAATACGTTGAGAAATGTTTTTCATCCATCCATCTTTGTCTAAACCACTTTTCATGTTCAGGCGTTGTAAGGGCCCATGTCTATCCCAACACACATTTAGTAAGATGAAGACAAAAAAATTCAATACTCTGCAGACGTGCACTTCAATTAAGCTCAAGAACAACTCACTTGGTTTGTGTTCTCTTGTTAAAGCCAATTGTCTTAACATTATTCTGAAACTTCACTTCTTACACGCCCCTGCAGGCAGTGCGAGTCATTATTCATAATTCACAAAGCCATTAGCTTTCAACTCTTACAAGTTCAGAAATGCTTTCAACAACAGACGGCAAGAGATGATTTGCTACAACCTTTTTTGTAGTTAGATTTGCTTGTCTTTTGAAGCTTGTTGATTAGGAATGAATGAAGGAGTGACTAATAGTTTGGCAGGAGCAATTATTTTTCAACAAAACAGTGATGATAACAACCACTGAAGAAAAGTTAGCAGTTAAAAAAGAAAAAAAAAAAACTTGACAAAAGGGTTTTACATGTTGCGCTCATGACTGAATGCACGACTCATCCAGAACACTCAGCGAAGGCAACATGGGCTGCTCCGTGGCAATCTGTTGTATCGTCTCATCTGAAATTTTCAGTCTTTAATTTTGCCAGTGGCTCAATTTTACATTCGTCTCATACCCACTCTCAGTGTGTAAATTGTGCGGAAGCAATCATTCACACTGTTAGGTTTTAAAACGCATTGTATACTACAGTTTATTATGTGAAAAAGCATCATTGTAATGTGTTTCCCCCTACCTCTCACTGTGCATGCTGCTCCTCTGTTTCTGCAGAACTGAAGCCCCCCAAGAGTCAGCCCATTTCCCTCTCCTGGCTTAAATAGCTATTGAGCGCATGACCGGACCTCTCTGGAGCTAAGCACATACACACACATACAGTACACACACACACACACACAC
>JAOWBC010001255.1:23413259-23433791 GCA_028566105.1 Hypoplectrus providencianus | reverse complement strand
GCTATTGAGCGCATGACCGGACCTCTCTGGAGCTAAGCACATACACACACATACAGTACACACACACACACACACACTACAGTACACATGAATTCACTTGAGGGTTCAAGTTCTTTTTCAAACACTCATTCATATGCCTTGTGATCATTCCCCCAAATGACGCCAGTCCATGGTCACTCACTCACAATAAAAGACTCAACTGTGAAATAGAAGCCATACTTGAAAAAATGTAACACTTTTAACAACATTGTGACTGTGGAGGCGGTCAGGTGTCTGCGGTAATATTCCTGATTATTTGCGCACACAAATCCCTTTGAATTAGTTAATTTATGTGCTTAAAAAGTCAAACATTGTGCCCTGCAGATAACCAGACATCCATACTGGGAGGCATGAACGAAAACACAAATTCAACATTATCATTTTAATTTGGTACTTGTCAAATCACAATAATACAATGGTCAGGAGTTATGTAATCTAAAAATCAAAACAAGTTTTAAACTTCATGTCAATGAAAAATCTTTTTTTCTTTTTTCATTCTCTTGTATGTTTCATCAGAGTGTGCAGATATGGCACTGCTAAAGCCTCTAAATTACAGATAAAATGGTAAAATTGGTCGTACCCACTGCCCCTTTCACACAAAACAGCTTTGTACAATATAATGGATGTGGAGAGTATGAAAAACAATTGCTAACAATTTCATTCTAGGCCAAAGAGCGTACAGACATCAAACTAGATTCATAACACTTATATCACATTTATACACACACACACACTCCTTCATACATGCACAGAGTATTTTTAAAACAGGCTCTTCCTGCATTCGCAGAAGTGTGCTCACCTATTGATGCACACTCCGACTTCCACACGATCACACATGCCAAATGTGTGAAAGCATCACTTTCTCTCACTTTACACTCACACAGACAGACACACTGTCATACACACCAAATACAAATGTGTTACATATACAGTAGTTATTACAGTCAGAATCCAAGGCAGTCTGTGTTGGGTTGGTTAAGGTTCAAGAATTTAGGGTCATTCATTGGGTGAATTAGGGTTGGGATGCAGGGATGGAGAGTGGCTTTTTGGGAAACGCTCATACAGAAGGAACAGATAGAACAGTTGGATCCACTAGAGACTGGAAGTCCTGAGGTCTTGTGAGGACTCTGGTCCTGGTCCAGCGTTGGCTGACTCCTCCGCTGAGCCCGGCGGTAGGTTGGACATGGCTATCGCATGCTCCTCTTCATGCTGCTCTTTGTTTTGGGCCAGGGTTGAAGCCACATTAGATGGGTCAAGTGCTGTTATCCTGGTAGAGAGAGGGGCAATTGGCAGCCATTTAACAGTTGGATTAATTGAAGAGTGGGGCAGGCAGGGCAGTTTGATAGCAGGAATAATCACTGATAGAGTGCTTGTATAGAGGCTGTTTGATACAAATGAGGATAAAATCTGCTTTGCTGAACACAAGAACAAAGACAGGCTCACTGTGATGGCACACTTAGGGTACCAGCAAAATACAAACACAACTTAATTTGGTGTTTTCATAATGGCTGTCGAACTGCTGTTGAATATGGTGCTGTGAGCAAATGCTAATATTTGCACCGCAAGGTCTGTTTATTTAATGGCACGCCAGATGGAGAAGCTTGCAAACGGTGGTGGAAAGAGGTACGCTGGGAGGTAATGACACACCCAGATATAAATAGATCACTTGACATTATTGACTAATTGCAGGTGACAATGTCCTGGAAAGAAAGGATTTCTAAATGTGCTGCATGTGTTTTAAATGTGCTCATTGATTTACCCTCAAGGATATTCAAACCACCATCTTTAGTGTTGTTTAGATGTATAAGGCTTGTATGCTGAAGGGCTGCATCTTACCCAGAATACATTGTGGTCAGTCATTACTTCCTCTGCTGTAATCTAACATGCTGCACAATAGAATTCTGCTCCATGCCCGAACCTCATGGGTCCCACCAAAGTACTGACTTTTCTAGGTCAGGGGCTGGATGTTATCTAAAGCTTTTTTTCTTCAATATATCCTATTAAGAATGCTCAAAATAGACACAGGGAAGAGGCAAAGGGACATCATTGTACAGTTTTTTTTTTTCATGAGATCTTTGAAAAACATATGTATAATCTATCATATGATATCATACAAAGATGACTCTCTGTGAGTCTGAAATTTTCCGACGGTTGTCTTTTCAAACACACGATTAGAACAACAGAGCTATTTGTTTAGGTTGAGGCACCAAAACTGATTGTGAATACTAGAAAATAACTCTTTTTTTGTACTTTAAATATAACTATGTGTCAAAGTTCTGTACGAAAGTTAACTTACAAGTTGTATGCTGCAGTGTGACTTTTGGTTTTCATGTGGAACACATAAACTAGCATCATGGGTGAGAGTCCTGTGTTTTTTGATCCCTTTATTCACACTGACCTCCTTTTGAGGCGGACATTGTCCTTCTTGATACAATGCCACTTAACATAGAATA
The DNA here is from genome assembly GCA_028566105.1 of Hypoplectrus providencianus. Classification (NCBI taxonomy): domain Eukaryota; kingdom Metazoa; phylum Chordata; class Actinopteri; order Perciformes; family Serranidae; genus Hypoplectrus; species Hypoplectrus providencianus. The sequence continues at coordinate 23,431,299 of JAOWBC010001255.1, read as the reverse complement.
CTGAACTGAATACCTGCTCCTGAATACCTGCCTTATGAACCTCGCCTACATCTTTAAAATGCATAACTTGTCAGAAAAAACATCAAGCCAAGGAAGAACCAGTTTTCCACAGTTCATCTGCACTCACGGAATTTGCTTGCTTTGCTCCATGGCTTCTGGCATGCTTGTGTGTACATGGAGCAGCACTTTGAGCTTTTATTGTTGAGACAATACTGCTGCTGCTAAATTTGAGACTCTTAGATAGTATTCTAAAAGTGACTTTTGTTGTTTCTTGGCAGCATTTTTAGTGATTCCCTCTTCAAGTGACAACTGGATTGTCACTGCTGCTATAAAATCTCTTAACAAGGACACATTTCAAGATGACTCTGTCGACTGTTTAATAATTCAGTGTTGCTTTGTTATCATCTGCGCCAGGCACACATCAGATTTTTCTGTGTCTTGCACACTTTCGCCAGCATAATCAACAGACTCATTGGATGGCATACACACAAAGTTTTGTGTGTAGATAAATATTCTATACACAAGACATTGTTTTTCTCAATTACACACAACCTCTACTCATGCTTTCACATGGTCAGCCCTCACGTACACACACTTATTATTGATCCAAGCTTGCTAGTCTGATTAGGAAGAATAGTGGTATTACCCAGTAATGCTTTGGGTTCACGGGACTCACACTCTCATGTGACCCAGTGAGCAGCCTCCTGAGCGCATAGCTTACAAAACAGCCAGGAGGGAATCAGCTGAGAAGCACACAACTGTTGGTTCCTATGAACCACAAGTTTTCAGGTCAGTGCACAGTATTGAGTCGGCTGACAATGGGCAGGCTTGACATCTAGCTAGTGTTGGTGACAACTGATACTGTAGAAGTCGGTTTGATGGCGGTAGAAAGTCCAGCTCAAAGAGGGAATTTAGCAGAGAGGTGCTTTCTGAGCTGAAAGAGACCATATGAGTCTTGAAATCAAACCATGACATTGGTTAAAGCGGACAAGAACTGTCACGCTGAACTTACAGCTCCCTGTAAACCTAGCCTTGAAATAGTTAGGAACTTTTTTCCTTATGTTCAATCTGTGATATAGACTGGTTCAGGCTGACCATAGGTACTTTTCTTTATTACATTATTAGGAGCCTTCTGTAAGGAGATGTTTTATCTTATCTGTACCTGAAGTTTTTAGTTTTCTATTCAACACATGTAAACAGAAAAAACAAGAATGTTGATTTTATACTGAGGTTTTATAGTGTATTTACACCAAAAGAAAATAATTGTTATGTCTTCACTTAAGCCAGTTTGACCACTGTGTCACATTGGGATCATCGTTCCATCCACCCATCTATTTCTAGCACTTATCTATGGCTGGGTAAGGGGGGTGGCAGGCTAAGTGAGGTATTCCAGACATCCCTTTCCAGCTTGTCCTCTGGGACCCTGAGGGAGGCCAGGCTCTTAACAATTAGACATGCTGGAAAACCTCATTTGTGTTTATTAGAAGTATTTGCACAACAAGGCACTGGTGTAGATGCAAACAGAATTTCTTTCCATCATCAATTGTTGCCAGAATATACAATACTGCTCCTTTTTTCCAGTTGTGGAATTCCCTGAATATATCTCAGGACTTGCATCATCTGGTGCAAATGATGCAAGTTTGTGAATTTAATTTAAAACCAATCTGTATGTATTTTACGTAATTATATTAGCTAGATGTTTATAAGTGAACATACTGTTGAGCGTCCCCATTGCCTGCAGGAAGTGTGTCCTCGCTGCAGTCACCTCCTGTAGCTGCTTCCGGTTCAACACACCCTTCCTCACATGCCCGTTGTAGGGCCGGGGTACTGCGGACACACACACACAAACACACAAATTCTCAGATATTACAGTTGCTGCTGACTGTTGTCCATCTACAAATGTACTACATTCTGCATGGGGCCTTGCATGTAACCAGAGAAAGACCATTCTCATTTTGTAAGAGAAATAGTGAACCGATGCTGGGCACAGTCTCCTCATGTCATCATCTATCAGTGTGGAAATGTTCGCTACAGCTTGGGCAACATCAGAAGCAATCATGTACCAGCACTGCTGAAAGTCCCATCTGTGATTGTAGCGCTGTTGGTACTACAGCTAGCAATCAGATGGCTTATTTCAGCTATTAGAGATGAAGCACTGGGATGTGGTTGGAACAAGTATGAATGCAGACTAAGTATTATTTTGATTGCCATTCATAAAAAGTCAAAAAATGGAAAGAGTCTGTTTTATAAAGACTGAGCCAGAACAGAAATTCATGCTATAGTGCAGCAAGATTAGGGTTGTAATGAAAATCTATTTTTGAATGTGGCTGTTGGAGCTATGATGTAGCTCTGCCTTTCTGATATATGTCAGGCTACAGGAAAAAATATTGGCCAGAAGTTGAGCTAGTATATCATAAAGGACATTTTGACTGTACTTTTGGTCCACCAGAAAATGGTGGCTAATAAGATGACATTTTTTGAGTATGTTTAGAGATCAAGTTCAAACAGACAATGGTGCTGCCTACCTTTTTTTGTTACGACATTTGAGGATATAGATAATGATGATAACAGTCTCCAGAACAAGGAAGGCTGCAGCAGAAATAGCCCCAATCTTCCATGCCTCCAGGCCCAGCTCACTTGTCTCTAAACGGACATATTAAGGCAGAGAGAGGGAGAGAAAGAGCAAAAAGGAGAGCAGAAGAGGAGGAAAGGTGACATGTGATGCACCGTTTTTTGCTGCAGCTAAATCAACTGTCCCTCAACTGCACATAAAAGAAGCCGTTCTATGACATCCCATCTATTTAACGCGATCACAAAAGAAAACCCCTTTTTTCTATTGTCATGTAATTTTACACATCTGTCTCCGATCTGATTCAAATGATCCCAGCTCAAAGGGGCATATGTGTGATGTATAGGGGGATAAAATGGACTGCAGAGTAAATACTTCTCCTCCATTTTGGTAAGGCAGAAAATGGCATTTTATACTGTGAAGGGGTGGTCCCAACTTTCTGGTCTTTCCCCACAAGTCAGTGTGTAGTTAGCCTGCTCCACTGTTTATTCAAATGGAACAACATCAACTTGGCCATCTGCATATTTTGCTGGCAGAATCATGATGATGATCTGTTTTCCTCTTCTTTATTCTCCCCAAGTTTTAAGCTGCAGAAAATCTGCTGTAATATATGCCCAAAGCCTTTTCATAGCCAGATATGCAAGTTCTGAAACTGCACTTGAGAACTACAGTAAATATTATTTTTATTTTAAGGTTCAATGCCTCAATTCTTTCTCAGTTTAGACACTAAGGTATATTTTAGATTTATGGAGATGGATTTGTATAAGATTCTTATTATCCATAGTCAATGGATTGGTTGGCATGCCCAAATTTTGAGAAGTGGGCATGATGACTGGTACAAAGCCAAATAGTGTTCCGTGAAGAATTTGAGTCGGAAAAGGCCCACTTAAAAATATGTACATAATTTTCAGTGTATGCCGTTTTGTAATATTTGACAGCTTTATCCTGTGACCAAGCAGCCCATTTCGGTTAATGCTGGTGCAAATGAGGCTGTTTTCTGCAAGTCCATCAAAGCCACCAGACTCCATTGACAAAAACAGTCATTTTATCTCGCCAAACACAGGGGTTGTTGGTCCGTCACTTTCTCAATCTGAAAGTTTGTTTGTGTCATTGTTTCACTTAATTGCAATAAATTTCTAGTTTTTATTCAACGACATTGAGTAAAACCCCAAAGACTCAGCGGCCAGTTAACGGTAGACCAGAAGCTCCTGTGATCTATGACATTAAATTTCAGTTTTTCTCAATGGACAGTAGTGACTTTTAGGGGGCACAAATACCTCTCCCTGCATTTGCTTAAACATGGCCATCTGATAGCAAAATAAAGCAGTGAACATTTACCTTAATTCAATGTTAGAGCTGGCTGCTCCTCCAAACTCTTAACTAGTTCACACCATCTATTGTGGGTGATACACTAACAATGGAGAAGTACCTCATACAACCTCACTTCAGTAAATCCAAACTATCCATTCACGATGGAACAAGAAGAGTATGGGTCCAAGGAGTCAACTCTAATATATTGTAATTTCTTCCTTTGGAATATTTTACGTTTCATTTTACCTGTGTTTCCCACTGTGTCCTCCACCAGCTCATTGGTCTCCCCTGGTTCCTCCCCTTCTGCCTGAGGAGGTTCAGCTAGAACATCATTCACAAAATTATCCAGCGTAGGTTGGGCCTCAACAGGGTCATGTGGCAGAAGGTCATCAGTCGGGCTGATGATTTCATTTCCATTGTTGGGTATCTCATCATCCAGTATATTCTCTCCGGTCTCTGCACCACTGAGGGATGGGCTGGGGGCGGGAGCCTGGTTCTCAGGGCTCTGCTCCATGGAGGCTTCATCACCATCCTCAGGCTCTGGGGCAGAGATCACCAGCACTTCTAGAAGAGGGGTTTGGTATGTGACACACACATGAAAATGAAGCCAAGAGGTCAAGGTTTAGGGTTTGTCGAGTGGACCTATGGAATGTAGAATAATGCATAGATGTGCTGTAGCTGAGATTGAAAGCGGGTCCACGATGTGTTTGCACTTGTAAGCTTAGTCACAGTATCAGAGTATCATTGCAGTGCAGAATATGGAACATATCAGTCTTTGCATGTGTCACAATAATCATTCGGCTTAAGGGAACTTTAGAAGTTTCAACTGATAAATGATTAATGTCGTGTCAGGATACTCTGAGTAAACATTTTCTCAAGCTTTTTCTACCAAAAGCTTGTTGAAAACATTTCAAAACCGTGCTAATTTTCCTTCTAACCAGAGCAGCGGATGTTGAATGTTTTTACCTCAGTTTTTCAGGACACGGGCTAGAAACCAATATTATTGTAAAGTGCATTAAAGGGGCTTATAATCTTCATTTAAGAGCTTTCCTCTCTTAAAGTAGGTTAAGATGCAAACAATGCAAGCTTAACCAAAGCTGCTGAGTCTAATGCAACTGAATGTTTAAAGACAAATACCATTGCAGTTTTAGGTTTTGTGACCCAAATTATGAACAGGTTTTACATATTCAACATTTCAGATGGTTATGAGATAAGGAGGTGCTGAAAGTGAATTTGGAGGATAGAATATGGAGCTCATAATTGCAGTGGGTTGAAAGTCAAACAGAAGATTTGGATTTGGTGGGAATTTTGAGGTTTCAGACGTTGTTTGTAGGTTCACCTGGGCGTAATGCCAATCTCAGACTACCACACTGAAGCTTAATGTCTGTGTGTGCCAGCTCTCAGCCATTGCACAAACAGTACATCTCACCTTGATCCTCTTTTTCACTGCCATCTGAGGTCTCCAAAGCAATCTGCTCCTCTTCTCCAGCTTGTTGGTCACCCCCCTCATTTACCAATGCCACCGATTCCTCCTTAATTACACTCCCTTCACCCCCTTCTGCTACCCCCACACCTGCTTCTGCTTCTTCAGCAGCTCCTCCCTCCACCACTAAATGGCCTTGATCGTCCTCTGCCTCTGGTCCTTTGGCATCCTTCACCATGTTTACCTCCTCCTTGTCCTCCTCTGCTGGCTCTCCTACTACAGTCTGTGTGCTCTCTGCCTCGTAACTATCAGAAGGTGGTTCAATCACCTCCCTTTCTATTTCATCCACTTGAGTTTCTTCATTTTCCCGTACATCCCCTGTCTGCTCCACAACAACCAGTCCAGGGTCAAACTCTACCACTGTCTCCTGCTCTGGCTCTCCACCTACGGCCACCTCCACAACAGTTGGAGTGTCCTCTGCCTCCTGTGTATCTTTTTCAGCTGTGACTTTTTCTTCCGACAACACAGCCTGCTCCTCGCTGTCCTCCTCCACTGCTAAATACCCTTCTGTCTCTTCGAAAGCAGCTACAGTTTCCTCTACAATCTCCTGACTGACATCGGTGCCAAGAGACTCATCGATAACCTCCACTCCCTCTCCCACTGCCTCTCCAGTTTCTACACCTGCTGTGATCTCCTCCACAGATCCAGCTGCAGTCTCCCCCTCCCCCTCAACAACTGCTTTTCCCTCTTCAGCCTCATCTTCAAATGCATCCACCACTGCTGCATCCTGCTCCTCTCCAACACCGACATCCACCCCCTCTGCGCCCATATTCTCACCCTCTACCTCCTCCTCCACTGCCTGCTCTGACACCTCTGCCTCTATGTCAGTTTCAATCTCTGCTTTCTCAGCCCCGAGGGCATCCTCCTCAACTGCCTCCTGCACAGCCGCCTCATCTGCTTTCGCTTCACCTCCTCCTTCCACCTGCCCCAGAGCTGCCTCCACCACCCTCTCCAGCAGCTCCTTTAGTACTTCCTCTGCCCCATGACCTTCCACCATCTCTGAGGCCTCCTGCACAGCCTGCTGCACCTCCTCCAGGCTTGGGGGGGCCACAGCGGGTGCCACCTCTGCAGGGGGCAGCTCTGGCTCCTGGGGTACGGCCTGGCCATCTTGCAGGGTTACTGCTGTGGAGGATTGGATGGAAGTGTACAGATCTAAGGAGATAGTATGAAAAAGTTTGGGTGTTTTGAGGCAGCTGTAAACATCAAACAATCCTGGGATATATGATTATTGTTGTGTGATATTTTGATGATCAAAGAACAGGTTCAAGGATTGTAGTTGATTAAAGTTTGGATAAGTCTTTGTCAGGACCATTGATTGGCATTGATTATGTCATTATCCCTTGGTTCAAAATGCAGAGGGAGAAGTATTAGTTATCCATACATTACATGTAAGAGCAAGACTATTGGACATTTTTATGTAAATCAGTAGTTTTGAGTCAGCTAGCAGGTGTTACTCTTTTCTTCACAATACAAAGATATCACATAGATAATCAATCCTATTTGCATAATGCCAACCTACCTTCAGATGTGCTGAGTTGTATCAACAAAGCCACTAGGAATCCTTTCAAAAAGCAGTACTCCATGTTGACCGAGAAAACATAAAAAATATACTCCAAAACAATTCCCAGGCTCTCCCAGGAAAACACTCTTTACTTCCTTTTGTCCCTTCAATCTTGCTCAAATGTCAGGTGTGAGTGTGTACACCACCACAAGACGTACACTGAGTGTGTAAACTCTGGATGGTTGGACAGTAAATTGGGCCCTGGGCAGGGAGGGTAATGTTAGCAGGTGACGCTGAAAGAAGGGAGGGTGAAAAAACGAACATTGCCATGTAAAATATTGCCACCCCGAGGTGTCTTCGTACCTCCAGGTGTCTCTATGGGAGTTTAGGGAGGGGTGGTTGAAGTTGCACTTCAGTGTTAAATGCTTTTGAGACCCTTACAAGAGCTGTGGTGAAGCTTGGACGGCATGTCACACACACACAGTGAACTCTGGAGGAGCAATTATAGGTGAGCTGTGAGTTTGGGGGGTGAGTGATGCTACCATTATGGCTTGACGCAGAACTAGAAAGAGTAGATCTCAGTGTATCATAAACACACAAAGCAGAAATTCATAATAATATCACAATGCACTGAACACACTGTAGTATTTGCTTGAGTGAGTGTTTCATACAGATGTGAAACGTCTTCCACTATGTGTGTAACAGGTGATTTTAGGAATCGCTTTATATTTCCATTCTTTCTAGAACTACACTATACACATCTATGTCTCCAGTTTGCAGTGTGCATGGCAAGTATACAGCTGAGTGAAGCCTCATGGTTTCCAACTGTTATCTAAGATAGACATTCACGTCTATCATATTATGTAACATAAGGAATGTTTATGTCATATGGATGTCTAGCGTGTCCTTGTTCAGTCTCACAATGGCATGGTTAGTGTAGGAATACACGGAAATTGGAAGTAGGTGTTACATTAATTGGGATCTATCTGTAAATGTACAGTGTCAGCCACGGTGTATTGCTCGAGGCAATGAAATATCCCAGCTGAGTTTGTGTGCAGCAGTTTATTTATATTCATATCCAGGTTAGCATCGTTGACACATCCCAAGAGTACACAAAAAGCGCCACTGAAGTGTTTAAATTTTCTCTGTGGATGCAGCCAGGTATGAGATTGAGCATCTGTGTTTTGGAATCACAGATTCGTCCATTGGAAAATATGATGAAATTTATGTTTGTGTAAATGCAACAAAACGTGCAGATTCATGCTGTATCTGACAGTTCAGGAGCAAAGGCCTGAAATCAACCAGCCTAGCGCTGTACACACACAATCTGTTTTATAGGGACCACATTAATCTAATCTCAACTATCTCAGCAACTGGACTATTGGAAAAAGTTTTAAAGAAAATGATTCCTAGACAATGACTACTCGTGATTTTAGTGACTTTTCCTCAATGACAATCCTGAGATCAGCATCTGTTACAAGTCTTGTATCTTGGAAAGACAACCATGAAATTTGGTACCCATATTAAGGTTCCCTTTAAGATTAATCATTATCATTTTGTTAACCCTTTGCCTTTTAAACTAGCATCATCCCTAGTAAAAAATGTCTCGGCCTTTTTTTTGGTGCTATTGATCAAATGTTAGCTAAATCTGCTATACTTGTTGTTGTTCGCATATTAACACTTTAAATTAAGGTGTGTTATAAACAACCTTCTGCTGTGATAGTGTTTGGAACTAGTTAGCAAATACTCACATGCTAACACTCTAAACTGAAATGGTAATAAAAGTAAACATCAGCCAGTGCTATACTTTGTGTTTTGTGCTATATAAAAAGTGTGAGCAAGCTAACACTCGAAAATAAGATGATGAACATAATTATTATCTGTACTTCATTATCCAATGCTTAGAATTTTGGTCACCAAATAATATCTATAGCATTGGTAGGTTGAATTTACTGACAGCGAAGAATTGTTATTGAACCTTGCTAGCTAGTTGCGAGGCTGATTACTTGGTGTCCTCCTTACCTCCTTCCCCAGCTTCCAAATCTGTCCCCCAAAAAGATGATGACAGCCATAATCACAAAATCAAAACTTCAATGTTATCGTTATTTACCATTCTTAATGTGGTGCCATCACTTGAGGCAACATGAAAAGAGTCATTTATACTCAACATAAATAGGCCTATTCATTGGTGACTGGGTCAGTGGGAAACTGATAAAGGCTTAACTAAAATGCATAAATATGTTCAAGGAATGAATTATTGCAAGAAAATGTAAAATTCTCATCTTTTCGCTCTGAGTAAGGATATCAATTCTGTCTGATATGTCTGCACACCCGTTTGAGAAAAATGATATGCCTTTGAGAGATCATACATTGTTTCTCTGTGATCTGCACAGTAATAGTAGCCCCTCTGGGAAGCTTTAATGTAACCTCCATTTCAATGAAATCAGCTGATCTTGACCAAAGGCTTCATTGACTCTCATGCCAAAAGACCAGCGTGACAAAACTGTAAACCTGTGTCATGGAGCCAATGCAATTCCTAGACCCTCCAGCTTATTATCTTGCTGGCCCCACAGCAGGAGCACTGACAGTCTGCTCCAAGCTATAAAACTAACTACGGAAATAATAGAGACTTTTTTGCTGTCACTGTTGGTATAAGAACATGTCAGTGTTATTCTCTGTGGTCTTTGTGCTGCTTTTGAAGCCACGGGGGGTGTTGCACAGTGATATCTGCTTCAATTCGATTTATTTGACAATTCAGTGCCAAATCTGCACTTCTGCATATCAAGAGTCTCTGTTCTCCGTCTCAAAACAAACCATAGATAGCAACCGAGTCTTGAGGGCTTCAGAGGAGCGACAAAACATATCTGAATTGTTTTCTTCTCTGCTTACTTTGTTGCATTCTTTTTGAAATCTCTGTAACTTTATGTTTTCTGATCTCTCTTTCTCTTTCACTCTCCTGCGTGCTCTCATTCGTGACTGCAGGAGATTAGGTCTGAAAGGTTAATACAGTCACATGAGCTGCACTTTGTGCTTTGTGCTACCAGGCAGTAGCACTTCATACGCAGCTTGTGACTGGGCTGGAGAGGGGGATTATTACAACGATGCATACTGTATATTGTCGAGATACACAGAGCTGCCTGACCCTCTTTACCTCTATGCTGCAACACATGAGCATTTGGATACGCATATATAAACAATCACACTAACAAATGAATACTTATTACGCTGCATAATATTGGAAAACTGGATTAAAGCGAGTTTCATGCACTAATCTTTCTGTGGCCTAATTGCAGCTTGTTATGTTGATTTATAAAACTCTCATTCAGCTAAAAGAAAAAAGTGAAAGATTCCTGTATTTTATAAGGATTCATAGGAATAAAATTAAAAGTTAAATCACACATTTCTGTATAGAAACAGTGATCAGTGATCCTCTTGAAGTAATGGGTTCCTCCAAAGCACATAAGAGAGGGCCAGCATGTTCTTTAATAAACCAAAATGATGATGTAAATCTAGTGCCCGGTTGTGTAGCTTCTGGAGCCGGGCTATGTTTAGGGCTGGGAGGAGCAGCACCCTGTGCAGTGTTGTGAGGCCATAGGAGTTGCTGTCTGTATTTCACATGTAAATGTTGGAATTTCAGATGTGCTCTCCATGAGAGGAGGGTGGTGGAGGTAAGTAACCAACACTAACCGCTAAAGCCGAGTCCTATCCACCGACTACTAACTACTGAAAATGCTTGCACATCTCGTCACACCTGTATTTACCTCATTACATAGATTATGTTGACAACTATTTACAGGAGTGAGCAAACAAGACATTATATAATTTGACAGTTGAAAAGTATTGCTTCTAAATTTGCAGATTTATACAGTTTGTGTCTCACAGAGAATGACAGCTAATGTGAGGAAACGGAGAGTCATGGGGGTGTTAAGGTCGCTGAGCACCCTAAACTAATCCCAGCCAATCCTATTCAAACTCACAGTGACCACATTAGACCTGCATTTCTGGATGTCCAGTTTCAGCCTCACCTGAACCACTTTTAGGCAAGAAAACAGCAGCTTCAAGGAGATGCAGATGTAAACATGCCAAATGTGCGCCATCTACAGGCAAGGACTGTGGTCAGTGGGGTAGTTACAGTTCTACAAATTCACAGGAGTGGAGGTTACAAATGACATTAACTTACCATGTTTTGTGGACTTTTACTTTAATGCTGCTTATCATTACAAGCTATGCACCGCTTGATTTTCTATGCATTGCATCCATAGAAAGTCATGTTAAATTTAATTTCATTAGCTGCCATGCAGGAGGAGCTGCTGGTGTGTCTGGGGCCGCAGGAGGGCAGAGTTCCAGAGAGAAGGACTGCACTCAGCCATCACTATAGACAACATAGATGTTCAATGTGCATGTTCAGGGGGTGTATGTGCAACAGCGGTCGCACCATCAGGAATGTTTTTTTGAACTTTGCAAATATTCACAATCATGAAATAAAATAAAGGATTGCGTCATTATGTTCTATGTTTTGAATTGTGTTATATTACTGGTTAAATGCACCACCTGGCCAGTATGTTAAGTAACCCAAATCAAATGCATCTACAATGTTGCATCACTAACAGGCAAATTCTGGGTCTCACAAATTGCTGACATGCTCAAAATGGATCAGCCACGGTGAGTACTACATTAGGCTGTTATGAATGCTGAAAGTGGGCTGAGTTGACTGGTTCTAATGGTCCGATGAGCTGAGTGGACTGTCTGCTTATAGTGGGACAGAGAGGCTGAGAGGACTGGTGGTTGTATTGACTGGTGATTGTATTGACTGATGGTTGTATTGACTGGTTATACTCTGCTTTGAGCACAGAGTAGAAGAGACATTGAGCTGATTGAGAAGGACTTGGCAGTGCCTGGGACTTGCAGATTGGCGTTAAGACAGGTGAGTACAACAACACACACGCTCGGCTCACTCTGCAGATGAGAATGTCAACAACCTCGACGTTGCCTAGCAACTTTAGTGTTGTGTGTGAAAACTGCACTTCTCTATTTGCTTTAATATGTGTTTGTGGCTGCAGCCGCTGTGGATTTCATATCGTTTACAAACCTACATGTTTTCTGCTGTGGCCATGTTTTATTCAGTGGCAGGAAATTTAATGTACGTTTTTAATATTGCTTGTTTCACCTAGCGTGGTGTCCATACGCCTTTAATTCACTGTCTGTCATTTAGTTTGGAGATTAATTGTGTAATTTTTACCTGTTGTTTGGTGCATTCCAGTAGGGTTATACTGAGGAACACTTAGTATAATCAGAATTAATAATCATTAGTATGCACAGGCTGCAGAGGCCTTTTAAAGTGGAAGGTTCTGGTGGTTTATACATAAGACGTCATGTTGTTCTGCTGTTATTTACACTCACTTTTGTTTACTTTGTAGCCTACATTATAACTAACCTACTTTTACTTTCTTCCAAGTAGTTACACAAGTACTTTTACCGTAAGTGGGGTAAATTGAAATAACACTAGCATTGATTTTTACATGGAAAACACTTGCCAGTATTAATTAAATTTGAAAGATACAGCTTAGATGAATGGGTCATTTCTATTTTTGGACACTCAGTATTTCACTTTTGACCTTCAACTGTGCATTGTGAAAGTATGGTGATTGCTCACAGTGGATTCTGGTTAATATTTGCCTTTTGAGTTTACATTTGATATGAGACAGAAACTGGAAAAGTGTGGATTCTCCTAAGGACAGGACTTAAACCACTTCCCACTGAAGGTGAGAGGCTCCTGAGGCAGAGTTCGGGGGGCTATGATCTATAAATGGCAATTAATAAAGACATAATTTGTCCGTGATCTAGTAAAGTTTGAAAATAAATGTTTTGTAGTCAGAGGAGAACGGTGTTTATGATTGATACAGCAGAGGGTTGTTTGAAATTATACGCCATTCATAATACAGGAAGAAGTCCCATTTCATCTCATCTCATGTTTCCCTCGACTCTCTTTCTTTCCTCTGTCTTTCCTCCTCTTCTCTCTTTCTCTCTCCCTTCCCCTCTGTGCTCTCTGTCTCTCTGTCTGTAGTTTCAGGAATTTTTCAAAAGGATGTTCCCCAAATATCTAGGACATCTTTTTGGGTCACCATTAAAATGATCCTCCAAACTTATAAAACATGCAGAGAAGTTACCTTTTTTTGCATATATGGAGATCTGAGCCTTCCTGCCGACACAAACAACAACAACATCAACCAGTACCAACAACAGAAATAATGTATGCTCTCATTATTATTCCTATTTAGAGTTCTAATTTATTCGGCCTTAGTGGGGAACAGCAGTTTCAAAGGAAAAACCATGAAGAGTGGCTTGTTGATAAGGCACGAAAGTTAAGTCGAATTATTCAGTCTTCCCCTCTGTTTTTCCCCTCTCATTTTCTCTCACACATGAAAACACAAACACATACTCTACATGCACACATCACTCCCGATCCTCTCTTCAAGCAGTGACAATTTACAATTAATTAGAGAGGATCCATATTTCCTTGCTTGTTTATGCCTTTGCAAAGGCTCTATGATCTGCGGCTCAAAGCAGAGCAGTGAAGACAGAAGCCCAAAACCTCCCCCCATCAGCTCCATATGCTTGGCACAGCCTTTATCACTGAACGATTGACAGCCGCATATGAACTGCCAAATAAAACATCCCAGTCACTCCCCCTCATAAATGTACATCCAACTCCATAATAGAGCTCCAAGAGCGGTTAAGTCATCACTCGGTTTCATTTCCATTTGTGGCACGGTTGTTTTAGATGACATGATAATGATATTAGCTTTCTCAGACATGGATCTGTAACCGCGCCTCACTGCTACATGTTACTTATAGGTGCTTGTGTGCATCCTTTTTTCTATGTGAGCGCTTAGTGTGAGGAGGGAGCGAGAGAGGGAGCACATTTGTCCAACTGCTTTCAACCACTACTCTCATATTCTCTCACTGTTGTCTGCCAACATACAACATTTTCTTTCTTTTTCTGTTATGTTAGAAAAAACAAAAAACAAAAAGAAAACAATACCTCCCTGCACATTTCTGCTTCTCCTTGTAAAATGGAACACTTATATAAGGCACCATTGTGGATTACATAAATGTCTCAAAGTTATCAATATTTCATCCTCTGTGCGTTTGATGTGTTTGGTAATTGGATATTTATGTTGTGGGCTTCCTCTTTCAAAACCCCCCTTGCACTTTGGTATTTGTGTATGTGTGTATTTATAGGATATATAGTTGCAATGTGTGTGTGTGTGTGTGTGTGTGTGTGTGTGTATGTTTGTGCATGTGAACCCACGTGTGTGGTTTTTTTTTTCAGTTTTCTTGGAAAGAATAGGAGAGCAGTTGTCTCAATAGTGGATGTGTGTGTGTGTGTGTGTGTGTTGTGTGTGTGTGTGTTTGGTAGTTCACGCTTTTAATATCATGGAAAGTCAAGGAGGCCCCACACATACACACACAAGTAAGTCAAGACTGCTGGAATGTGTGTGTGTGTGTGTGTGTGTGTGTGTGTGTGTGTGTGTGTGTGTGTGTGTTGCTGTGTGTGTGCAGATAGAACAGTGCTGCTATTATTGCATTTATGTGTGCATATGTTTTTTCTCCTCACACTGGGATGGTCAAGTAGAGTAGAGAGCTGGGAGGTTTTGTCTGTCTCGTTGTGGAGTCTCCCTGGAGCAGACAGAGCTGGTAGTTCCTCTTTGATGAAGACAGAGAACAAGGAAAGAAGAGAAGAAGAAGAGGAGGAGGAGGAGAAAGAGGAGGAGGAGCACTAGTATGGGACTCCTTAGTGGGAACTTGAGTCTAATAAATGTTTCACGTTTCTGCCAGTTTATGTGACAAAAGAAGTGTCTGTGTCTAGAAAGTATCTGACACACCATTCAAGGACCGGCCTGGGTATTGTAGCATGGCGACTTGGTGGAATAACATCAAGGCAAATGAAGGAGAAAGGGAGGAAGGAGATGAAGTGATGATGGAGAGATGGAGACACCGTAGGGAGCACATGAGCAGCAGCTGACATCTTTGCATGTAGTTCCCTCTTGCGGGCGAGCGAGGGTGCTGTTGGGTTTTAATTCAGGGATCCCAGAGGAGTAGAAGGAGTAGCCTGCCAAGACAAAAAAGAAAGAGAGAGAAAAAACATCGAGATGGGAACAGAGGGGGAGGAGGGTGGAACAGTGAGACAGAGAGGAGGAGGGAGCGAAGAGAAGGAGCCTGACTAGTACCTTCACAGTCCATTACATCACTGTTCTGTATGAGAATACTCCTCTCTGGCTTACGTCAGTGGGAAAGACTCCAATCACACTGTTGGTACAGGAGCAACACCTTCATCATGCGATAACACAACAACAAATACAGTCCAAACGCCGCAGAAGACGTGTGACATTTCATGAGATTTTCACTTGCTTCACATTGCACACTTTGAATTTGAACTCGGTGCACCGGAGTCGTTAAATATACTGTAGCATGAAGGACATCATTACAAAGGCAGAGTGGATTTTCGGTTGGTAAACATGAGAGCAAATGCAGCTCCTCATAGCTATTCTGGTGTTCTAGACAGCTTTACTGCTCATCAGACTAACAGCACCTCTGCCCCGCTGCTGATGTGCCTGCTTACCTGCCTGCCTCCTCAGCAGTTCAGCAGAAAGTTGTCTCAAAGTACACGAGAGAAAGGGAGAGAAATGGAGGCAGCAGCAGAATGCACAAGAGTGTGAGTCGGTGTGTGCTCGCATGGGAATCTGCTGCCACGATGTGCAGACATTTGTGCATGATTCTGGGCTGTGGGTACATGCATGTTGATGTGAGTTTCGGGGTGATACAGCATGCATGTGTGTGTGAGTGTGTGTGTGTGTGGGCTAATGATCCCGAGCCTTCTTTCCTGTGCCATGTGAAAGCAGCTCAGTGCCTGGAGGTCCCAGATAACCTGTTTGTGTGATTTTTGCTGCGGCTGCGGATATTCCGGTCTTATCATCAATCATTAGACTTTCTCGCTAGCTGTTTGAATCAAGTTTACCCTGCTGTGAACACATTTAGTGTAACAGGATCTGTGTGGGTGTGTGTGTGGGTTTGTGCGAGTGTGAGTGTGCTTGTGTGCACATGTCCTACTGTGAACGCAGATACAGCAACACTCAGCACTGGACATCGCAGCAGGCAGCACCTGAGAGAGATTGAGAAAAGGAACATGTGTGTGTGTGTGTGTGTGTGTGTGTGTGTGTGTGTGTGTGTGTGTGTGGTGGGAAAATGCTGCTCCATGAAAAGATGGAGAGCTCCAAAGTGAGCTGTTCAGTAATACCGGAGAGACACAAGGTGCACACACACACATGTACGTCCAGGTGCAATGGCTGGTTGCTGCCTGTGATGAAACAGCTACTCCCAGGCAGAAATAGGTCAGAGACCTCAGGGCCTCTAGAGGAAGGAACACTGGCCTCTCTGTCTATGTGACACACACATTTAGACTTACACACTACAAACCATCCAATCTCTGGGCTATACTCCAACCTCCCAGATATACAATTATAGGCCCAGGCATTTTCTGTCATCAACCTGAACATATTATTTCTACTAATTAATACCCCAGAGTGGGATTTGTTTTTGCTTCAGTATAGTCATGTAATTTTTTTTTGTGTGTGTTGGAATCAGAATCAGCTTCTTTGGCCAAGTATGTGTGCAAGGAATTTAGATTTTTTTTTATTTTAGTTCCAGTTTTAGTTCCAAGAACAATTTTCAGGAAGATAGAAATAGACACACAGCTTAAAAACAAGGACAATACGGCTGAACATATGTAGGTGGGTGAAAAATAGGTGCACAGACATGTTATTTGTACAGAAGTTTATTTTGGGTCACATTTCTGTTTATTGTTGCGCCTTCCGGTGGCCACAGTATTTATGAAGGGGGCCGAATCAAACGTGAGGGTTAAAATGGACAACGTCCATTCAGGGTGGATGGGAGCGGTGGACCTTGACCCATGTGACTGATGGTTATATTCCTAGTTAAATTTAAAAGTCAACGTTGATATTTGAAGTTATGCACGAAATTTAACATACTTAGGTCTGCCATATTTTACATCACGTTTAACTACTTAATTTCAGGAATAAGTTATTTAATGGCATTGTATCTTTTTGCCAGCCTCAACAAGTGGCTCTGCAAAAATTTCAACCGTGTTTAGGTTACGAAGAAATTTTGATCTCCATCAGTGAGGTCATATTACAGTGTAAAATCAAACAACTCGTGATTGTATGTCTACATGTGCATTTAAATTTGAACAAGATTACAATGCTATTACTTCAAGTATAAGATAACATAGGATATGCCTTTATTGAAACCAATTGAAAATACAAAAATAAAATTGAATATTAAGATTCAAAAAATGAAGAATTGAAATACATAGCATAATATAAAAAATGATATTAAAAAATAAAACAAAAACAAAATTAAAGCACACATCCACTATTATAAAGGTCATCATCCAATATATTGTATCAATAGGAGCTTCACTTTGGCTCAGCAGAGGAGTTGATCATCCAGTAGTTATAGGGTTGGTAGTTCATCTCCTCCTGTCCACATGTCAGTCAAATGTGGACCCAAACTTGCTGCTGATGGTCGACAGATGGCATGAGAGCACACTGTGCATCTTACTGACCCATTCACACTCTCCATTCAAATACCTGATTTAAATTTGTGTGCTTTTAAGTACAGAATTACACAAAGCACTGCCACCACTAAGAAATGTAATTTGAATGCAGGTGTCTGATTGGATAATAAGCAAACCATAATTTACATGCAGCCTGCATTTGGACAAGCACAGACGATCTATTGTGTCCATGAGACCACAATTTATGGCTGACAGCCCACAGCAGGGTGCATCATCATGGAAAGGGGAAAAAAAAAGAAAAACTTGAGACAAAATAAATCTCAGCAAACAGTCATTTACAGGAAGGAGAATAAGATTTACAGTAAGGAACAAACTAGAAGAAGTAAACACATTGTGAGCATAAATGTGTGCATCACCCTTGAAGCATACAGTATTATAAGTGTGATAATAGATTTATACCACATAGGTTAGTGCAGTTAAAATGCTTCACTGTTACTTAATGGGGGACAACAAGATAAACAAACTATAGAAAAGGGCAAAAGCAGTAAAAGACCAATACACTCAAATCAATAAAATGGT
>JAOWBC010001255.1:23390906-23403072 GCA_028566105.1 Hypoplectrus providencianus | reverse complement strand
GCCCAGACACACACACACACACACACACACACACACACACACACACACACACACACACACACACACACACACACACATATTTTCCATGTTTACAGTGGTGCCGCATTTAAAAATGACTTAGAGGTAATCAAGTCATATAATTTATGACCAAACAAATCAAAATATTAATAATTAACAAAACACACTGCAAAATTCTCACATGAAAATCGAAACTTTCAGAAAACTTTAAAAAGTACCTGTACCTGATGAAATTTGTTGTACTGTACAGACATTGGATAGGCTATTTTTTTATAATGGATATTATATTTTGCCACTCCAGGAAGCAAAATTTAATGATGCCTCAACTCTGCTAAGTGACCCAGTAAGCCCTGCAGGTCTACCAATATGCACAATATGCATCACGTCAGAAACACAAATGTAATTCATAATATTGATGATGACTGCATTTCATTTTGGTGTGCAACACTTAGAACAGAGCTGTCATTAAAGTTATTAGCAACACCATTACCGTTCCTACTATGACAAGTAAAAAGCCTTCAGTGAAACAGGTCTATTAAGTTTGCCCGGTACACACTGTAACAGCTTCTGTAATGATGGCCAATTGTGTAGGCATGCACAAATTGGTTAGTTCTGGCTAAAACTTCAAGTCATTATTAGCTGTAACCGTGCGTTGCCTAGTATTTGATTTACTAATAAATTTAAGCTACAACTTTCCTTACATCAGCAGTCTTTTGGTTTAATTATGCGTAACCATAAGGGTTTACTAATAAGCGCTTTCTGGTTCACACCGGAGGAACCTTACTTTATTGCCTCCTCTTGCAATGTCATCAGAAACAGATTTGGTGGTGATTATATCTAGTAATATTTGGTAAAATGCAGTAAATGTAATGACAACTTATCAAGTCGGAAACCGTCGGAGGAGTTGATTTCACAAAAATGTAGCTCATCACAGCCGCAGATTACTGGTGGCATCTGAAGAAAATAATAACGTAGGTGTAAACAATCCTGACATGATAATAATAATCATGGAAAATAATGAAACTTGCTGCCCACATCAGAAAGGCTTTCTCATTCTTCCCACTCAGCATGTGCGTGTTAACTTGTTTCCCCATCTTGGCAATACCACAAAACATTCTCAGTCAGCATACAATTTTTTTTCTATTATTTTTTTAATTTAACCGTCATTATTATCTGAGGAAAATAGTCATTAGTGACAACTTTAGGGATTTTTTTTTTTTCAGAATTACACACTACACACACTGTAGATTAATGGTTGGAGTGCTTTCAGTCTTCCATTGAAATAAACATTTTTCAGACAAGTTAAAAATGAATGTTTTACCAAAATTTCAACATGTCCTTGGTTGTATCTAAATTTGGTTTTGATAAACACCAACGAAACAGCACTTTCACATCTGCAATTTCTTGTACATATGTAAAGGTTACCCTTGGTAAACTAAGAGCCCAATAATGGAAAAGGACGTAAACATTTTGAATAAATAAAAAATATACATATTCTGCTTAAGGCTGTACATCTGTTTGACATGATGGATTAGTCTTGGTTGCGTTTGAAAAGATATTTCTATGCACAGAAAATGCTGGGACAGTTCTGGGTCACTGGAATAGCAAACTCTGCGAAGTGATAAATGAGTATGTATTGAAAACTTAATAAAGATGTGATGTTCCCACTCAAATCTTGTCAAGCTCCATTGTTTTGTTCCTTAATTGTCCCTTTTATTTAACACTGTTCCATATAATAAACTGAGCCCTTACCACGAGTGTCAAGATTAGAATTGTTTCTCCAGTTTGTTGACAGTCCTCTGGATTATCTTTTTCTACATAAGCTTTTTTTTTATGATTATTATTTTTTTTTATACAAGACTATCTTGAAAACCAGGAAAATGCTATTCATTCCTGTTGTACTTACTTCTTACATATTGTATGGACTCTTACTCTTCTGGTACAACAAGATCTCCAACCTAAACAACAGAATAGACACTTTGTCTGTACCAGCCATGACAACAAAAAGTGACCTTCATCAGCATGTTGCAGCTAAATGCTCACAACACGGAGGGGCTTTTTAAAAATGTGACACACATCATAATGCATACATGAATGGTTCCTGGTTGTATTAAACTGCATTAAGCTGCAGTTTCTGTAAATCCATGGCTGTTGAGCTCAGAAGGCCAGTTTAAAAAGAGAATAAATATGCATACATGGCAACAGTGAAATAGTTAAAGAGATGATGTGGGCGGCGGAAGTTAAGTATAAAATTTAAGTTGCGTAAAATATTTTTTTCAAATGACACATGAACCATGTTCTCCTGGATTCTCCGTCACTCGTTCAAACCATCCACCTCCTAGTCCTCCCACCCGCCATTTAAACTCTGCATTGCCGTCAATCTTTTCCTCTCCAGAAAGATGGCAGAGGACAGTCTAAAATATTAATTTGAGTCATTTTCAAACACGCTGTATAGTTGTTTTTGACGGTCGTCCAGTCTCTCTGCTGTGACAATGCTTAAACTGAATCATGTAACAGTAGTTTATACCATAATATTACATTTTTAAGATTGACATACTTGACAAGAATGCCATCAATGGAGGGGTGATGGTATAATCTTAAAATGTGTATTGACTGTCTCTGCTATAAAAAATTATACCGTTGGTTTCTTATTCAAACCTGCTCTAGTGGCTATTGGTATTATGGTGGTTCTCTGTTTGTGGAGCAAAGCAAGGCTATTAAATGAAGGCTGAGACTGGCTCTCTGACCCAATGGGAGCTATGGACCATGACACATGCGCAGTGTTACTGGAGCTGAGATGTTGGAGGCTTACAGCAGACTGGAAATAAGGGGATGGTGTCCGCTCAGGTGCTCTTTGGGTGCACACTAGAGAGCGCTGAAACAGTTGATGCAGCAAAACAGCAGCAGCTATTAATGACCTCCTTATTACTTTCTTTACTGTGCATGTGTTGTACCCAATGATATGGTATGATGTGGTGCTGTGACTTCCCCTGCTTGCTTAGAGCAAAGGAGGAACTACTGTGAGTCTGTTAGAGAGCCATGAAGTCAGAAGGTGAAAGAGGTCAGCATGATGTTGAACTTTAACTTGGGAGGTAACTATTCATTTGCACTGACAGGCTTCTTTAACAATGACGTTTAACAATTCAACAATGTAACCTTATCCAAAACAGTGACAGTTCCCCAACCTGCAGACCTTTTATCCACAATCACTGCTGTACCTTACCTTGACAGAGGAGTCTTAGGGTGCTCGCCCAACCCAGGTCAGTTAGGTTAGTCTGAGTCAGAGTGAAATTGATTCTTTCAGTTTGTTTTGTCTTGTTTGCATTCACATTGCATAATTGCAAAAGGACCAAAGTGTGTGTGTATTTTAAGGGATGGAGGAAATTAGACTCACAGTATTATTTCTTATTGGTTAGAAAGCTGGCCATGGAAAATGTAATCACTGAAATAAAAGAAGCATAATGGAACAGAACGCACCCCAAATGACTATGATAATACTTCCAACCAAACAAATTTTGAGAAAAAAAAAATGCTCAGAATGGGCTCCTATTGAGGCTCTGGGTCATCAGCAATGTGTTGATCCATTGTTTTCACAGATGATGTGCAGCAATCCTCCAAAATCCAAAATGTGATCAGAGAAGGCGAGACTTCTCTGCACTTTCCGCAATCTGCTACTACCATGAAAGTAAATATTACATAATTTTGATTAATCCAATGATGATGGTTTTGCAATAAAATTGCTCCAGTTTAGTTGCAGGATACAAAGTAAGACTTAGGGAGACAAATATAATTTCATGCTATGACAGAACCTCACAATTTAATTAGAATCCAAAATCTACTACATTTTGGTTCATTTCCTCCACAGTGCTTAATCACAGTGCAATCTCACTGCACTTTGTTTGATTGAAAATGGATCGAGACCCTCATGTAGTGGTCTCAGACGGGTTTTCATGGTCAGCACCAGAGTATGATTGGAGTTATCACATGCCAACAGACAAACTGTAACAAGGATTTAACTGCATCAGAGTTCTATTGAAATAGACTGTATGTGGGTTGTGAAAGCGCCCTTAGTATCCTAAAGTCAACTAAATCTTAACCCTAGAGGTGGCAATCTGTCTCAATCTTTATTTCAACCATCATATGGGTTCTTTCATAAGAAACCAGCCAGAACTTGTTTTGAATGACTAGTGTGGCTTTTGCCCTTGAGTGACCTTTTATTTAAAATTAGTCAAATGATTAAATGATGGGTTTAAAAGTTGCTTCCTGGATCCATGGTGGTTGAACATTTTCTTTTGTCCCAGATAAGCATGCAAACCTCCCTAAAATCACTGAAGAACCAGAGAAATCAGATATCGGCAGCTTTTCTCACATCAGCAGAGATATGTTCATTCATCCAATGACAGTTTATAATACAATAGAAGAACAATAACAGATGCTTGTAGAGGACGGAGATGTTATGTCTCATTATAATAATTAATCATTTCAGTGACAGACTTCTTGCAAATATTGTCTGTGTCGCAGCTCTTCTCAAAGTGCATCACATGCTTATTCTGTAACATACCTACAAATCAAAATGTAATTTATAGTGGGATGTAATAGTTTTCATCAGCAGAGATCATTTATTTATTGGTGTGACAGGCAACCCAAACTGATTATCTCATCTCCTACATGGGAATGATTCACTGACCAACCATAAACGTGTTTGTATCATTTAAACAAGCCCATCTAACTATAAAGCAAGGAAACTGTGTGTGTGTGTGTGCGTGCATACGTGCCTGTTTATGTGTGTGTGTGTGTGAGAGAGAGCGAGAGATAGAGAGAAATACAGCTATGTCCTTGCAAGTGTAAGCTATTGTTGAGGGCTTGGAAGTGCCATACAAAGTGGTTTGGTAAAGAGGCAGCTGTTGGCAGCAGGAGCCCGTTCTGGCCAGGCACTGCACTTGTTTCTCTCAACAAGTCCAATCATTGTTGTATATATATGTATACTTACAACCTAGCTCTTCTAAATATTTTTCATACAGTTTATATCCCATAAAAATGCTTGCTCGTCTGTTTTCTTCCCCTCGAAACTGTTCTCTTACCTTGCCACTGTTATTCCACAAGCTTTGAAACATTTCCGCTGTGGCAGGAGGGACAGAGGAATGATTAACAATAGTTTCATCAATTTCATTATTTCAATAACCCTTGTTGCACTGATTAATTGCATTCCTTAAATTGTGATCACTCATTCCCGCGCTTGGAGGGAATTAATCTCAAGGGACTTAGGCCCTACATTTGTTATTACTGTGTGTTTTGCTACATTATCCTCTGCCTCTAAAGGACTGGACAAACTATCTTCTATCATTGTGATCAGTGAGGCCTAAGAAGACAAAGTTATCTTATTCAAAGTCTCAAAGGTTTTGTTCATCCATTAAGCGGCTGGTAAATGTTAGTGAGTGCTGCGCTGCTCATCTAAAGTTTTGTTTCCTGAGGTCCAGCCACCTGTTCTCGCATGAATGTTTCTCAGTATGCAAATATGAAACAATATGCTTTGGAAGTTCTGTTCTGCAAGGTTGAGAAACATTGTTTGTGTAATTTGTCACTGAAGTCACGGGTCTTTGTATGTGCAAATCATTTTCAGACAATTTACACAAAGGTTGTCATAGAGATGTGATTTATAAACAAAGGTGTGTTTATATTTCCTGGGTATTTTCAGCCTTTACATGTGTGCAAATTCAAATCCATGCTGTATTAAAATGAACTGAAATAGATGTGCCGAAATATGAGATTATGAGCAAAGTGAGATATATTTTTGCAAAATCAGATTTTCATTCAGGCTTAGTCCAACTTGTCTGACTCTGCTTGTAAACAGACTCTGCCTTAAAGGTATATGATGCAAGATTTTCCTTATGAACAACATCACACTCAAACAAAAATAAACTTTCCCAGTCACCACTTTCTAGGACCTGCTCTAAAAAGGCCCTGTCTTCAGCCTGTGATGTCGCTAATCTCTTCCTTTGCTATGTTTGGCACGTTTCACCCTTAAGTAACAAATCTACAATACAAGGGCACAAAGAGCCAAAAATAATACACACTTTTACAGTCATTTTAAAGCCTGCCCTTGACTTAATTCACTGTGCAATCAGACATCTTGATTTCATGGGCCACAGACCAGAGGAGTCTATGTTCACGTTACCAGACAGAGTTTGGCACTGAGTAGTCTTTCCTCTCTTCATGTTTCATGTGGTTTCACAGCACAACCTCATACAAGTGTGCTTTCATCATTGTGATTTTTGTCACGAATAACAACAGTCATGTGTAATAGCACTCTAAGGTTGCTGTATAACAATTTAAATAACAAACCCTATCAATTTTAGCAGCTAATTTTTATTTCTGTGACCTTTGAATATGAAGTTTATTGCTTTTTTAAACACCAACATTTCCTCCTTACATAAACAACTCACTTCTCTGCAAAGTCCCAGTATGCTCAGACCATAATCATTGCTGCTTTCTATCGTCAGCCTCAGCTTGGCCAGTGACCGTGCTGCCAAAGGGTGATCAATCACGGCTAAGGCGATGGCCTATTCACATAAGAATTTGCATATCATTAGCTGTGTGTACCTGGGGGTTTGGAACTTATGGAGATTAAAAAAATAGTATCAGTCTGTTGGGGAACATTTGGGAAAAGACAACAGAAGAGCACCTAATCAATTGGAGAGAGATAACGCCTGCAGATAACAGGTCTGGCAATGGACTTACTTCAGTTCTCAAAAATATCTGGAGATATTGCTAATTGTCTTATTGGAGAGTGGAGATTAATTTGCTTATAGAACCTCTTGTCTCATGGTCTGTTATCACCTACAGATTTGGTATATTTCCAGTGATTGGGCAGGGACTGCTTTGGATATAGTATATTTGTGGATTTGAAATCACAGATAAGATCTTTATATATGTTCCCATTACAATCAGACTTTTTATTAATAATGTGCATGCTGGTCTCATGAAAATTGTATGTTTATTTTTATTGAAATTGATGCACTGAAACCAGCTATTGGACAAAATTGTGTTTGCCTGTGTAGCATACAGACCAGGGATCCATTAAGGTCGCTTGACGAGCGGAGGCAGGGGAACGAGCAGACCGGCATTCATGTCCTGTTTGACGTCGCTGATGTAACTACACCCAGCAGTTCTTTATGTAAGCAGTTATTTAAACCATAACCCAGTTATTTTTTTCCATATCTCAAACAAGGGTTTTATTGTCTAATGGTCACCAAGTACTTTTTATGTTACAACTGTGTCTTAAGTAGCCGTCATGATGTGTTTACAACAGCAAACATGAGAAATAATGTGAGCCTTTTCATTAGAATACATTTAAAAGTCAAAAGCACAGCTGCATCTGTCTGTTAGCTTAGTGCTACATGTACCATCCTACTTCACTGGTACAGTTACAAATAGACATCAAATGACAGCTCAATAAAATTGGATATTATCACAAATATAACGAAAAAAAAATCTAAGTCATGTTTCTTTCCATAGGCCTCCAGGATGAATTCCACTACTGACAGAAACACTTCCTTACTTCTCTTGGATGAAAACAAAAATGAAGTAATGATACCTAATATAATCAGCCCAATCATCCGACTCCCAGTCAATGTCTACATCCTGCAGCTGATATTATCCAAACAGTGGGTCACATCAGAGTTCTATGCTCTCTGTGAGGCTATTGTTGAAGTCATCATCTGCATGTTTGATATTTTAGGAGTGGCTGCATTCATTTTTCACGATGCACATTTGCTGATGACGCAACGTTTTTTCCTGGGGTTCATACTCACAGGTCGTCCATTTCTACTGGCAGTGATTTGTATTGAGCGGTACCTCGCCGTAGTTAAACCTGTGTTATTCTTGAGGTTAAAGCCACTGAAGTACAAACTCGTCTTGTCTGGCATCATCGCGCTGTGGACGCTGATCACATGCTCTGGCGCTATCTCAATGACGAAGCCGTTTTACATCTCTGTTGTCATGCAGATCATTGCAGTTTGTGCGGTGAAGCTTTACTGTTGTATCACTACTCTTCTGGTCCTAAAAAAGCCAGGTCCAGGAGAGGGGGTGAGGCAGAAAGAAGGGATGAACAAGATTAAACTGAAGGCTTTTAGGATGATATTGATCATCACTTTTTCAGTCATCATCCTGTATGTCCCCATGGTGATGGTTATTCTTTTAAAAGATTTCTTGGCAAATCAGAAGTTTATGTTAATCCTCAATGGGTGCTACATCTGCACTGCCCTTTCAGGGTTTATCCATGCTTTGCTGTTCCTCAAAAGGTGTGGTAAACTGTCTTTTCTCAAGTGGCCATAGAGACGAAGCTCAAGTTTTAAACCTTCATGATTTCTGATGCAGCCTCAATCATTTTCTTTTCAAGTCATTGCTAACTGTGCTACTCTTTCTGCATTACCTCTAATTTTTTCCATATCAGAGTGAACAACCTACACTTAAATTGTTTTAAAAACACAGCAAGATTCACTGTAGCTTTGCATAAATGTACAGGCACCCAGCCTGTACATTTATGCAAAGCTACAGTTTCTGCCACAAACATTGAAATCCTGACTTAAGTTCCTGGACTTTTGTGTGTTTGCATATGATTTGCAAAAAGGTTTACATTAGCACTCCAGTCTCAAACAGTTCAGAACCCCACTGGAGCAGATGGAGCGCCTTTTCAGAAAACATTAGGGCTGTGCTGGTACCAAAATAATATCCTACAAAAGTAAGATGTCAATTTAGACTGGAGAGCGCTCAATCTCTCTGCCAAAAGGCTTCTCAGATTGTCCATTTTCTGCAACCAAGTTGGAACCAAGAGTATATATATATTTTACCCTGGTAAGTATAATATAATTTTTGTCTTTATCCTACAGCCTTTGGGTTATATTGCAGTTAACTTTATTGTGATTGATTAGCTGATACCAGTAACCCTGACCTGGTAAAAAAAATAAAAAATATAAAAATCTGAGTATAGGCTAACTCTAAACCTATACAGCTGTATGCGCATGTCATGTTATTGCAGTGTTATAAATTGCTACATGTAGCTAAATGCTAACATCAGGCAAAGCTGCTATACTGGTTGTTGATGTTGTAATAGGCCCCTTTTAATGGTTTTGTGTACCAGTAATTTTATATATCTGATTTTCTTTGTTGTTTTAGTCACTGAGGGAAGTGGTTTTTCAGGAGTTCTATTCCAACCTGTCCAAAGTTATAACTATAAGGTATGCTTAATCTATTTGTAGGGAAGCTCGATGACAAGATGCATGGAAATCACAGTCAACTGGATTTTATATTTCTTCTACTCCCATGTTCAGATTCCCAGCCTCCACTCATAATCAATATTGCCCTTGGTCTACCTGCCAATATGTGTGTCTTGTGGCTAATATTGGCAGGGCCGGGAAATAAAGCTGCAGAAATCCTTTCTCTTAACCAAGCCATTTGTGAAGTAGCCATCAGTATGGGAAATGTCTTATTATTTATTATGATAAATACTACAGCGCCCAATGCTGTATCATCTACCTTCTTTGATTGGACTATCAGATTTTGCATGGGATTCATTTTTTCAGGGCGCCCACTGTTTAACGCTTGTGTCTGCTTGGATCGCTATTTGGCAGTCGTGCATCCTGTGACATTCCTAAAGTACAAGCTCTTGAGATACAAAGTAGTCGGGACCATCATTTCCTGGCTGACTGTGCTGGTGTGTTGTTTAATCTTTCAATGGGTACCATATTCAGCCTTTTATTATGTTACTTTTGGCATGGCCTTTCCCTGGTGTCTATTGCTGCTTTTTTGTTGTATTGAAACACTTCGTGCACTCAAAAAACCAGGACCAGGAGAAGGGAACCAGGAGAGCAACCGTATAAACACTGCAAAGCTGAAGGCTTTCCGGATCATTTTGTTCATCGTTGTAACTACAGCTGTCTGCTATCTCCCCCATGTTATTGCAGTTAGCTTGCTTGGTCACATTTCAAAAGAGGACAATTCTAAGCTGTTTTGCATTGCAACCTACAGTTTTATCCTTACTGGGTTCATGCCACCGATCCTCTACCTTCAAAGAGGTGGAAAACTGCTAAATTGTGTAAAATGTGAAGTATCTTAAGTCAGTCATGGCATAAGTCAGCAACATGGCATTGTATTCTGAGAAGTAAACAGAAAAAAATATATATATTTAAAGAGACACATCATTGCAGTCCTTATCTATTAATTATATAATCACATTAAGTATAATGTGTGAAAAGAATACTTTTGGGAATACCCTAATTGCTTTCTGTCCAAGAGTGAGATGAGAGAATCAATAACAGCCCCAAGTCTGTGAGTTCGGAGCTGGTGCCAGGAGGCAATTAGCCTATCTTAGCACAAAGGTTACAAGGAAGTGGAAACAGTTAGCAGAGCTCTCTCAAAGGTCACACACATTATATCTTGTTTGTATAATATAGACAAAAATGTAAATAATATAAATAATAATAATTGTGATTTTTGGGGAGCTACAATCTTTACATCTCCATCTAGAAAAGTAAATAAATATGGTTATATCCTGAAATTTATAATTCTATGTCTAAGAAAAGTCAGTGATTAAATCAAGCTGATGAGATTCCCGTTGCTTGTTTGACGCAGGACTTATTTCTGCCATTTTCCAAAGTCCTGTGAAGAAGTCCTATATAGGCTATTTGTTGAGGAGTCAGGAGTCATGCTGACTTTCATGTTGGCTTATGAACCCGTGATCCTTGCATTACTCTACTGACTATTCATGTACATATACCATGTTACAACATGCTAAACTGTTATTTTATCTATTCTGTCCTAACTGGCATGAGTTTATTGGGACTAAGTGCTAATTTGTCTGATGACATGGTGCTGGGGGTATTTTCTGTATGGTTTAGTTGTAATATAAATGCAAACCAAGACTGTGTTCATCTTTATGATTAATGACGATTATTAATTTAAAGTTATGGATAACATTTACTCCAGAACTGTGTATTCAGTATAGTAGTCTACATTTACTATATGACTACATTCACACCAAATCAGGCATTTCAGCGTTTAGTGCAAGGTCATGCAGAGGAGTAGGACTATTTGTGTTTCCAGGATGTTACCCATGGTGCATTTAGCCATGCTGCTGGTATGCTCTGCCTAAAGGTGACTGGCTGCCCACATCCACAGGTTACACAAACTTACCAAGATGAAGACATGCCATACAGGCATCACACTCTCTTGGGGTGTGGTGTGTTGTGTTTTGTTGGAATTGATTGACAGCTACTTGAATGGCCACCACAAGTGACCTTTATGCTTATCTGTCTTTTTTTTTTTTTTTTTAACACTGCTCCCAACTAACTAGCCACATTTGAATGAATGGGAAATTTCTTCTTTTTTTTCCCCCCAACACAGCGCCTTATTTGGTGTGAATGCAGGCTTCATCTGTTTGTTTTATTGAGCTTCTGTGTTAGAAAAAAATACTGTTTTTTTCATGTGTCCATTTTTTTTCATTATGTGTGTTTTTAGAGTCCTTTGGCTCGCTCTCACTTCAGGACAGTGTGGTGGCATCTGTGAGTTTTAGTGACTTTGTGAATCATGTGTCTGTTTTCTTAACAGTTTGAGTAATGACTTCACAACTGATCATTTGAATATGCAAATAACAGACCCCACATTCAAAACTCTGTTAACACCAGTATCACCTTGTGAAAAAGAAAAACATGTAGCCACTTGACTGACCTAAATAAAAAGAAATATGTGTTCTGCGGTTTGCGAATGCAACACACACCAGTCATACTGTGTAAATAGTTCATAGCTGTACTTTTTCCTCCGTTATAATTATTCCATTTTATTTTTCAATGTTTTGAAGTGCGTGATTGTTTGTTTTTTTGTCTTTTCTCTTTCTGTTTGCTTTATTAAAGATGTTACACTAAATTTATGGTATGAAAAATATCAATTAGGCATTAAAGCTGCATGTCCGTTGACACTGAGTCCTGGCCTTTTCATTCTCTCTAACTCAGCTGAGTGCCGTTTCTGTGATGACTAAGACTGAGAGAGACTGTTCACCAGAGACCATACACACACATACACACACACACACACACACACAGGCACACACACCCCACCACCACCACCGTCACCACAGCCACCTGCTTGTCATGAA
>JAOWBC010001255.1:23342999-23353331 GCA_028566105.1 Hypoplectrus providencianus | reverse complement strand
ATCACAAGCTGCTTTAGAGCAGGCTGAGCACACAGTAATGGTTTGGCCATTCTCCAGAATACAGACACTGCACACACGCACACACACACACACACACACACACACACACTATCACACTGACAGAGATTGAGAGTGAGTGTCCAAAAGCCCCAATTACCTTCACATCCAATGTAAGAGAACAAGCTAGAGAGCTAATTACAAGTCCCACACATGTAGTTGGAAAACATTCAAGCTCACACACACACACACACACACACACACACACACACACACACACACACACACACCCAGGCACATAATATGCCACCAGAAATAGCATTCTTCTTGTTTTTGTCTGCGATTGTTAGTGTTTACAACGAGCTCATTATGGGAAATATGGCTGTGTCATTGTATTATTACCATAAGTCATGATTACAAACCCCTGAGCCCAACGATCTTTATTAAATCATCAATAAGGCTGTGTAATTGAGTAATTCCACTTTAAGCCTGATTGATTTACACTTCACTACTCTGATGGGGTTGAATGAGATCAAATTATAATAGATGCCTCCAAATGTACCATGTTGTCATTCAGTAAGTGGAATAAATATGTTTTTTATTTTTCATTTGAGTACTATCAATCTTTTTCTCATAGTGGTTTGCCAAGACGTAAATACTGCTGATTCTCTCTCTCTCTCTCTCTCTCTCTCTCTCTCTCTCTCTCTCTCTCTCTCTCTCTCTCTCTCTGGTGTGTGAGAGTGAGTGAGATGGCAGTGATTGGACGGAGTAATTGGACCTAATGAATATGTCAACGGCCTGTTTCTTTCTCTCTCCATTAAACACAACTGGATTAGATTTACTGTGCTTACTCTAACAACTTAAAGACTCCATCAGTAGGCTACTTTACACATGCCCACACTTACACACACACATCTGCACGCTCACACACATCACACACAGATTGGTTTAGCTCAGTAGATCAATGGCCTCTTGGTCAATGTCTCCTTCGGGAGGGTAATCTATCTGCTCCCCTCTAATGAAACACTCTGATCGCTGTGTGTGTATGTGTGTGTGGGTGTGTGTTTGCGCTTAATGTCTTTGTGCATTCAAGGGTGTCAGATTGTGTCTAGAGTGTATGGATATGGTGTCATGTTGTTTGTTCTTGGGTTAATTACAGACTTTATCTTGCATCTCGTGTAAATCACACATGTACACACTTAAAAAATGGTGTATGTGCATTTGGAATTTGCTCGAGTGAGATTTTTAGAATAATTACTTTGGCAAGTCTCATTATACAATATCATGTCTACAATACGAACATTTTCACTCAGCATTAAAAGATTCTCATACGCCTACGAAGAAACACTTTATAGTGAAAGATGGTGACACAGATATGCAAGTTTCTCTCATTTGGCTGCCACTCTTTTGAAAACACTTTTTAACACTTGTAATTCTAACAAAGTGTTACGTGTCAGCACATTTTTTGAAAATAGTTTTACCAAAGTGTCGTTATGCTTAAAACCAAATTGTGTTTGACGGGTGAGAAAGTTTCAGCTGCTGTGTTTTATTGAACTTAATTTTTCATTTTCTAAAGGGACACTTTACACCCCCCAAAAAAATGTAAAATACTTTTTTCCGTGTCTTATCTGTTGTGCTGTTTATCAGCCTCAATTGATTTGGTGTGACCTGCCCAGTGTTGGAGATGTAGGACTTACAGATGTCCGAGTTCTTTCGGATTTAATGGATATAAAGTATGTGTTCTAGTTCATTCAAAGTCATTCTTCTTACCTTTAGTGTGTAAAGCTTGAAGCCAGAATGTGGGAAAACATGGCACTGCTAAGAAGATTTGTTGAACTTTACTGCAGAGTGTTTAAAAGACGTTTCCAGTATTTTTGTGACATCAGAAAGCAAAAAGATGGAAAAGGGGAACCATAAAACATAATGAACCAAAATGTTCAATTTATGACTTCACATGAATTATTTTTTTCAATTTTGCTGATACCTTATAATATAATATACAACACAAATGCCCTGTCTCTCAATGTAAACCAAAGTAAAAACATAAATTCTGTCATTGCCCTGCTTTAAAATGGAATGAGTTCTTCCTTGGCTTATGCTGCAACTTTCCACCAAGTTTCTTGAAAATTGGACCAGTAGGTTTCTTATAATCAAAAAACAGACTCACAAACAAACAACCTGAACGGAAAACATGACCTTCTTGGTGAAGGTATTTATACAAGTATCCATTACATTTATGATTCAAACAATATGTTAGTTTCCATTCCATTTTCACCCTTTTCTCGTGTATACATGTGTTGTGTGTTTGTATTCTTTAATTATCTCCGTGAGAACTTGTTGTGCCACAAACCAAATCCTCTGAATCCACATGGTTACAATCTTCCTTAATCATTCCCTACAAAAGGATTTCCCTGCAGCGACCTTCTGGAAATGTTGTGTACCACCATATGGTCTTTATGAGCTTGTACTTTTAAGAATCTTAAACACAAGTTATACTTTAGGCTATCCAAGTTCTACATAAAGAAAAATAATTAAATGGTACATTGTGACCTTTTCAGAAACCACGTAGAGAGAACATTGCTTTGCTGAGCTCAACCTTTACAACACGGCTGACAGCAAGTAGAATCTGCAAATTCAGAAGCACTTTGATTCTTCTGCCCATTTGAAACATCTTCCTGCTCACTTAAGGTTTTTTTTTTTTTTAAAGAAGGCAGACAGGGATCATTGAACTTACTGTGTGGACTACATGTGTGTATGTGAAAGAGTCACTCAATCAGATGCAGTTCATATATAGTTTCTGACTATAATAAAAACATAGTTTTTTAATAGTCTTTACAAATCAATAACCACATGTGAGGCCAGCCATTATATAGAGAGGGTTGAGGATGCTATATCTGTTAAATATGGGGGTAACAGTACAAGTGAACTGCTAAAAGATATTCATAGTGTTTAACTTGGTTGTTCCCACCCTGTCCCTAAACATTACGTTCCTATATTACAAAACTACATTCTCATTTATACTTTGAGGCACACATATTGGCTTTTAGACTGTAGTGCAAAATGGTAGTTTAGTTTGGTTTAATTTTTGCAGTATAACTCCTCGTATGGTTAATTTCAAAAGAATTTGGTTTTAGGATGAGTAAATGTGTAGTGTAAGTCAACAATGACTGTTGGGTGTGAACAGGGGTCACCTGTTTGAAAGTCCTACCTTTATTTCTGTTCGCCCCAACAACCTCCATGTGAGGAGATCTGAAGAATTTAATTTGAAAAGAAAAAATGTCTGCCTCTCAACATAATTGACAATGCAGTATAAATGCAGGGGAACTTTATTTATAGGTGACCAGGTTGGGTTGATTGCTTGAACATTGATGGAAACAGTTATGTAAATAAAGAAGAGGCAAGTTTAGACCTTGGTTCCTTTCTCAACTGCCCACAGCCATCCAATCAAAGCATGCTGTGGATATGAATGTCATTTTTGGAAAGTTACCAAAATAGTTGGAATAAGCACCCAGGGTTTGGGGGAGGGGGCCTCAGTAGGAGGCATTCAAGCATCTAACAAACACTTCTGACGGGTATTCTGGCAGCTCAAGGGTGCTTGCATGGTCTTTTTCCAAGGCCGCATGTATTGCAGCCAGGGGAACGTAGCGTGAAGTACAGTAGGTCAGTGGTTGGCAAGGGAAGACAGAGAAGAACAACACCCAGCAAACCAGTACAATCTTTCCACTTCCTGCTCTGCTCTACTGGGGTCTGATAAAGTCTGGAGCTGCAGCGGGAAAGGAGGAGAGGAATAAATATTGTATATGTTCCAAGGATTCAGCAAATCCATGAGGGCTATTTCTAGAATATTTTTTCTTTGTTTGTTTATTAAACTCTGTAAGTTTTCTCTCACACAGCCCCCTCAAAAGCAGATTTAAGAACAGCTTCTTTTATTATTTGTTTTTAAATGATGCAACTGTCAAATGGTACTCAGTACGGCAGAAACTGCTTCACGATGCTTCCCTGTGTAGATGTAGTCCACATTCCCAAAAGCTGTCAAAACCCACCTCCGCTGGACTTCAATTTACAAAAATTATCATAATCATTTCATGTATTTTTACTCTTGGATATATTAGTGATTTCACAGTCTGGTTGTAATTCAGTGATAACCGTCCAAAATTAATTTCTAAACTGAGCTTCAGTTTTCTGCATGCGTTGTGCAATAGGTCATTTTGTTTGTGTGAATCAGGGCTCTACGTTGCAAGCTGAAATAGAAGTGAACAAAAAGAAATAATTTACAAGCACAGTGTGTAAGAGATGATCACAACACTAAGCTTCCCCAGCAGCAAACTGCGTTTCCTGCCTCACTCCCTGCTGCCTGCAGGAGACAGAGGACTGGCTAGTAAGCTACCTAGCTTATGGCTTGCTAGGTAGCTAGTAAGCTTGTGGGTCTTGTTTACTTTGCTCTCCCCTTGGTGAAGTAGTCTCCCATTGATAGGGGGGTAGACGGATGAACTATAAGCCCCTGTTGCCGTTGTTTTCTCTAACTAACATAAAAGTATGAAAACACGTGGCAAGTAGCAAGCTAGGTTGCTAACTGGCCAGTTGTCTGCCATTCACTCTTCTCTGGGCGAGGTAGTCTGCCACTGATGGGAAGTGACAGCCAGGGACTATGTGGTGTGCTAGCTAGCTAGCAAATTCTTGTCAAATTTTGGGTATAATAAACAGCAATTTCTCAATGCTGTGTCAAAGCTTTCATCATACAGAAGCAGAACTATTTTTCTGTGCTCCAATTTTTTTTTGTGCTCCTTGTGAAAATATCTTCTTTACAAAAAGTTTCCTTTAAAAAAATAAAAATAAAAAATAATTTCTTTAACTACATACAGTAAAAAAGAATGTCAAAACTTTTGGTGCATTTAATGCTATACTACATTCTGGATATTTATTACCAGGCTTAAATATCATAATGCAAATCACCTACACCTTTAAAACCTATATACTGCCATTACTATGTGTGTTTAGGTAGATGTCTTTATGTAAATTTGGAGGATCTGATCCTGTGTAATCATAGAAAAGGTTTCGGAATAAAGGTATCCCTGAAGAGATTGCTTTCAGTGTGCTTAAAGCCTTCGTGGTGATACAGTGATAGTAATACTTCAGTGGGCGAAGAGGGAAAGATATTGCAGACAAATGCACAACAGGCCTGCTTGTGAGATGAAATCCACTCTAGCACTTTGAAATCTCTTTTGTTTTACCTCACACATTTTCCTGTGAAGTGTCTTGGAAAGTTGTTGTTCTGTAACTGCACCCTATGGTAATCTAATTTCAATCTTTTTTTTTTTTTCTCTCCTTCCCTCTTGTTCCTCCCTCTCTCCTCTGTCTCTTCCCTTTCTCGCTCCTCGTCTGTACAGTTTGACGTGTTGAAGTGCTTCTTAAGGTAAGAGAGAGTCTCATTTCGTGTTTTCCTTCTCTTGTACTTTCTTCCTCTGATTTTCAACCCATAAACACAGCATGCCATCAGCACTTGGCACAGTGTGTGTATCACGAAACAATCTGCGTCCTCAAAATTTATTTGGCTCAGGATTCTGCTCACTGAAACACAATAACATTGTGTTAAGATAACAAAGAGACACTCTGGGTAACACTCCCACTGCACTCCCCTGATAAAACCATGATCAGAAATGCACAGAACTAATCAGCAGCCAACAGGACACAGTATATAGAGATTATTCAGCATGTGTGATACATTTACACCAAACCATTAAATAAATGCTGTAAATCAATAAGATATATTATGAACACTGTGTAGTAATTCCGCACAGTACACGCAAAGGGTAATAATATACTGTAAATCCTCTTCCACGCTGTCTTGCATCAGAATCTGTCTGTCATTAGCTGTTAGTCATAACCGGGTCTGGCTGCCAAAAAGCACTGCAGTATTTTTTTTTTTTTTAAAAGGAAAGGCTACTGTTATTGTTTATTTGTGGATCACAGGTTACAGCCCTAGTATTTCTTAAACTTATTACTTTCAGACTGCTGTGCTTGGTAATAATATCAGCTGCCTCACAATGCTTCTCAAAAGAAAATTAAATGTGCTACAGTGCCATACAACTGGGCCTGACCTTGCGGTTCGGCATACAGGTAATATATATTTGTAATATCTGACTGCAGAGTAACAGTGCAAGCAGGCATGGATCTCTCTCTTTCAGGTTGATCTCTACATGGCTTTCATTTCATTTTGTATTTTGGTCATTATGAAAAAAAATATTTTGGGTTTTTTGTATAATATAAAGTATAAACTTTTGTTTCTCTTTGTCCGTTTTATTAATTTATGTTGGCAAAGTTAAAGTGTTGAATACTGGTTAACCTGTTTTGACAACTTGGTAATGAGACTCAGTCAACTATCTTCCTCTAGAATAGCTTGCTGTGTCTTTAATTGACAGTATTAGTTGTTTATATTGGACTGCTTCCTTGGACTATGGGGGCGTAAACATCCTGTGCTTAATTTACATTTCCTTTACATTCTGTTTGCCAGGCCTGAAAAATCGATGTGTTTGTTAGTCTTATTGATACATGTACTGGGAAAACCTCACATAGTCTCATCACCCAGAGCTGAAAAACACCTAATTTAAGCACCTCTGCTTCTACATGTGTTCCAGTTAAACATTTATGACTCTGGGGACTCCTGGACACAATGACTCTAACAATGAATGGCTTAAAAACAACAAGGGACAGCAATGCTTATTCTGAAAATGTCTCATATTCTACAAACAAAAACTTTCCATCAAAACAAAGATTATGTAATGATTTAAAACTGCACATTTGAAATAAGCGTAATATAATTTTGCAAACATTACAAAAAAAGGCATTTGGCTCAAAGAGGTTGTTAAACCAAAGAAATTCTGCCACATATCAGCATTGAGAAAGTGCTGTGATACTGTAATTATTGCTGAATTTTGTCCAAGTCACCC
Source organism: Hypoplectrus providencianus (assembly GCA_028566105.1). NCBI lineage: Eukaryota > Metazoa > Chordata > Actinopteri > Perciformes > Serranidae > Hypoplectrus > Hypoplectrus providencianus. The sequence continues at coordinate 23,346,387 of JAOWBC010001255.1, read as the reverse complement.
ACACTTACCTCAGAACTGAAGACGAGTAGAGAGGGATGCCAATCCTGCAAAGAAGTTAGGACATAAAAAGCACCACAATTGTAGCTACAAGGTTTTTACCAAACACATGCCATGTTTGTGTGCCCCTTAGCGTGTCTTGGTTTGGTGCCCAAGGTTATTCGTCAGATTTTTAAATTTCTCTCAAACTTGTGTGGTTGTCTGCAGTCGTCTGTGTACGTGAGGGCATGTGTCTACATCTTAGTGTCTGTGTCCCTCCTTGTGTGCGTCTGCTTCCCAGTGTTTGGAGTAGGCTCTGTTGGGACTGTGTGTAGAGCCTCATTAGTGGCGAAGGTCTGGCTGGCCCGCTGCTACTGGAGACTCACTTGGGGCCACAAAGTCATATGTTACGCTACTGCTGGCCCATCTGCCACATTGGCTCTCACTTGAGACTCTGACTTTTGTTTCTTTCACTGTGCACATGCATCTTTGTGTCTGTCCTTCCCCCCAAAAATGACCCCAATATGTCTTTTTTTAAAGCAGCTTAAAATAACCCATATTTATGATTGTATTTAGCAGCACCCTCAAGTGGCCGGAGTAATTATGAAGGCCAAGGCATAAGTGATGTTACGGAGGGTTAAAGCAAACGGGGAAGCAAGGAAAAGGAGTAGAAAGAATGATATGCTTCACTTACTTTAAGGAGACCTGTGTTAGTGTCCCTTGTTAAACCAAGACAGTGATTTAAAGTCACATTATTTAATTTCTGAACGTCAATCTTTATGTCACCAATATAGTTTCCTCACTTTGTCAGTTGACTGACAAAGTGAGGAAGCTCAACATTGCACAACATTGTTAAGTGGACTTTCTTAACTTACTAACTAACAAATTTCCTCATATTTAAACAACAGAATTGGTTGGTATTACCATTGGTATTTATAGTTTTCAAATGGCCCTTGTTTCAAAGATGTGGTGAACATTCTGAAGCAGTCACAATTTGAATATATTCAGCCAAAAAAACATTTGTTTTGGGTTAAAATTCGTGCATACGTTACTTAACATAATGAGATGTTTCCTAACGTTTCAATTGCACAATATTTGAATCTTTTCATTAAGTTGAAAAAATAATATGTAAACTTGAGAGAGAATTTCACATGTCACAATCCAAGCTCCATTCCCAAAACTTGGCATTTTGAAAGTTGTCTTGCTGTCCTGCAGACACACAAGACAACGCATGAATACTTTTACACATCAAAATCTTATTGTACTTATTTTGGCAATAATTGGTGTCTACTCCTTGTTTCTCAGTCTCAGCTAAATGTTTTTATTTTGGCGACACACCAATTCAGAAGCAGCACAGCCATAATTGGTCAAAACACTATTAAAAAACAACAATTTTAAAAGTTGTTAGAGTGTTTGTCTCACAGATGAAGCATAAATACACTTTTTTGTTAACTGGCAATTGTGTTTTAGTTATTTTGGAATACTTTTCATTTGTTTATTGCTCATAAATCACAGCTACATCTATTTAATTTTGGTACACCACTGTAGAATGCAGAACCTAACAAACTGCTTGATTCTCGGACATATGTAAAAACGACTAAGCAGGCCAAGAAAGATGATGGCAGCGTTGCTTCACTGATAGCTCTCATGCAGAAAACAAAAATGTGGTCCTGCAGTCCAAACTCTTGCCCTGGTTTACAGAAGAAAGTCTGCGGCAAAGTAAACAGATGAATATATTGTTATTAGATAAAGGACTGTAGGTTCTCTAACATATTTACAGTTTCAAAACCTTTGTTATTAATTAAACTCCCCCATATACAAAGCAGTTCAAATAAGCTCCACCCTGACCAACACATAAATAATTCATAATTGGATGGATATATAAATAAATGTAGACGTGGACAGGCAGAATGTCCCCTGCATGAACTGGACCAGTGTACAGCGTTACTGTATGTGTACAACAGCTCTAAACAACTGAAGTTGTGTCATGTGTTGTGTCATGATAAAACTTGTTTAAAGCCTCAGCTTTAATAGCTCTACTCAGCAGGAGAAAGGTTAATTATCACATCCTGTTACAGAAGGATAGGACACCTCCTCCTGTCAAGCACACACACATAACAGTCTGAACCACACAAACAGGCAGACCATCAAACAAACCGAGTGTGTGTGTGTGTATCTGTCATATAAAGATGTAATCTAGCATCTGTTTGTCCTCATTTGCCTCCTGTACTCGATTGAGGCGTCATTTCTTTCTCCTCTCCGCACTTCCTCCTGCCTCCCTCCTCCTCTCCCACCACGCGTATTCACGGTGTGACGGGACTCACGCCGCAAAAATTCATTCATGAAGTCCTTCATCAGGAAGAAACAGGCAAAGTCTCTTTGGATCACGTTTCTTCACTTTGATACAATGTGTGAATTGGGATGGTTTATCACCATGAAAAATGGGGCGCAATTCAAAAATGAAATGACAGATGAGTGGACAGAGGTGTTCAGTGGGTGTGAAGCAGTGAACCACAGAAAATGATTGCTGTTGTGTTCTCTGGAAGATGCCAAACAATCTAAAGCAGAGAGAAAAAAAACCGAAACTGACAACTCAAAAGAAACCATGAAGAAGTAATGGGACTTCTTTTCTTCTAAAAATGAACAACTCCACTTCAGATCACGAACCCTTTTACAATATCTCTACACTCTTTCATGTCATCCACCCGACTGTTCTATCCACTTTATCTCCAACACTCCCATCTCCTTCTCTTACTCCCACTCTCCTCAGTGCCTCTTTTTCCTCTTAAACTCCTATTTTTGCTCCCATCCACCTCCTCCCTCTCACAATCCGCATTTCATTGCCAGTCTAGACAGCTTCAGAAGCAGGTGCTGAGGCTGGGAGAGGTGGAGAAAATGGGGTGAGAAGGAGGGAGGGAGGGAGCAAGGGAGGAAAGGAGCCAAGGGGATAAGGAAGACCGAGTGAGAACAGAGAGAGATTAATAGATCAAGCGGAGGAGCGTATGATGAAAGTTTAGAAGAGTATGGAGAGGAGAGGAAAGGAAATGAAAGGGAAGGAGAGGGATGGGTCAGGCTGAGGTAGGATTGTAGCAGAGCGGAAGGAGGGGGGAGATATGGGGAAAGAAGAGATCTGAGTAAATCAGGTAGGTGCTATGCGGAGGGGAGAGGTGCGGAAGAGGCTATTTTAATGCAGGGTAGAAATCAGGTGCTCGAGGTGGGGACAGAAGGAAGTGGTGAAGAAAGGAAGAAGGGGAGGCAACGGGAGGTGTGGAGCAAAGGAGCGAATGAGGTAAAGGGAAAACAAGCGTGGGGGGGAAGGAGGGAGGGGAAGTGAAGAGGCTAGAGGGAGGAAAAGTCCCAAGAAAAGGTGTAGGGGTAAGGGAGGGAGCAGATGGATGGATGGATGGATGGA
>JAOWBC010001255.1:23302471-23313570 GCA_028566105.1 Hypoplectrus providencianus | reverse complement strand
TGTGTGTGTGTGTGTGTGTGTGTGTGTGTGTGTGTGTGTGTGTGTGTTTGGCAGTAGTCAGCAGTCTTGCTCAAACACTGTCTATGGCAGCATTACAGACCTCACTAGCTTACAAATCAATCATGCAAGTACTTTTACAGCAATTAGGTTCGAGGATGTGAGATGTACATTTGTGTGTATAGATAAAAAGAGAGTGAGAGTGTTACCTGATCTTCCCTTTCAGTTTATGCATGCAGTTTCTCTGCCAAGCACCTAAGTCTGTATGATGTGTTTTTTGAAAAGCATGCAGAGCAGGAGCTACATTGCATCTTCTGTCTCTAACATTCTGTCAAACGTTAATGCAATGGCTACTCTAACAATCAAATGATTGATCCAGTGGCAGACTATTTAAACTTTAGGGCACGGTCATGCAACCTCTATTGATTGAGCGGCCATTGCCTGCGGAAGAGATATTATTAAATATACAGTTGGGAAGGTTACTTTTAAAACAAATTACACTACAGATGATGACTTGGCCTAATATATAATTTATATTGTATGTCATCGGGTTAGTCAAATTAGGTAAATCATATCATCATCTTCTAAAGATTGTTTGATTACTTTGATTACTTTACTTCAAAATTGTAATACTGAGCTGATTTGTCTTATATTTTAATGCAAAAAAACACAGTTGTGCCTGAAAGTTTTGTCAGCTAATGTCATGTAGCAGTTATACTGTGTGATTGTTGCACCTTAAAGGAAAAATCGGTCCTGGAAACTGCATGCCTTATTTATATTTATATATATATACATATATTATGGAGCAAATTAAACAAAAACACCAACACCACACCTTTTCTCGTTATATTCACAAAAGTGAAAATAATAGTTCTATCTTCTCAGGATTCAGATCTGCTCCTAAATGAATTGGTTAAAGCTAAATTTAAACATTAATGAAAATTAGGCCTATAATTTTTCAATAATCCTGCTAATAAAGGAACAAACCCACCGAACCAAAGAACATAACCTCATTAGTGGATAGAATTGCTTAGTTCATCTATTTTGTGTGACTGATCAACTCATTTAAATTGTAACTGTAAGTGAATTCAGTTTCTCATATTTTGTATCAAAAACCATATTGCTATTAACGTGGGCAGTTCAGGATGTGACATGATTGAAAGCCAAGTGGGGTCAATCACACGGCTTGCTTTGCTGTTGTTTTAGGCCGTCAGTCAAACTTTATCAATATTGACCGTAATGAAGAAATGTTATTTAAATTTGCCACCGGAATGGAAAGTTTTATTCTCCCCGAAATCAAATAGGATGTATGTGAATGAGATTCGCTGATTAATTCGCTGTTAACTTTATGTTTTTGTGACATGTCCAGATGGTGCTTTCTTTCTCTCTCTCTCTCTCTCTCTTTTTTTTTTTTTTTTTGCAAATATGTCCATTTTAGATGCTGATGGTGAAGTAAAGTAATTATCTTCTAAAATACCAATGCATAATGTTTAGTAAGTAAGTATCTAATGTAAAAATGAGTTCACTAGAAAAAAAAAATCATTATGAGAGCTCTTTTTGCTGCACTCTGTGGAGCAGGAACATCAGGCTAGTGGACTACAACCTGTTTTACGACCATAGCCTGCTGCTCTCAGGTCAGAGGTGCCTTGTCACATGCCAGTCTGTGCATGAACAAGTGCTTTACCCCAACTGATCTTCCACTGTGTTAATGTGCTGTGTGTGTGTGTGTGTGTGTGCACGTGCACATGTGTGTGCGTGGACATGCGTGCCACTGCAGCTGTTCCTCCTCTCAGAGAGATTAAGTTTCACAAGATGTGATGGATGCCAGTGTCTGCAGAGCCAGCTGTGTGTATGTGTGTGTGTGTGGTTGTGTGTGTGTGTGTGTGTGTACTACATGTTTGTCAGCGAATTTCTACATGTCTGTGTGCACAAATGCATAGCGCTGGGCCTGCGCCTGTATGTATATATGTTGGAAATGTCCATGTCCTTGCCCTGAGGGCTGGGTCAGGTTGGGAGAGGTGATGTTAAGGTCAGGGATGTTATGAGTTGGGCTGGTAATTATAGTGACTGAGCCTTTGGTTCCCACAGACCAAGTCAATGCAGTCTAAAGCAGGAAGACATGAGCGGGTCAACTTTTCCCGCTGCAAACAAAGAACGCGGCCAAGAAAAAAACACATTCTCAAAACAAAAAAGACGAGTGTGCCGTTTAACTCTGAGGACCCCAAACAGTTTAAAGCTCCCGTCACATTTTACTCACTGTGGCCTCATGAAAAGAGCACAGTCTTAGCTAGAAGTAGGAAGACCTTAAAACATATCTTTCAATACCACAAACCTTTTTAAAAAGAAAAAGGCAAGTAAAATTTATATTTTTTGCAATTAAATTTGATCAAATATCACCATTGTAAGCTTAGACTTGGTCCTTTTCCTGATCAAAGCATTCCTCAAACATCATTTTTTCAAGGGCAGGTTGGAAATTTGAAAATCTGATTTCACTTTCTGATAAATGGTTGAATTTTTTGCAACTTTTGAATGAAAACACCCCTTTCAAATCTTCTTCTAAACCACGACCCTGAACACCTGAAAGCTCTTCTGGCTTTGCGTCACACTGGACTCGTTCCTCCCTTGATCGTGCAGAGGAGTGAGAAACTCAGCACCCTTACAATTTCACCCACTGCAGCAATCATAATGTGAGCTATAGTTATCAAGAATCAAACTGCATATGCAAAGGTTTTCAAAGAGGCTATTTTGAGAGACAGGCTTGTGGTGAAAACAGGCTGTAACAGTCAGAGTGGGCAGGCGGGAGGCTCCTGCTTCAGCTACAGTTAGCCAGCATCCAGCTGCGTTGCTGCTTGCAAAAGTGATAGGATGTGGATCGGAGAGGAGTGGAGGAGGTGGACGAGCCGCTGAGAGGAGCGGAGGAGGCACAGCGATGCTATTGATTTACCTGGCAGTCGGAGGGGACAGCTCCAATCTATCTCGGCTCGTCCCTATCATCTGTCCGTCAGTTCACCCGTGTCTCAGCCTCCCTGTCCTTTCTCTGTCTGACTTCTAGATGGCCCCCCGTTCTCACTTTCCCATACCTCTCCACAAACTCAACACTGGAAATCAATAGCATGTCATCTCTCTGTTTGACCTGTCTGTTCCTGTTGCGCCTTATTATCACTTTCTTTCTCCGTCGTTTTCTTCCTTTGGCCCTTCCTTCCTCTCAGTTCTCATCCGTCCATCACGTCATCACACCCACATACAGGCTGTGAATTGGTAATTAATAGCAAAAAAAAAAGAGTCTTCACCTGTGGAGAGGAGCATATGGCGAGATATTAAAAATTTAACTTAAGACTTCCCTCACTTCATCTGTTCTCCACTCAGGCGGGTTTGTTTTCTCTGTTTCTCCTGTAGCTCTCTTTCTGTCTCTCCTCTTCCCCGTAACAAAACTGCCGCGTTGTTTCCTTTCTTTGTTATTTTGATTTCTTCGTTTTTATATCAAAGTGTTGTAGTGGCAGACAGTACGTAGCAAGCAAACATTTTTGCTCGCAGACATTTTTAGCAGTGTTCCGCTTACTATTCGACAACAGAGACATGGCATCGGATTTCCATATTTATTACATGTGCTGTATAGTGTGTGTGCGTGTGGGGCTTTTTCATGGCAGAGGCATAAGATATCTGGTATGTGTAATGAGGAACAGGCAAAAATAGAGGAGGTTCAGAAAAGCGGGAGATAAATAGATAGAAGGAGAGACAGAGAGTTTGTGGTTGGGACGCCCCCCACCGCCCCCCATGTTCCAATCAGAGGGAGACACTCTGAAGGAGCCAGGCACAACCACAACAATTCCATTTTCCAACCACACTTACACAAACTCACACACACGGACAGACACACACTCTGAGCCAAACGCGTCGAGCCGTCCACAGTCAAAGCTGAAGTGCTTCCCTCCTCTTCCTACTCACTTTCTTCACTCGCATTCCACGTCATTGTCTTCTTTCCCCTGTCCTCCTACTGCAATTAACGTCCTCTCCCTGTCTGTCTTTCTCACCCTCTGCTTCGCTCCCTTCTCCCCCGTCTTCTATCCCCATGGCACGCATGATGGTTTGACATAGCAAAACTGGTGCCAGACCACAAAGCCTTATTTTCCCTCTGCAGCTCTCTCTTCTCCCGCTCCCTCTTTCTCTTTCTCTCCTTCTATCTGTCTCTCGCCTCCCTACCCCTCCTTACCAGCATACAGTTTAATCTGCAGCGGGGGCTTAGTGGCACGGCTGCAGGACTTCCACATCACTTCTTTCTCTCTGCCAGAGGATTTAGCTGCTGTTTACAGCCGTTTTCCTATGCCCCCTCTCCGTCCTAGGTCCTCCGTCCTCTCCGCTTTCAAAAGCTGTTTATTTGTTTGATAATTTACTCATTTTAATTTCCTTTTAGTTTTGGCTCTGCCCTCTCCTCTCATATCCTCTCTTATCTCATCCCGGCTCTATACAGTGGCGTCTGTGTGACATGTGTTTGCATTACATCTTATTATTCACTCCTTTAATCACTGCCCCATCGACTCAGCCGCGAAGCTCAGTTGATGTCTGTGAAATCGCTGTCATGGGTTGCTTTTTTCCTGCAGCGCACAGATCCAAAGATAGGGCTCTCAGACAGTGTTTGCTCCAGTTTTGAACTGACGGAATATGTAACTTTAGTCACTTAAATTGGCAGTCATACAAATCTTTGTTTCTTCTTCTTCTTCTTCTTGTATGTGTTTTTTGATATTGGTAACATCTTTTGCGCTAAGCGGTCACTGCTGGGGTATTTTCCCAAAAATAACAGTCAGGCATTGTAGGCAGCTGATCTCTCTTGGTAAAACCTGTGGTGTAGATTATATACTGTAAAAAAGTAGTCGTTCCTGAGATGTCACCCATAGGTTTCTGAAATGAGGCTCAGCGTGCCAGCTCATTGCAGTCTTGGCAGAGCCCGACTCCCAGTTCACAACTAATCCCAAAAATGGTGAGGTGTAGCAGGAGCTAACTGAGGTGGCTGAAATGAAACCTGAAGCCATTATCGAATTCAACAGATGGGTTATATAAAGATGCACTGCCTGTACTGTGCAACAAAACATTTTTCTATTTGTTACAGGCTGTAAATGTATATTTCAATTCTATCCACATAGGGATCTGTGAGGAAACATGCACATTATGAGCCAGCCTCAAGTGGCCATTTGAGGAACTGCTGTTTTTCAGCACTTATGTTTTGGCCACTGGAGGTTACCATTTGGTCGCTATCACTGCTCATGCTAACTGTTCGAACCTCTTTTTTTGCTAGTACTCCATATACTGTTTTGCCAAAACTGTTTTTCTTTTTAATTACAAACTGAAAACATGTATATTTCTGCTGTAAAGTTGGAAATTTCTCTTTCTTTAGGAATTGACTCACTTTTGAAGCCAGACTCAAGTGGTCATTCAAGGAACTGCCATTTTTTAGCATTTCCTTGTTTGCATCATTTTTGAACCCCCGGAGTTTACCATCTAGCGTAGCTATCAATGCTCATGCTAACTCTTTTAACCACTTTTTTTGCTGCTTCAGGAGAAAATGCATGAGCATATGAGCCAGAGGATTTTCTTGGAAAGAGCTCCCCACCTCCAGGTGTTAAGAACAATTGGTGCGAACCCAGAATGAGTCAGTGCCGTGTTATATCAATCAACGACGGAGTAGCAAAACAGACATTTATATGAACATTTAACGGATCATACTTCAGCTGTCGTGAGGAATGTTCCAGTCCATTATACGAGGACAGAGTGTTTGCTCTGCGTCCTCTGTGGGAGTCTTTACCTCCGCTTGTCCCTGCCATGGCAGAGCTTTCAGTCCTTGGCCTCAAACTCCCAACCTCCCCAGATCCAAGCCGGACCTGGACGCCTCAAAATGGCTCCCAACACATTAATTCTATTAGCCTCTCTTAGATCCCATTCTTGCTGCCTGTCCAGGATTAGCCCTCACCACTGTTTGTCTGTAGAGTCGTAATTAATGACTTTGATTGTGTGTTTTGTTTGTTTTTGCCAATTGAATCAGGATAAGACTGTTGAGCTGAGCTTTCTCTTTTGTCCCTTCATTCATCCTTCATCCTGTTGTTATTCGTTTCCCCTGTCCTTCTCTCTGGGGGGCCGGGAGTCCAACACAAATCCCATTTCTTGTTGTTCCTGTTCAGGAATTATGTTCTGCCTCCCCATTTCCCTCGGACTCCCTAAGGCACCTGGGATTAAATGATGTGTGATCTGTGTGCGTCTGCGTGTGTGTCGCTTTTCCCAGCCTTTATTATTAGTCTTGCTGTGTGTAACGATCTCACTGAGTACTGACCTCCACTGAGGTTTTACGGTTTGGAGAATGTGACTATTAGTGTGCTGTGTCTGCATTTGTGAGGGTGTGTGCGTCTGTGTGTGACCGTCCCTGTGCACGTGTACGTGTGTGTGTGTGTGAGGATGAATAATCTCTTTACAAGCACCAAACATTTGAAATTACTAGACATGCTCTGTCCTCAGAAGACAGGATGCCACGGGCTTGAATGCAAATTTACAAACCTGACCTGAAATGTCCTGCTTTATCTGGCGGATTCAGTCTATGTGTAGGATTTATTCGACTTTGAGTCTGCGCATGTTGCAGATTGTGTATGTGAACGGCGCAGCCATGGACAGATATGAGACACTGGGCCCCTGGGCACTAACATGGAAAAGGCCCCTCAACCCTCTTAAAAGAAACCTGGAATGACTACTATGTTAACATTAATCTTTCTAATTTTTCAACCAAGAGATTTACACACCGTTTTGTAAAGAAAAGGGGCATTTTAGTCTGGTAGAAGAGGTCTGAAACAAAGAGAAAAGATTAACCTACTTTACATATGGTTGTTCTGTGGTTATTCTGAAAGAGATGCAAAATATCTCTTTTAAAGGAATTCTCCCCTTGTTTTTGCATCTTTTTGCCATTTTGCCTTTCTTTTAAGTCATTTCGTGTCTCTAAGTAGTTATTTATTCCTGTTTATTGCCATTTTGTGCTCATATGTTGTCATTTTGAGTGTCTTAGCTGTCATTCTGTCTGTTTGTAACCATATTGTATCCCTATTTGTATGTCTTTCAAGTCACTTTGTGCCTGCTTGTTGCAATTTAGTGTTTCTTTAAAGTCATTTTGTGCCTGTTTGTAGTCATATTGTGTCTCTTTGTTTCGGTTAGGGTCTCTTTGCTGTTGTTTGTTGACTTTCCGTCAAGAAATGTCAACAAAATCTCTGGTCTAGGGGACCTTTTATCCCTGGGCCTGAGCCTAGCAGGCCCGTTCAGTAATCCTTTCATGGCCACATACAGTATATGCAAAGTTCATATGTTCATCATAGAGCGGGTCTGAACATGATTTTGTCTCTTGGAATGTGTATAGTCTCATTCATCCCTGTGGGGGTACGTGTTCATAATGTGATATGGCGTCTTAGTCAGTAAATACAATAACTATAACAGGAACACTAATACCATAAGACACGGCAATGCATTAGATACAAACATACCAGCAGACAGTCTTTGCATAATCACACCGTGCCCATCCTTCACCTTGTAAACACGCACTATGAAATCACTTCCTTTCCTCTCTAATGTATCCCAAACCCCTTACTCTGCAATTCCCCAACTACTCCATTCCTGGACGGCCTTTAGACACAGGAAGTGCCTTAGTAGGTCTCTCAATATTGCAATATTAAATTAGACCTGTCATTTAATACATCCCCTGGTGTAGAGATTGGCATCATTTTCCCTGTGCATCCTCTGAATCTCCCGGCCAAAGCAAAGAGACACCTAACCAACTGCCGGCCTTCCCCGTGCCTTTCATAAGAAGCCTCTGTAATAGGTTTATTGAAAATAACAAGGTTGTCTTCTAGAGTTACAGAGGGGGCTCTGCTCCTGTCTCGGCTTGAACGTCAATAAGCTTTGGATTATTTTTCAATGGAGCCGGGGCTTCTTTTTACTTACCAGTATGTATGCAGCATATAGTATTCAGCAGAGGATAATGTTGTGCTTTTCTGTGTCCACCTTGTAATTTATTAATGCAAATCATGATTCTATCCTAGAAGAGAAGTAAGAAACTAAGTAAATAGCCAATTAAAGCACATAAATGAAGGAAGAAGGAATTGTGCTGCCAGGATTAAAAAATTAATTTGGGTTTATGAAGACAAAACAAATTCCTTCACAGCAGCAACAACTCTCTATGTTGCTGTCTAAACGCCGAAACATTGAACATTTAATTAATTTATTATAACAAAGTCTTGCTTTTATGTGAGACATTGCAGGAGACACAGAGAGAGCTTATTAAGCAGCTTCTGGTCATCAAATAAGTTCATTATATAAATTTAATTGGGCTTCAGTTGTTGCAGCAGTTTTTGTGTGTGCTTTTATGGCAGCACAGCGATACTTTAGTCAGGTTCAGAATTCAGTCACAGCACAGATTGATCCCCTTCCCTCTGCACAGCTCCGTCACCTTTTGACCCTCAAACTGTCTGTGCTCCCCAGCGGGTGTGTGCACTTCCTTGTGCATGAGAGCGGTTGTTTGTGTGGGAATGTGTGTACGTATGGAGGCATCTGTGTTGCCTCCCTTTTCACAGAAAGGCAGACATAATAGGCCAGTGTCAAAACCATGACGCGTACATATATGTGTAGGGAGTTAAAGGCACTAAAACGCAGGATTATAACGTAATCTGACATTTCTTGGCTGATATGCTGATTCACCGATTAGAAACCGGGCTGCCCTGCCAGCAGCGTGTGTGTGCGTGTTTGAGAAAGAGAGACATAATGACAGATAAAGTGTTTGTGTGTGTTTGGGAGGCTGGACGGGGGGGGGGGCGATTTATTTGCAGGCGAGCTTAACGTATGCCGCCCGCTCGACCACATGAAAGAGAACAATCATCCGAATGAGAATTGCAAAGCTACATCTTTCTGATTGGAATTCAACAAACCTCCATATTGGCATCAACTCACATGGGCAACACACACTCTATCGCCGTCACACACACACACACACACACACACACACACACACACATACACACACGCAAGTAAGGCAGTTTATGATAAGCTCGCTTACCCCAAATGGACTGCCCAACTCATGCATGCACACGAGTACACACAACCACACAAGCAGCAAACATAAAGCTTGCTAAACAAATTGGCTGCCCAGCACACACACACACACACACACACGCACACGCTGCAACACAGTGATATTTTTCCTGTTGTGGCGTGTGCTCATTGTAAGCCTAGCCGTGCCGCTCTGCTCTCCTCACAGACTATTTAGCTGCCTCTCTGCTGCGCTGGGTGGCAGCCAGTAAAATGGTGGCGCTCATTGTGGAAGGCTGCTGGCTGCCATTGATTTGGCCCAGCAGGTCTCTGAGGATGCACACTGTTGCCCTGCCAGCTAGGCCCGGGGAGCGGGACTGTGGTGTGTGTGTGTGTACGCCAGATATAAAGAGAGGAGGGACTGTAAAGTGCATTTACTGGTGTGTACAGCGGTGCGGCGTGTGCTCTCTCAGAGAAATCCTGCACTCGTCTGCAGCCCGTCTGCTCCGACTATATATTCCGATCTGTTTATGCTCCTTTGGGAAAACCATAGGAAGGTCCAAAGCAATCAATTAGGCGTAATGCTTTTGATGTGATTTGTTGTGTTTACCCATAGAGAGTGAGAGTGAGAGGGAAAACAGCTTGTTGAGAAAAGTGCTCTTTTCTGGAATACTCTTCCATATTGTGCTGTCATCTTGCCTCCTTTTTTTTTTCCCACACTTCGATTCCTCAGACAGGCCTGAAAAAACAAACAAAGGGAAAGCTGGCATCGGACTATAAATAATGCAGAGACACAGATTGGGGTCAAATGCTTTGGATTCCACAACACATACATACGCCTGAATGGGCGATCAAGCACAAACACACACACACACACACACATACAGCTTCACTTTATACATTGTGTGTGGGGGGTTTCCTATAAGCACTATTTGTTTCCTAGAGAGCAGCCATTATTAATACTCATTACAAACTGCCACATATACAGCCAAGCATTCTCACACACTTTCTACTGTATGTACACACAGGCTGTTTACTGCCTTGATGTCCCTTGATGACAAAGCGTGACAAACGGGTCTGTTCGGAACACATTTCGGTCTCGCTGCACCCCCCCTCCACCCATCCCTCTCCTTTCCCCTCTCCTTTTCATAACTCCGACAAGGGCAACTCAGTCATCCTCTCTACCCACAGCTCCTATCCATCAGCACACTGCCATAACCTGCCGCCGCTCCGTGATAGATTACTCTCCATGTGCTGATGTATTGGCCTATCAGACTTTGAGGAAGTGACAGATTAGATCATTATGTCCCTTTATGATTATGACTCTTGTTTTTTTATATATATATATATATATATTAGTGTTTATCCGAGGCAAGTTTGTGTTGTGTTATATAAGAGGCATTTTTCATCGTGGTGTACTTCCAAGGAGGGTGAAAATGAGGAGAGGAGATGAGTTTGGTCTTTATGAAGAGGGACTATAGAGGAGAAGTGCACTGCACATAAAACCACATTTCTTTTAAAGAAAAGCCTTAGGAGCGAACATCTTTTATATGCTCGTACAATGTATGCTCTTTCTATGTCCTTACAATTCCTCCACCAACAAATGTCAGCTGAAAAATCGGTACATAAGTATTAGAGAGTGGATGTTCTTCATGTTGTGAAGAGGCACACTCTGTATGTTTGAATGTCTGCTTAAGGGCTCAGACTGAAATGGATATAAACATATTATTTGATGAAACTTCATCACATAGTTAAAATTACAGACATCTGTGCCAAGGGGATGACACATTTTCCCCACAGGAAAAATGGAAACACTCCAAACAACAAATTTGGCCCCAGGAATGAAACCTACATTGCTACTGACCAGACTTTTTGTCATTTTGATCTGTGTTGATATTGAACTTCCTCATTTGGTGAGCATAGCTTATAACTATATTAACTCTGTGGAGGAGGTTATGTTTTACTGCTGTTCTCTATTTGTTTGTCTGTTTTTTGGTAGGATACGGAAAAAAAACTATGGGCCTTTTTTTCATGAAACTTGGTGGAAATGTGTGACA
>JAOWBC010001255.1:23275259-23285751 GCA_028566105.1 Hypoplectrus providencianus | reverse complement strand
GTGTGTGTGTGTGTGTGTGTGTGTGTGTGTGTGTGTGTGTGTGTGTGTGTGTGTGTGTGTGTGTGTGTGTGTTGTTGTGTGTGTGCGCACAGACTGTATAATATCTAAAAGTCGCTTAATTTGGACTTTGGAACGAGTCTAATGACTGCTTTTCCTTTTTTACCTCCCTTCTCTCCCTCTCTGCAGGTTGTGAGGGCCTGTTTCTATCGTCCTGTTGTACAGTGAGGCAGTGAGCTCACGGTGGATACAGCATGCATGTGTCGACATATCCCATGATGCACTCTGCCAGTCCCGGCCTGCTCCTCCTCAGCTTCCTCTTCCTCGCTGATGCCGACTGTGAGTCCTGTCCCACTTGTGTACTTATATTCTCACACACCCACCTCACCACAGATGTAGAGACACATTCATATTTCAACATTCATATGATTTATTAGTAGGAAATATTGTTGCACGTGTACATAAGCAGATGCTGGGTTGGAATGACCTGATTTTGTCTTACAAACCACTTCACTCCTAATATCACAGTCTGACTCTGTGTGTGTATGTGTGTGTGGGGTGTGTGTTTATCTCTATGTGTGTCTGTGGGGAGGCAGGTTTGATATCAAGCCAGCTGTTTTTGTCCATCCCAGTATTACTTGGCATGGATAGGCAGACCACATATGGCAAATCAGATAATTTTTCCACTGCTTGTGCGATTGTGTTCATACAGTGTGTGTGTGTGTGTGTGTGAGTGTGTGTGTGATCCCTGATTGTGGCTAGTCAGATGTATTTCTCAGGGAAATGCACATTAGTATTCTGGTTATGAGTCATATGCTGGTTTTAATCACAGCTGCAACTGCTGATTATATTCATTACAGATTAATCCGTTGATTGTTTTCTCTATTAATTGTCGGGCATAAAAAATCTAACTTAAATGGAAGAAATCTGTCTCTCCTTCGTTTAACTACCTATACACTTGGTGCACTGCTGAAGAGCCAGGAAAGTGCAGGGTCCACTGGAAGCTTTGAAATCTATGGACCTACATATTAGCAGTTCATGTGCACACTGTGTAGTGATGGAACCCCTAATAACAGTTACAGCACATACGGTATGCTGGGTACAGCTCGCTGTCTGGCAGTGCAACCCTGCGGACTCAATATAAGTTAACGAAAACACATTTTACATTTCTTAGTGTGACTGTTGATGATTATACAGGAATGATTTTCTGTCAAAAGATCCCCCTAAATCCTCCTTTAGGCCAAAATAATAAACAAACATGCAAATAGTCGCACATTCCAGACAGTAGAAGCATATGAGCAATTGGGACAACATTATCCGGTTTTCTGATCACCTGTGACGTCTTTCGCTTTCGTGTCTGGCGAAAGTGAACGACGCCATCGGAGACATCTGGAGACATCTTTAATCCTATCATATAACCCATCATAACGACATACAGCAGTAACAAGCAATAATCAGTTTATTCCGCAGTTAACTAGTGCCAGACGTTTCCAGCATGCAGACCTTATGTATTTTATGGCCAACTCTCTTATCATATATCAAGTGAGGACTGAGTTACTTTTTTCTCAGCTTCCCTAATCTAATACGTAAGAGCTAATCCAGCTTTCTAAAACGAGGATATGATTTAAACATAAGCAAACTAAAGGATGAGTTGCTCCAAAAACTGGATTGTTGCTGGTACACTGGTGCACTTAAACACACTTACTGTGGTGTGGGTTTCAACCTCTGTAAGGGAAAGCCTTGGCCAGGCTTGACTTCGCTGCCAATTTGTCAGGTTGACAAATGCGGCTTTGAATCTCACAGCAGCGCTGATGAAACCGCCTGATTTGGGGAGAGACTAAGGATAAAAGATATGAAGACAGAAGGGGAGTGTGGGAGGACTAAAGATGGGATAGACTGAAAGAGAATAATGGAAGAGACAGAGGAGGAGGTCATTCAAGCTCACCCTGCAGACTGTTAAACATCTGGGTGCTGTGCTGCCTCAGACCTCAGGAATAATGGTGTCTAGCAGAATTGAGATTTGCATATTTGTTTAAAAATGGCAATATGTTTAAAAGGTTGTAATGCTAAAAAAGAACCATGTTTGTAATCGAGATAAAACATGCAGCATGTTCAGTACAGTCAGGAAAATGCAGCGTAGCTCCAAGCTTGTGGTTGTACGACGCTGAACATATATCACTGCCACTCTGTAAAACACACACACACACACACATAGACACAAGCACACAAACACACCGGCTTGACGCAGCCGTCCCACTCCTGCAATGCTTTAAAAGTACACCATCACACAGCGCCTAGTAAAAGCACACACATCCACAAACCACTCTTGTTTTCCTTTCAGCCTCCTGCCCTCTTGTCCCCTGTGTAAGTTCCAGGGTCGTCCCGTAAAGGCCCAGTCATCCATCAAAACGATGATGCTCCCAGACTTCCACTGTGGCGGTTAGGGGAGCAGCACAGGCACACAGAGGGTGGAAAAGGATTCGTTCTTTGTCTCATCTGTCCATATTTTTCTTTCGCCCGTGCCCTCGTCTCATTCGCTGTGACTTTCTCCATTGCTCTTTTCTCGCTCGCTCGCTGCCTCTTCTCTACACATCCATATAATCTGGTGAGAAAGGAGGGACAGAAAGCTTGAGGGGGGGAAAGGGAGGAAAGGCTGTTCTTTTCTCTTTTTATCTCATTGTGTATGACGTACAATGCCTCTTTTAATATCAACAGTGGGGACTCAGAGATTTGAATGTTGAGAATTCAAACAGCGGCTGCTGGGACACTGACATCTTTGTTGCTCGTCGCGTGTCTTCATGTTTTGAAATGTTAAATGCACTCTGAAAAAAATTGCTTTCAGCTGTGCTTATCTTCACTCAAACTTAGTGCCAAACGAATGGAATATATTTTCAGCATAATTGGGTTTTACAAAATAGAGGCCACATTTTAGCCGATGTCTGGACAGAGGCGTCAGTTTTTATTAAACTTTGACACCATCAGCACACAAGCTTGCTACACAACGTACTCTCATAGACACACTCGTGGACTGAGGGTATTAAGATGCAATCAGATGGAACAGTATCCCATGTGCATGGTTAGAAACCTTGCATGACACTGCACCATATGTGCGTTTTGCACACAAGCACTGGTTTAACAATACAAGCAGCGCGCTGAGCTTCGCGTGTGTGAATTCACTTTTTTTTTTTAAATGCCCCTTTTACTCCCTCTTTTTCCTCCACCTCTCTTTCCGCCACCATTTTTGTTCCTCAGTGTGTTTGTTAGCGCGTGCGTGCATTTGACATCTATCTGGTGGATTAAGAGTAATGCCCTGATCCTGTCGCAAACTGGGCCACCGCTCCATGTACGCAGGGAGATGCCCTGTGCGAGAGGCTGCATCTCTCAGCGTGTCATTCAGGGCGACGGGAAACAATGCAACAACAGGGTTCTTTCTGCTGACCCTCGTTTGCCCCAAAACCAACAAGCTGTCGTCCTTCCCCTCGCAGCTCGGATGTAACAATAAAAATTCCAGCTAATATACAACTCCTTGTGTGTGTGTGAGTGTGCGCGTGTACGTGTGTAACACAACACAACACAACAGCTTGTTCTTCAGATGCTACAGTAGGGGAAGCAATGCTGAGTTGCAACCTCGTGCTTTAGTAAGCAGACTGTACATTCTGAGACCAAGCGAGAGTGGTTTAGGATTCTGCCTAGGGAGGCTCCTGGTAATGTGAAACTCTTTAGCCACAGTTTGCATCACATCATTTATGTGTCGTAAAAGTCCTCATTGCCAATATCGTTTTCTCCACTGAGCTTGATGTAAAAACACACAAGCACATCTTTTAAAACCAGTTTTTTTCAGCAACTCAAAGTATGACATTTTCACACATGAAATATTAGCCCTGGGAACATATAAAGGAAAGAATTTGTTCTTGTGGGGACTGATTGACTTGTCATCGTTCAGCCAGCACTCACATGGCCTTGAGGCTGACTGGAATCTGAAAGGTGGTTGGGTCAGTCTTCCACAATGACAGCACGACTCTGAACACCGGGCGCTTTCACCAGAGCCTTCTATGGTTACCTGCAAGTATTTCATGCAGCTTTCCCTCGGGTTCTTGGTTCAAAGGTCCACGTTGCTATAAAATTCAACATATCCTTCCACAACATGAGACAGGTTGATTTGTGTGTGAATTCAGTGAGCCTGGATTTATTTTCTTTCAGTTTAGATTTGACTTTTCCAATTATATCCACACATTTTCAATTCCCATTCCATTAAAGAAGTGTTGCTTATTTTTTAGGTTGAGCTGTATTACATTTATAGCCAATTTAGATGGGCACTTTATCTTGTAAAAAGCCCTGCACACAAACCCATACACACTGTATAGCTTCTGTTTCATCTTCATGGATGGATTATTTAACGTGCCTAGTGGGAACAATGTCAGGAGCCTTTATCTATAAAATACAAATCAAAGAGACACGTACCAATCAAAATTACCACAAAGAAACATAAAACAACTACAAGGAGATACAAACAGCTTCAAAGACACCCAAAATACTACAAAGAAACACAAAACCATCTCAGGGAAACACAAAGAGACTCAATGACGATGAAAATAAGTAAAGAGACAAAATAATAACAGAAACATAATGCAAAAACAAGACTCAAAAAGTCTGCAAAGAGACATGAAACAACTATAAGAACACAAAACAGCAACAAAAAAGGACAAAACAGCCATAAACAAAAAATTCCCACAAACAAAAACAAAAAAACACCAACAGGACAAAGAGACACAAATCCAAAGACGTCTATGCCGACTTCAAAGACACAGCAACAAAAGAAGGAAAACAACAATAAAGTCTTTGTGTCATGCTGTTATGAGCCCTCCTAGTGAAATATGCAGTCATTTCTAAAGGTATCGTATATATTGTGGCGTGCCATAATAATTGTAATGCCCTTTGAGGCAAAATTGCGCTGAGAGGTTTTAGGCAATGTAAAGGAATCGGCTCATGACTTTGCTCGGTTGGATGAAATAAGTCACTCCAACATAAGAATATAAGTAGGCAGAGAAGCTGTAATACACACATCAGTCAGGGTTTATGTGTGTGTGCATCCCTGTAAGCATGTTTGCAGTTGTCTGTTTTATATGTACATGTATGTAAGCACATGTAGCGCTTAGAGTAGACAAGAGATTAGATTGCGATAAGTATCGGGTTTCGTGCGAGCCTGGCAGCTCCTTGTTGCTGATGGATGAGGCTCCGTCAGGATTCACTGGCATGAGATGAAGACGCAGGTCACAAAGGTTAAAGGGTCCTGCCCCGGGGGATTAGTTAAGGGTGTGAAACCGAATCAAGCACTTATTTTCTTGGATGGATTGTGTTTCTTTTCTGTGATTGATTGGTATTGCCTGATTCGCTGGAAGGGCAAAGAAAAGCAAGATCCTGGTTGACATTATTGCCCATAGCCAGGGTACAAAATGTCAACATCTGCTGTGGGCAGTTCAGGCCCTGATGGAGGCGCTGGGTGATTTCTCCTGTGGGCTGGGAAGTCATGATCAAATGACCAAAAGCCTCCAGTGGTCAACATACTGGCCAAGATTATTTCTGCATGCATTTTCTAAAAATATATTCATCTCTTATTAATGCATCAGGATTTTGGGAAGTTTGCTCCTTAAGCAGCAAATTCATTAAAATGAGCAGATTTATACTTTTTTTTTCATTCAGTTTAAAGCTGGAGCCAGCAGCTGGTTAGCTTGGCCTAGCATAAAGTTGAAGTGGAAACAGCTCCTGGGAGGGTTTTTGGGGCTTTTCCACAACTCTCAGAATGTGATACTGTCACGCATTAATCTACATCAGCTTTATTACTATTTTTCAGTTGTTAGTCACTCTCTGCTTGGTACATATGCAGTGGCTTTTTAAAGCAAACTTCAATGATCAAAGGAAACCCATTTTTTGATTAAAAAAAATTACTTAATATAATGCAATTAGCATGTACTTTATTGTTGTAGGTTCAGGTAAAACACATGTATCAACACATTATATAGTTCTATTGAATTAACTGAACAAAAACGGAAGTAGGGAAACAGCTTTTATTAAGTTAAACAAGTGAGACATCTGAGCTCTCAAAGATGCTGAATGGGATCCAAAGACAATGTTTTCCCTTAGTTTGTATATGTGTTTGTTTGTTTTTTAAAAGATAAATTTTTCCTAATTCTAGGGTCACTCCAGGAAATGTCATTAAAAATCATACTGAAAAAAATGATAATTTAGGAAGTTGTCTCAGCTGTTAAACTAATAAACGGGTCATTTTTACCCTAAAGACATTGAGAGGGATAACATGGTTAGACAGTTGTTTATTTAAAAATAAGAGGAATTAAATGTGCAGTGACACTGCAGAGAAGTCTGCGGTGATGTTGAATAAAGAATACAGGAAACAAGCATCACTGTAATCATGCTGAAATCGTCCTTTATTTTCCTCAGTCTTAATTACCATGCCACTTATCAAAAAAAAAAAAACTCATTTCAGTCCTTATCTAAATAATTCATGGTATATTATCTGGAATAATGAATTGCATTGTATCAGAATTCCTCTGTGGTGAGAGGATGTGTCGGCTCATGCTCATCCCAAATATGACATTAAACCTTAAAAATAAAACGGCTAATTTAAATGCTTGACGACCTCTTTCCATCAACTCCAGTGCAACAATCTCTGCATAGAATGTGACAGAAATGGGTCACATCAAAAACATTTTCAGAACTAATATACACATAATTAAAACTGCAGTCACAGTTGTGTTATTATTTAACTGTTCACTGCCAGTGTTAGCTATAGGGTTAGCCTGCTATTAATAAAACCGTATTCATTAAAATGAACTAATAAGTTACAAATTACTGAAACATATTGGCTAATTGCAGAGTATACAGATATTCTTGTGAGCCACAATGCATTGTTTTATACAAAACATATCAGGTCAGGGTTAGTCAGTAAGTATCAGTTTAACCTTTTATCGTTTTGCCCCCTTTTATTGAGAAGGAGCTTGTGGGTTGTTGTACACCATGTGAAAGCTGAAAACACTGTCTGAAAAAGCACTGAGTTTTAAGTTGTTCTGTTCATACAGCTCTAAAAAAAATATGATATATGACTTATACCCATAAAGGTATATAAGGGTTTGATATGTTGACTATGTCTCATAATTGGCTGCAGTAATTATGGGGGTTGATTCCATTAATTACACACATATTTTGCTGAATCGGCCATTTTTTAAATATCAAGCTTTATAAAAAATAGTCAAAAACCCCTCCAGAATGCTACTTCAATAAACTAAGACCTTTTGATGATCCTAAGGTCTAGTTGTTCTGATATCAGCATTTCCATAGCCTTAAATCTGACCCAGCTACAGTCTCTGAGAAGGGAAAAGGGCTCCTTGGCCTGAAAAATGTTGAAGTTGGACTTCTTTAATAAGTGTGCCTCACTCATGGATTTACATTGTTATCTATTAAAGTAAATCCATGAGTGAGGCAGATAAGAGAGAGGAGGAAAGTCTGATGAAAAAGAGAGAGTGAAGCCGTTCAGCTGCTGCTCAGTGTGCTGCGTCGCCAACCTCACAGCGGCCAGGCTATTAGCAGCTAGCATAGCTGTGCGCCCTTCCGTGACTAACAGGATCTGACCGGCGTTAGCTTAGCATTAGCTTAGCAGGTGCACCCGTCTGTGAAGAGGCCTGGATAGCATCAGCTTAGCTCTAACTTAGCAGAGCAGCGGTCTGTGAGTAATCCGCTGCGACCAGCACTGAGAAAACCCTCTGTTCATCTTTATGGGAAGCCAGCCCTGACCTAGTAAAGTTGTGCACACAGTGGGTAGCCCATGTGTTTCTAATGATCTGTGTATAAAAGAAGACCCCATTTGATTAATTCCTCCCCTTGTGTTTCTAACAAATTAACCCTGATTAACTCGGCACTGGCCAGACCCTGGGGCAGCCATGGTGGGTAAGTGGCACGCTAATTGGACATGCATTACTATCAGCTGCAAAAGTGCATTTGATTCTTCTTTTGGTGACGTCAGGCGCGGAACAGCACACATGCATAGAAGTTGTAAGCACTGAATTTTGATATGAGAAGAGACAGTGTTTGAAATAAATAATCTAATGCTCCAGATTCAGCTGAGACACTGACATGGATGAGCAATCAAACTTTATGAAACTTGAATAACATTGTATCTTTTATGTGAAGTTTTGTCAGAAGTTATGGCACTTAATTGTGTGTAATTTAATTTTCTATGTTGAAATGGCCCATTTTACCAAATGTTTGCCAATTAACACTTATATGTGCTGCAGAAGGATGATAGCTGTCTCTCCGTGTTTATTGGCCCCAGCGATCCAATTTCATTTCCACGACGAAAGCGAGCAGCTGATAATTTGCTCTTAATGTGTCGGTTTGATGTTAATGTGTTTTAAGTTATGGTTCTGGCCAGCTGCCCACCCACACTCGAGGCTGACTATCATGGCCCTGGCTCAAGGCCTCGATATTGGCCTCGTTCCTCAACTTGTCTGACAAGCCTGACTCAGTTCTCATTCAGAGAGTCATCAGCTTACCGCCCACTACCACCACCACCACATACAACACTGTGCAGTTGGATCTTTCTCTGGCAAGGGCTGTAAATTACTCATTACGTGCCTGACTATGGACATGAGCACTCTCACACACACAGGAAAATAGGAGGCGCATGCACAGAAGCTTGGCAAGTTGTAGTAACATCCAGGGCAGCCTTTTCAGATGTGATCAAAACTTCCAATATGCAGACTAGAATACTCACAAAAGCTATTCATGCACATGAACACGTGTCCAAACAGACTCAGAAACACCCATGTCCCTGATATCTGATCAGGACGTTCAAAAAGCACTTATTCGCTTCCTCCTCTGAAGGGTTGGTCCGACCTGTGAACTGAAATAGCCAAGCATTCCTCTGAAAAACACACACGGCGGATTAGCTACTGTTAACATCTGCTCCTTTTAGTTAAAACTACACTAAAGCTTACCCAGTCTCTATGATTATCTGTCATTTTATGCTTGGTTGGTAATCCACACTGGTGAGAGGTGAGAGGGTTATTTTAAAAAGGTATTCCACTACAGATTACTGAATATGTGCCCAAAAATGTCATTTGTAATGTATTCCATTGGGTTATTTTAATCACACTATAATGTGGTACTTTCTGCTGCAAAGTCTCTCTGACAAGACAGCAACAAAAGACTTATGCAAAAAAAAAAGCAAAGAATCATGCCACTCAGGATCACTAGGAGCAGTTTCACATTAAAAATCTCCAATCTTGAATCTCCAATGTTGTTTGGCATATTGGCAGAGGTTCTGCCCGTCAAGCTGATGTTTACTCAGCTTGTTCCTCTGATAACTTCAAGATTCAAATGTTCCAGAGGTTTTTACAGGGAGCCAGAGTCTAAAACAATAAAGACCTGATGAGTTAATCCAGTAAAACACATTCAAAACATTAAAAATCTGTGTTTCTCCAATGCTGTCCAGTCGCCAGCAGAGGAGCTGAAGCCGAGCTGCTGCTAAAGTTTGTTCAGCTTGTTTCTGTGATATCTTAAGATCCAGATATCCGATGACTTAAATCTTTCATTTCGTTAAAATACATTGTTAAAAATGACCAAGATCTAAAATGTATATTAAAAATTGTGGCTGTGGTGGACTGTGCAAGCACAAAGTGTTCTGTGTTTTACATTCACTTCTGAGCAAGTAAAACTAAATCAAACTGGATGGATGCGATCTGATCTGAAATCAAATTGCTTCTTCTTTAAAGCAAATTTAAATGAAAATAGGGGGAGTAGGGTTTTTTTCTGTAATCCTGCTGACAGACAAACGAATCAGCAACAAACAAATAAAGGTAACAAAGTCTTACCTTTAAAAACTATATTCTTATATTTTATTAAGAAAAAACTGTTTCGAATTCCTCCAATTTAAACTGTAACTAAAGCAGAATAAAAAAACACAGATACTTCTGTTCTAGACACGTAATCCTGTGCCGTGTATTCCATTACTCACCGACCCCGTTAATCCAGCATCTCATAGCCTGTAACTCTGCAGTATCAGACAGAGTGCATCCATTTCATGCTGCAGAGTCCATAGCTTTTTGTTGATTTGCTTTGGTGAGGCAGGCCTGTCTGCCTTATGCTTTTTCACATCAACTCAGCTAAGTGATTGAGGGCGCACAATATGAGGCCTGAGGGCACATAAATTGCACTGTTTTGCAGAGTTTGTGAAAAGATGTGTGGGAGTTCAGATCACTTAGCGCAGAGGGTCCCAGAATAAACTACAAAACTGTCTTGTTTCATTATTATTTAACTCAGTGGATACTTATGGACAGAGGACAGAGTCATTCAAACCAGATATTAAGAATATGATAAAACACACTTTTAACTCAGCGTGTTTCATATTCTGTAGCGTACAAAAGAATAGAAGCCCATTATTTATCACGCTTTTAAAACTATTCTTTTCCGAGGTCCATCTGTT
>JAOWBC010001255.1:23253682-23266415 GCA_028566105.1 Hypoplectrus providencianus | reverse complement strand
GTTCCGCTCCATCCATCCAGAATTTTTCCTGTCTCACATGGTTGTCTTTGTGTGTGTGTGTGTGTGTGTGTGTGTGTTTGTGTGCGTATGTCTGTGTGTTTGTGCGTGTGCATCTGTATGTGCTCTTGCTTATGTGTCCCTGCATCTATTTTTGATTTTTCCTGCCTCCCTTGATGGAAGCTATCTGCTCGTGTCTAATCTTTATCGAGAACGTAACCACTCATGCGCGCACACTTCAGCAAAAACACCCCCCCGCACTACCAGACACACACACACACACACACACAAACATATCCTCAATCTAAGACAGTCAGTCTTTATGTAGTGATTAGCTTCTTTCTTCTCCTCTGAGGAGTCATTGTGTTGTGAATGAATAAGAGGCCACCTGGGAGCAGCTAATAGCCCCTGATATACTGTCAGTCCAAATGTCAGCTGCAAAGTACACACACCCACACCCACGCAACACACACCCACACGCGCGCGGCGTCTTGTCAGTCATGTCTCCTTGTCTCCCCTGGCTCTGTACAGACACAGCTCCAGTGACTGACTGACTGACTGTCAGACAGGGGGGATCCGGTGTTAAGGTCAGCCGGCTTAATTACTGAGGATTAGAACCAGGCTAATTGAAATCTTGGCTTCCAGTAAACGACTGTGATTGACAATAGCTGAAATAATAATGAACTCGAGAGCAATTATGTGCTTTAGGATCCAGTGTACAGTCCGATACTGTATAATTCATGGTTGGGCGTCTGTTTGTACTAATCTGAATGAGTCTCGGACCAAGTTCCAGAAACGTCAGCTGTAAATTGGAAAGACAGATTGTAAAACTCTAATTTCCATTCTTAAATTTCTATTATCGGAGAGTCCTGATTTGTGTTTTTTTTACAATCAAAGTCCTTGCTAATATCGTCACCATGGCAACAATTAAATCTGATGGGGCCAGATTTTCTAGACCACTTCATTTGAAGATATACAGAAAGTTAGTGCAGCAGAAATGTTACTAAGTGAAAGTTTTGAAAGAGTCTCTGTAAACTGGAGCTGATGTTTATAATTGTATATAAGTTTCGATGGTGATTTGACTCTTCACTACAACTGCCTGACATTATATGGAATATATCATAATATATTAAAAGTTGTAATTTATCACATCCCCATGTATAAAGGGCAACTCCAATCTTTTTTTTGCTTACTTTAGTTAATATTCTCTTCTGTCTTTTAAAAGACTTCAGTTCTGCCTATCTGCACTCAAACAGGTCTGTCTGGCGGCGTGGTAAACTGGTTAAAGTTACCTTAATATAACAAACACTTTGAATGATATGGATGTTTTCAGTTGGCTAAAATTTGTTTTAGTGCGCCTTCGCCCACAGCCGTACATTGCTTAGCTTCCTTGTCGGCACTCCATGCTTGCTTGTCCAAAGTGAGGGCGTGCTGCCTCCTCCAATCTAATGTGCTCACTATGGATGAGTACCTCACTTAACCCCACTTCAAAAAGTCCAAACGACCCCTTTATCTGTATGTCACATTCTGTTTACCATCATGTTCAAGCCCTTACAATGTAAGAGAACAACAAACAAACTTAATAAGAAGCAGAAAGGAAACAATCTGTCGTCTCATGACCCAGAACGGACATGAATCATTAAAAAAAATACTTGGGGTTGGATTGCAGTGTGCTCCAAGTGTTAATTTTATTTCATCCATTCTTAATACTGTCGATCCCCAGAGTCAGCTGTGAATGACAGAAACAGGTTTGTTTGCAGGTGCAGTTATTACACTTGAGCTTCTGACACAGCAGCCAATCTCATGCTTTAGTTCCCATGATTGTATGAGCAGGCCCGACCAGCGCTCTTCCAGATTTACAGATGACAAATCCAGCTAGCTATGTGTGTTGATTTCATTTTGGGTCTCATATAAAGAGGACAGTGTTCGCGCTGCAGTTCCCATGATTGTGAGACCGGGCTTTTCTATGAGCTGTGAAATTATCTGGATCTCTCACAGTGGAAACACAGAAGTGGGAGCATGTCCAAATGAAACAGTGGGATGTGTGGAAGGCTCCGTCAACAAGGGAGTGTAGGGTTACGCATCTGTTCTGACCTCAGGGGGTACTTAACTGTTCAGCTGCACTCACACGCACACACACACACATATACACACACACACACACAAACACACACAGTGGCGCAGCTCTGTCCTAAACACACTTTGGTGTTGCTTACACCTGTCCCCTTGATGGATGGTGGAGAGCTGGTTATGTGCATGTGTAAACGTGTGTGTGAGTGTAAATGTGCATCAGCTGATACAATTAGACCTCAAACACTTTCACATATCACTTCACACCTTGTCAGCTTTAAATTAAAAAAAAAAATGCTCCTTGTCTGCACAGGAATGTGTGTACTAGTTACCTATGTTTCAGGTTCCTGCACATCCACAGCTCTTTCTCTCCGTGCACGGGTGAGTGGTTGTCGGAGAGGGGCAGAGAGAGATGCATGATCTCAGGGAATGGCATTAAAACTGTACGTCCTCAATGTTCGGTGCAGTGTCCCACCCCAGGTAGATGAAATAGAATGCATTATTCCTGCCTACAAGGGGCTGGCTTTGAAGTAAGCGTTTGCATAATGAAAGCAGAGAGAATCAGGATTGTTATGCTGTATGGGTCCCTTGTGCTCTCTCTCTCTCGTTCTGTCTGTTTTTCCTCTCTCCCTCTCTATTTTCCTTTCTGTCACTCGTTCTTTGTCTCACTGTATTCCAGTTCATTCTCTTTTTTTTTTTTTTTTTGCACTTTTGCCCTCTTCCTCCACCCGCCCACACAGACACAAACTGGTGCACACAAACACCTTCTCATCTTGTTCTCTTGGTTTATTATGTCCATGTTTCCATTTGTCGGGCTTTGTGATTGATTGAAACCGAAGCTGTTAAAAGGCCACACACGCACTCGCAAAGCCGGTGTCTCACGACCCGTTGGCTATGGTTCGATGGGCTAGTACCAGAATTAGCATCTCCTTGGCGAGGTTCAGCGCTAGGATTTCCCGTTAATGAGGCTCCGTGTGGTTGAGAGGGATATAGTCACATGGGATTCTGGGTAAAAAAAATATATTTAAAAAAAAGAGAAAAAAACGGGGAAGAATTACAATAGACTGCCTTCTAGATCAAAAACAAACATGCAGGAATCTTCACTCCATCTTTTTTCTCCATGTCTATCTTTATCCACTTTATAATGGATGACTCATGAATCTGACATTTTACCTCGCAGTTTCAAAGTGCAGCCTTGAACAAAGTTAAGAATTTGTTTTTAGAAAGTGGTTTTCTCTGAACCTATTTGATTCCAAGGGTGAATACAGTATATTCTCGGTTTGACTGAGTTCAGCTGTCTTTGATCGCCCACCTCCTCGAAGCATTGTCCCCTCCTCTCCATGAAATCTCCCACTTCAGTTGAATGAAGATGGCCCACTGCCTTTGATTTCCTTTATCACACTGGAACCACTCTTCACGTTTGATCTAATTGCCTCCGATGTCTATGAATTCACATTTGATTTGCCATCCCAAAAGGGTGCAAGTCCCAGTGGATGCGTCTTTATTTGACTCGCCTATTTGATTTATGTGAAGGGGTGGTTGTGTGCAAAGGACTGAGTGGGACAAAAAAGTGCAGCTCAACTGTAACTAACTCCCAGCAGAATAGAGACTATTTGATTTTCAATTGGTTCTTATTCGTAGAGCCTAGAGCTTGTGTGAGATAGTTCGTCAAGGGGGTTGAAATGTTACTTACATGACCTTGTATTCTTCAAAAGTCAGGCTCAAGGCCGATTCAAAACATCTTTTGGCCCCTAAATTGAATCTAAATTTGACTCACCAGCCAATTTTCCTTAAAGCTTTTTCCACTGTGTCAGTTCCGAGCTGAAGCTGTTCGTCTTCAAGTGTGAGCTCCATATTTTGACTTGTTCTGAATGTGAAATGTCTGCTTTAGGTATGTGTTCAATGAATCATTCAGAGGGATGGGTTTAAGGAATTGTGTGACATTTTGGAAAATAGTTCACTTCTCTGAGAGTTGGGTGAGAGGCTAATACTGCTCACAGTTCTAACTGTGCAGGTGAAGCGGGCACTTTGTTAGCTTAGCTTAGCTTTGTGGTAAGAGAAACCCTGGGTTAAAGTAAAAAAATCACCCTACCTAATCGAAATCATCTCAAAACCCATCAACTTGAAGATGATTTAGACATATTTAAAAACTGCTGTAATAAAATGCATTTTGTCAATTAAATTGTGAAAAAAGATTCTGCATTTAAATTATGACTGGTGATGTGAATGGAGGTGGGTCTTTGTTTTCCAGCATTGTTTGACTCATGTATTTGTGATGTATATTTCCAGAGGACCAGCTGCCCTCTGGGTTCCCCACCATAGACATGGGTCCCCAGCTGAAAGTGGTGGAGCGTTCCCGGACCGCCACTATGCTCTGTGCTGCTAGTGGCAACCCTGACCCAGAAATTACCTGGTTCAAGGATTTTCTGCCGGTCAACACGTCCAATAACAACGGACGAATCAAGCAGCTCCGCTCAGGTAACTACATTTTTTGTCCCTCTATATTTCCCTTCACCTTAACCCCAATTTTTATGTCCACCTTAAGTTTTTCCCCTCCCACTATGCTTTATATCCCTCTTCCAAAATCCAGCAGCCCCCCAGTCCTTTTTTTTTTTTCTGTTCCTACAAAATGTCTGTTATTATTGCCCTCGTTCACCCCTTTCTTACTGCCGTTCCGCACTCCTCCTGCCGTGGTTACTGGCTGTGTTTCTCCTCTGCTGTGGTCTGAGTTGACTGTGTGTGGTTGCCAACTTTTCTCAACTCTTCAAAGCCTTAAACAGTGAACTCCCAACTTTTCTCCGCTTTTCTCCAAACTCTGAGGTCTTCCCGTGCAAATCACCATCACGAAGGGTTTAATTTTTCACTTAGTACAAACATTATGAATTATTTGTAACGGCACGCATCAGTGCGCAACATGACTGTAGTCATAAGAAATTTTCTCCTCTGACAGAATTTGCAAGGAAAACCCAGGTGATGGTGACATGCGCTGAGGGAATGTCCTCTCAAAGATGGCTCACTGCTGTGACTAAACAAACAAATAACCTTTTGTTTTTCCTCATTTCATGGAAAGTGTGTCTTGCGTGGGTGTGAAATCGACTCACAGACATTGTGTCCATGTTATTTGAGAAAATACATTAACAGAATTTGTTGAACTCAAAGACAAATCTTGGAAAAACACAGAGAATAAATGATTTTCTGGTCAAGCCACTCATAACAACAATCTTTTTAATAGCCACAGTAGTGTGTAAAATCCCAACTTGTTAGCAAAGTCCCCTCTCTCCTCAGTCCCCCTTCTGCTTCCAGGGACCAACTGTGGACCCAAATTCCCTTTCTTGTGATTGGACACCCCACTTTCTGGCTTCTTTATGGAAAACAACCTCTTTGCTTCTGTCCCCATTTTTTTTAATTCTCTGGCTTAACCCCCAACACCCCGCTCAGACCCATTTTGACCTTTATTTTACAAAAAATATATAGAATTAAAAGAACATACCAATGTCAGATAATTCATGTTAGCTTTTCTTCTTCTATGTGATGATTATACATTTATTTTTAATCACAAAGTTCTGTGTAGTTAATTGATATCCATGCCTTTTTTTGGAGTTCCAGTGCTTTTTTCAAGGTGTTTCTTCTAAGTCAACTCCTCTGTGTAACCAATGGTCCGATTGTAATGCCATGTCTATGCTGTTTCTTTTCTCTCTGTATCTTTTTAACCACAGAGTCCTTTGGTAAGTGCTTCTGTTCCGAGGCCCACACCCTCACTGTCCACTCTCTTATATACTGTTCACTAATGCTGCTACTTTTGCTGCTGCTGCTCACCCTTACAATGTTGAGGTGTTATTAAAATGCATGGCATGCATTTTACTAACAGTCACACACAAATATAATATTATAAACACACAAATGCACACAATCCCAAGACTGTAAGCACCCATACATATATTTAGTAAGAAACAAACTACAGATACACATGATGGACCTTTATCCACACATATATCTTTATTTCCTATATGCATAATTAATAATCACAGTTATCTTTATCACTTTAGAGTTAGCTGGCCTCACCCTCACCTGTGCACCTGCAGCCTTTCCACACCCAAAAAAACTACAATAACTTTCTCCTCACACTCACCTATTTACTTTTCCACTTATTCAATAATTCTTCCCCTCACTCACTCTGTCATTCACTCACCCACTTACTCTCTCCGCTCTGCTGTATAGAGTTACCACTCAATGAGCCATCAGCTCTAGATGGCTGTTAGGATGGCCTCTGGTGGAGCCACTGTGAGGAAATCAATGGCGACCAGGTTTCAGACTTGTAGACATTGCATTCAGTGCAGTATGTTAATGTGAAACCTGGTTATTACTGCTCAAAGGTAGTGACTGGACACATGCAGTTTCTTAATAGGGCTGTACCAAATGTCTTTTTTTTTTTTTTTTTTTTTTTTTTTTTTTACATACAAAGCTTCTGTTAAGGCTTTCAAATTAAGACTCAAATGTCTGTAGTCATATTTTATAACATCTTCTCTTTAGACCTTCAGCTGAGAGCTTGACAAATAGTTTGCTACATTCCAAAAGCCCTTTTCAAGCTCTTTTTGTCAAAGAAACGCAAATAAACTAATAAAGGATCAAGAATAGAAATATTCTCACACCTAGTTTCTTATTGTGCAGAAAAATACGGCCATGAACTAAAACTTGCTTAATGATTGTTAAGTCATCTCAAACAAACTTTATCTAAACAAATAAAACTTTATTAATTCAACTGGTCAAAAACCAGCTCTGGCTTTGTTTGAAAATCTCTTTCTGCAGTTAAGTATTGCCAGATAATGGTGCGGCATTCAAATATTAATTTCTTAAAAATTGATTTTTTTATAAACCTTTGAATCCTCCAAATATTCAGTACAGCTCCAGTTCTCGCCATGGGGTCTATTGCGAATTCACCAATGAGATTTTTACACTGGATTTTGGATCTTTGCAGAAAATAAACTCTGTGGCAAGCACAAATTTATGATGCTTTCATTTTGTTTAGGAGGATAATCCTCACAAATTTGTGTCACTTCCAATATTCTAATGGAAAGATGGTCTGTGACAAGCTAAACAGCAGTTTTGAGAAGCTAGGAAACTGTAGCCTAATAAATTGTGAATTACCATAATCTACAATTTCCAAATTTTGCAAAAGCATTTAAACACACAACTAGAGGCTGTGTGGCAGACTAGTGATCGGCCATGTCCAGCATAAGGACATTAAATATCTCTGATAACCAATGTAGTCTCATTTAGCACCTTGTTAGTAACCGCAAAAAAAAAAAAAAAAAAAAACTTCAAAATTCCCAAGTGGGGGTTTTTGCTAGCATATTTTATGTTGTTCATCAAAACACAAACATCTCTTACGTGTGAACCACAGACCTTATATCAGGGATCTAAACAACAACAACCCATAGACCCCAGGGCGCTAAATAGCTAACTAAATGCTAATAGAGTGTAGACAAATAAAGTAGTTTAAGAAAAACCACCCTTCAGTACTTCTTCCCTGTTATATAAAGTGCAATTATTTGTGTTCCTTTGTTTACATTCACTTTAGCGATTTCTCTAATTTCCCACAATGCTTTTTAATGACATAGAGACGAAGGCTGGTATGTATACAGTGTATGTGTGTGGAGTGTGTGTAATCACGCCTCTTAACATTTAAAAACCAGCAGTCAATGATTTGATTAGTCAAGAGTCAGAAGATAAATTAGCACCATTATCAGATAAATAGTCAATTAATTACTTAAATCAATTTTAATTCACTGGATCCAGCTCTTGATGTCAACTGTACCTTGGCAAATTCATAGTTGTAAAATGAAACTGAAACAGAGAAAAAAAATCAAAGACAAAAATTTCAGGTTTTTTTCTTTTTTACATTTTTTCAGCCAATTTATTAATTTATTATCCCTGAAAAACCAACAAAAAGCTAACTGGCACACCAATCAGTGATGAAATCAATTGTAAGTTACAGCCCTAGACCTCTTAAGGCACATTTGTCTTGTGGTTGTATTGTATTCTGGTCCATTAAGTCCCCTCATTCCTCTTTTACCCCAGATGTAAGGTTGTTGATGGTCAGTTAAAAGTCGACAAACAAACCCTTGCTCTTTGATTCCGAGGGGCCGAGACATCAAGTTGACATTTACTGCTGATGTTTTAGATTGTTGAAAATGTCCCCGCTGTCAGACTCGCTGTGGCTGGAAGGAACATGGCACAATAAAAGAATCGATCCAAATGCGATGTCAGGACACTGCCAGGTTTTTAACAGAGTTCAAGCATTGGAGGGTGGAGTTTTCCTTTAGGAACAGATATTAAATATATTCACACGCCGTATTAAATGCAGGATTACACGTGGATTTAATCTACTGGACTACAAATACAGGTTAGGTCTCAGGGCAGTTTTATGTACTTAGAGTCGCAGTCCACCTCTTAGAGAGCCAGATGAGTGCACTACCCTACTCCCACAGCCACATCTGCCCCTGCTGCAAGTCAATGAAGTCAAATCAATAACCCATCTCCTTTTAGCTCTGTCACTCTGTCTATCTAGTCTCTGTCTTTCTCTTCTCAGGCTTATTCTGTCTTTATTTATTCTGTCTTTTTCTTTTATGCCTCTCTCTTCCTGTCCCTCTCTTAAGGATCTATATTTTGAATCTTTCTCTCTAATTTGATTCTTTCCAAGTTACCTCCCCCCCAAGTCCCTCCCTTCCTTATCCCCTTCCCCTCCTGTGGTACTAACATTTTCTTCTTCTTCTCCTTCTCTAATCTCGTGCATTCATTGCCCACTCAGGTGGCACGCCCATACGAGGTAAGACTGCTGGGAGGACCAACATGACACAGTGGCCCGATTCCTTTTCAACCCCCTGGTTCCTACTCGATCTGAAAGGGCAGCTCTGGGTGGATTAATCAATACCTGTTGAGTCCAAAAGACTTCCATATTGGTAAAACTCATCCAGCTGCTTCAGATCTGCAGTAGGTGCAAGAGGGGGGAAAGTGGAATTGAGCAAGCAATTCATTACACTATGACTTTTAATCACCTCCCCTCTTCTCGTCTTCCATCCTCTCCTCATCCGTCCATTTCTCCATCTCAGCCTCGACATTCACTCTATAACACGGGAATCCATCGCTTCCTTCCTCGCCATGTTGTGATCTTCTTTTGTATTCAGTTTAACATCATTTGGGTTTTTACATCTACTTCAGTCTAAAGCATGAAAATATGTGTTTCTTTATTTGTTTCTTAGTTTGAGGTGACAAAGCATCACTTTTACCTCTATTTGTTTGCTTTTTTTATTATTATTTTTTGTGACCTGATTTTCCTTCTCTCTATTTTTTTTTATTTTTTTTTTTTGTGGGAGGGTCTTGACCTAAGCTTGACCTGGCCTCTCCTTCTACCTTGTCTATATTTGCCCAATCAAACGTCCCAGTTTTGTTTTCCCTCCCAGCTGTTATTCGCTCAGCCTGAAAAGTCCAGATGGCGAAGACTCAGACACACTTGCAGACACTCGTGTGCTCATGCACACATAAACACACAAGCGTGCACATGCACACACACATTTCCTCCATGATTTTTTACCATTACTTTCTCTTTTCTCTCTCATTGCTGATAAAAAGCCCCAAACAACCACTTTTTTGATAAAGTTTTTCTGGGCGCTTTTTTGCCTTACCACACCATCTTTAAAGAACCTCTGGTTGACTTTTTTGACAGTTTTTCTGTTTTCAGGGAGCGAGAAAGCGTCGGTCCCTTCCCAAGGCTTTGCGTATGTCGTTCCTTTTTTTAAATCTGTGGCCTTGATGGAGGTCGGTTGATGTCTTTACCTCCTTATTGGGTGTGTTTTAAAGTGACATCACACTCCTGATCCCATTGGTGGATCCGTAAGGGTTGGGGATATCTTATTGCCATGGCAATATCGTTGTCACATTTTATCCTTGAAAACTGAAACATGACTTGCTCCCTAATATAACTGCATCTTAATTTTCAGCAAAGAGATTTTTTAAAACACTGTACTGGTGACTGGATTTCTCCACATTTTGGTTGCCTGGTCTATTTGTTTCTGCCTTGCATGGAGACGGCATTCTCAGTTTTTCTAGGCTTTGTATCAGTCCTTTTTTGTTTTATTTTTTTTTCTTCTCATTTCTAAATCAGGAAGCTGACCCTTGTTTTTGGGCAGATTCCTGCTGACAGTGGTAGAAACTTGTTTATTTCTCCCAATAGATTTGGCTCCCCTTTTTTAGCCTTGTGTTCAGCTTGTTTTTGCTGGAAACTCTCTCAGACTCATTTACACTTTATGCAGTTCTTACCATTTCTATGTTGGTGTATTTATGGACCCAATTATCTGATGTCTTCCACTTTTGTGTAATTGCTCTATCTTCCTCGCTATCTTTCTGTGTGACTCTATCTCTCCTCTCTATCTATCTTCCACTCTTTCTCTCCTTCCCTCCATCCATCCAGGTGCCCTCCAGATAGAGATGAGTGAGGAGTCAGACCAGGGGAAGTATGAGTGTGTTGCCACTAACAGCGATGGGACACGCTATTCAACACCAGCTAACCTCTATGTCAGAGGTAAGAGGGGAAAAAAGTTTAGATGGATGTTCCTATTGGGATGTCTATTCCTAGAAGATATACATAAGTTCTTCTGTGCTTCAACATAATAATGTGATGCTATTAAACCTGCTGTGTTTTATAATTCTTAGCTGTAGACTCATAAAACAGTAAGGTTTTTAAAATGAGAGCTCCTTTACATCAGCTCTGGCTCGGCTGAATGTTTCACTCAGGCTATTAATCTCTTTGCCCTCCCTTTTTAGCCTTTAGACCTCAGAGAAAAACCAAATCATTGTCTGGTTAAGACTTGTGTTTCTCCCCAAATCTGACAGGCATCTCACCTCCTCCAGCGCTGTCTCCGTCAACGCACGCTCACACACACACTCGCACACAATCCCAGCGAAATGTTTGAATCTTGGAGACATTTTTATTCCCGTGGCCTTTTGCTCTGTTGTCTGCCCACCCCTGCAAATAAAAAAAATAAATAAAGGCTTTAAACTGCGTAGCATGCTTTTCTGACTCCAACATTGCTCCCAGGGATACGAAACAAACACACACACGATTGGATGCACACTCACAAAACACTCACATCTCTGCTACACTGAGAGAAAACACATAAACACACGTGCACGGACACACACAAACAGCGCAGAGGCAGTCATGTGCGGCTAACAGTGCTTGCAGGGCCAGTAAAATCTTGCAGTGCTGCTCAGTGAGTGTTTGACAGGCGGTCTATAGAGACAGCCGGCTGTGGAGGCTGCCTTTAACAGGAAGGCTTTCACTGACACATCGGCCATCTATGAACTCTGTTTTCTCTCTTGTGCTCTCCTCTTTTCTTCCTTTCTCTCTGTTTCTCTTCGGCTTTACCTCTGCCTGTTACCTCTCTTGCCATGCTCCTTTGTCTCACTTGTTTTCTCTCTGTGTCTCCTGTCTTCTTCTCTGATATTTTCCCTTCTCCTCCCCTTTCTCTTCTCCTCCCGCCGTGCTCTGTCCTACCCCCCTCTGCAGAGCTGCGAGAAGGTTGGTACAGTTAGACTGTGTGGCTCTTTGAGTCTCTCCCGAGTATTTTCCTTTCTTCCATTAAACTGCCATTTGTGTTTGTGTGTTTCGGCTGTTTTTTTATGTGCCGTACTGAAGGTTTAAACCTGCCTGTACAGTTTACTCCTTTGAGATATACTGTACCCTGCGTTCCTCTTCTCTTATTTTCCCCCTGTGAATGCATGTGTGTTTGCTGTGAGGTTTTTTTTTTGTTTGTGTGTGAGAGTGTTGGAGTATCTTTTGTGTTTCAGTTTATAAAATATTTAATGGAGCACACCTGAAAACACCATGAATAAAACATTTTGATATCACATGCACCCTCATGGTGATGTACCACACCGTCTGAATGCTTGGAGTCTTCTTTGAATGCCATAAAACTTCATCTCAGGGCACATGGAAACAAAAAAACAACAACATCCTACCATGTATAGACACTGATTGTTGTGCACTTTTCTGAGCAACACAGTCATGAATTTCTAATCACCTCTCTTCTCCTGCCTTCCTGCTTTCATCGCTGTCTGGTCCAGTGCGCCGTGTCCCCCCTCGCTTCTCCATCCCCCCAGCGGACAGCGAGATCATGCCAGGGGGGAACGTCAACATCACCTGCGTGGCGGTGGGCTCCCCCATGCCGTACGTGAAGTGGATGCTGGGAGCGGAAGACCTGACGCCCGAGGATGACATGCCCATCGGCCGCAACGTCCTGGAGCTGACCGACGTGCGCCAGTCCAACAATTACACCTGTGTCGCCATGTCGACGCTGGGCGTGATCGAGGCGGTGGCACAGATTATTGTGAAAGGTGGGTTTGCCGGCGTGGAGAAGGGGAGGGTTATTTATGTGTGAGGAGAGGAGACCATGTGAGCAAGAGAGGAAGTGATGGTTTGACCTTGCCTCCAGTGAGACTTTGGTTTTCATGAGAGCAGAGTATTTTTAAGAGGGCAAAACACAAACAGCGTGGCTCTCTCTTCTTTTCTGTCTTCTTTCTGTGAATGAGCAATTGATGTTTTGCATAGTCAGTAAAGAAGAAAACTAAAATAAGAAAAGAAAAGTCAGTTGTTGTTGTTTTACATATA